>CM033469.1:123236838-123836838 GCA_019447015.1 Hymenochirus boettgeri
CTACAAGACACTTGAAAAGTTATACGTTTGAATTAGGATATAACCATGGAGGCAGGGGACAAAGGGAAGATAGATACTAAAATTATTGGAGAAGCTAAAAGATTACTTAGTGATAAAAGTACATAAGAAACTGACAAAAGATCCTAGTGAAGTTTTTTTTAAAAAGGCAGAGATATGTTAAAGGAGAACAATAGTGCACATAAAGTTGAAACTCCCCCCCCCCCCCCCAGTTAAAATGTGTCTGTCCTATGGGACAATGTGTTGTCTGAAGACTTTGGTATTAAGGACATGTCCACCCTTATTATTAACTTTTGTCACATATAGAATACATTCCCCCAGCCCCAACCGCTATAAAATAAAGTTAAGAAAGTGACCAGATCTTTACTTACCTTCCCTCTCTCCTCCGACGCCCGACCGGCCTTCTGCTTGCAGACACTGCAAGCAAGGGGCGGACCGGCAGCCGCGTCCGTGATTGGCTGAGAGGCAGCCAATCACGGACGCGGCTGCCGGCTTCTCAGAATTCCGGTGGAGAGAGGGAAGGTAAGTAGAGTTCTGGTCACTTTCTTACAATTATTTTTATGCGGTTGGGGCTGGGGGAAGTTGTTCTATTATACGGGCAAGGCGTTCTGTAAACCTGCATAAAAATGTTGGGGATGGGGGAGAATGTTTATGGAATAATGCACCCCCTGCTAAAATAATATGGAGACTGAAAGTCAACTTGGAGTCCGTAACCATTCAAACTCCAAGTTTATATTCAAAAGAATATAAATATCCTTATAGTTTAAGCAGGGGGTACATTATTTACTTTATAATTTTACTGTAAATCACAGATGCAGCTGGCATAATGGAGAGCGCTGTAATAGCATTCTCTAATCTTTTTTTTTTTTAAAATAAACACGGCCATTGATGACAGACAGGGATGTCTACACTACAGAAAAAGAGATTAAACGCTAGCTGGATGGTAAGCCATGGATGGTTTGGATGGTGGTGGGTGGGAGGGAGGGCTTTTCAATTTCGGCTGTGCAGCGCTGTTCAAAAATGTTTTGAAATGGCGCTGCCACCACAGAAGTGTAAAACCTAAGCTTACCCGATAATACATCGGGTACCTTGGTTTTACGCCCATTCAGAAAATTTAATAAATTAAAGCAATATAGCATTGCCCCTTAATGTCAACAGGAAAACGGTATTGGTGAAACATCTACTCCCTGTGCTTTAAAAAATAGATGAAGCTGTAAGGATTAAAACAGTGAAACGTGTAGAACTACCTCAAAAGCCATTACCAGGTGGATTATACCTTCCCACAGACCACCATGATTTAAAGGGTATGTCCACCCTTAAATCATACTTTTAGTATAGGCTTCCCCCTGGTCCGCAGCCGCGTCCGTGATTGGCTGAGAGGCAGCCAATCACGGACGCGGCTGCCGGCTTCTCAGAATTCCGGTGGAGAGAGGGAAGGTAAGTAGAGTTCTGGTCACTTTCTTACAATTATTTTTATGCGGTTGGGGCTGGGGGAAGTTGTTCTATTATACGGGCAAGGCGTTCTGTAAACCTGCATAAAAATGTTGGGGATGGGATGGGGAGAATGTTTATGGAATAATGCACCCCCTGCTATAAATAATATGGAGACTGAAAGTCAACTTGGAGTTCCGTAACCATTCAAACTCCAAGTTTATATTCAAAAGAATATAAATATCCTTATAGTTTAAGCAGGGGGTACATTATTTACTTTATAATTTTACTGTAAATCACAGATGCAGCTGGCATCAATGGAGAGCGCTGTAAATAGCATTCTAAATCTTTTTTTTTTTTTAAAATAACACGGCCATTGATGACAGACAGGGATGTCCTACACTACAGAAAAAGGATTAAACGCTAGCTGGATGGTAAGCCATGGATGGTTTGGATGGTAGGATTAAACGCTAGCTGGATGGTAAGCCATGGATGGTTTGGATGGTTTGGATGGGGGGTGGGAGGGAGGGCTTTTCAATTTCGGCTGTGCAGCGCTGTTCCAAAAATGTTTTGGAAATGGCGCTGCCACCACAGAATTAGTGTAAAACCTAAGCTTACCCGATAATACATCGGGTACCTTAGGTTTTACGCCAATTCAGCAAAATTTAATAAATTAAAGCCAATATAGCATTGCCCCTTAATGTCAACAGGAAAACGGTATTGGTAGAAACATCTACCTTGCCTTGTGCTTTAAAAAATAAGATGAAGCTGTAAGGATTAAAACAGTGAAACGTGTAGAACTACCTCACAAGCCTTACCAGGTGGATTATACCTTCCCACAAGACCACCATGATTAAAGGGTATGTCCACCCTTAAATCATACTTTTAGTATAGGCTTCCCCCTGGTCCCCCAGCCCCAACCGCATTTTTTATTTTAAGAAAGCTCCCAAACTCTTACTTACCTCCCCTCTTTCCTCCGCCGCGCTCCCGGCCCTCTGCTTGCGAGAAATGCAAGCAAGAGGGCGGGACCGGCAGCCGCGTCTGTGATTGGCTGAGCTGCAGCCAATCACGGATGCGGCTGCCGCAGCTCACTCCAGCGGAGGAAAGAGGAAGGTAAGTAAGATTTGGGAGCTTTCTTAAAATAAAAATGATGCGGTGGGGCTGGGACCAGTGGGAAGCCTATACTAAAAGGGTTAAATGCTAGGGGGAGGGAATCGGGAGAGGGAGGGGAGAGGGAGGGGGAGGGAGGGGGAGAAGGCTGCATACCATGGCAAAGATCTACCAGAGGCCAGCTAGCAGCAGTGTCCTATATGGACTCTGCTAGCCTCCTGGTGGGCAGTTTTTGGGACTTTGGGGGGGGACTACGAAACCCATGGAGCTGGGATGTTAGGTAAGGATTAAACTACACTACATGGTGGGGCCAGTAGTTGGGGGGATTATAGTTTTGGGGTGTAACATTCCCTTTAAAGGGGCCCCACCATAACAGAGAGGTGCAACTTCAATAACTGATAATGGACTGTTTCTGCAAGGTTTTTTTAGTGCTTTTTATGGATTTTAATTGCTATAATAAAGTTTGTTGACAACCATATTCCTGTGTGCAGAGGTTTGGGGAGCTATACAGACCAAGCAAGCATCAAAACAGCAGTAAATCCTGCAGTGCCCCTAGCGATGGATGGGCACAAGTGAGTGTTTTAAGAATTTTAATATATGGAAGTGTCATTTTAAACTGCTTTTTACAGAGATCTTGATCTTCACCTATTTATTTTTTGTTTTTAACCCTTCGCCTACCCATATACCCCGAGCACATGCATTATAAACAATACAGTGGACAACATGCAGTGCAGCCACCCTACTCAAGTAGACATTCCCCACCACAACAGAGCGTGGAAGTAACTCCTAATACTAGTTTTTTTTAATAAACAAGTGCTCACCCATTCAGAGCACAATTGGCCATTTCCATTTATGGGAATTGTATCAGACTAGGAAATACGCTGCTGATATTTAGAACAAGTAAGGCTATGGAGCACCTAATCATTGAAAACAGATGTGATTCTATCAGCGGTGTACCCACTGGATGGCCTCCGTAGAGGGAGGAGTCGGCGGGGTACTTAAAGAGAGATAGAGGATATGTCACCAATAAATTAAAATGTTACACACTAATAAAGGGGATTGTCTTTTGTAGTGTTGTACTTTTCAAATTGCAAAATAGCTTCAGGCTTACTTGGACAGCAAACTTCATCACTAAGATCTGCGCAGTCATTTTCACCATTACAGGAAAAGTTTAAGGGAATGCACTTGCCATTACTACAAGTAAATTCACCAGCTTCACAGTCTGCAACACATAAAGAATTATTAATTGTATATGCCTTTATGATTAAACAACATTTATTGGTGACTATAAAATCATATCCCACTAAATGTATGTATACATGTACTGTATATATATGCAATGAAGTTGCAAACGCACACATCACATATTAAATCAATTTAATAGTGAACCACACACATTAATATCACATTGTTTTGGGGCTCACCTGAGGGTTGTGATATTGATGTGTGTGGTTCACTATTAAATTGATTTAGGAGTGCAACTCTCATCTCTATATTGTTCATTATCGCTTTGGCCTTTTAAGGGTGGAGGCCCAGAGGACGTAAGCACCCATTTCATCTCTATACTGTATATATATGGCATATTAATAGATTTGTGTTTATTAATGCAAAAAGTAAGTAAACTAAAAAAAGAAAGAAATAATTTACATTTTCATTTTCAGGGTAGTCGAAAACTTATGCTGAAATCAAATAAAGCTCATTGTGATTCATTGTAGAAAATAGAACTGACAAACCTGTTTTCTTTTCTGTGTAACACTCAACTCCAGCAATTTGTCTTCCTTGTGTTGATATGTTCCGTATGTCACATTCAGCCAAGCTGTTCTCTAGGCCCCGACATGTTACTTTGAGGCAGTGTTGGTCACCAGACTTAAATGCTGACATCTCACTGTGTGCGGAGACATTGGCACCACTAACCCCCCCAAAAAAAACAATATTACCTTTCTAAAGGTTTAGTTTTCTTCATCTTCAAATTTTCATGTTTAAATTGCTAAATAAAAGTATAATAATTGTTAATCTACTTTTTAGACCAATCTTTCAAACTAAAGTCTCCTGTCATGTTAATGTTACCTGTTAAGTAGGCATTACAATATTAAAAATGCAATTAAGGCCAGGGCCATTCTAAGCGTGCCTTAAGTGCGCTTTGCGCATGTGCAATTGGACGCTCCTTGTGCGTGTTGCTGCCCACTTGTGCTGCAATCCCTGTCATTTTCGGGGATCAGAGTGCATGCGAATCGCACCTAAAATGGTGATCACATGAGCTCCAATCAACGGATCACAGCGCAAATGACCCTAGCGCAGCTAGTGTGTCTACTCCAATTGGGCCACACTATTGTGTACTTTTTAACACGCAAGGGGAACACAAACGCGATCAGATCACGTGTTAAAACAGCCTAATGTGGCCTAGCCCTTAGAAAGAAAGACAGATAGACACAGGCCCTACATTGCATTTATTCGGTGTTCGATTGACCGAATGTTGAATCAATAGTTAATGGGCAAGGTACTTACCGGTTACTTACCATGTGACAGTCATACAACATTCCAAGCTCATAAAGCTTCCACCTGAAACATCAGGTTGCAAAGTAATAGGGCCAGGCAGTTTTATGGAATTCTGGGGTACGTTTCTAGTTTATTGGCACCTATAGCTTTTACCTATGCTTACAGTGACTAGCATTCGCGTGATGCAACCAGTTTCAATTGAAAAAGACTATAGTCACCAAATTGCTTAATAGGTTACTGCTACTTACTTGCTATATTCAAGATGTTTGCAAGCAACGTTGGCTTCCTTAATACCCCATCCTTCTGCACATATAAATGATTCGATTTGTGAATTGGCCAGTATTACTTTCACGATTCCTTTGTTTGTAGCTTTATCTGTAACATTTCCTTTGCTTGGAGTTTCAAGTGTCAGTTTTATTGAAAATGTATCTAAAACCAGATGAAAGCACAGAAATTGGGCCCAGTGACAGAAGAAGGGAACAATGGAGGTAGGTCTAAAAATGCTAATTTTATAAATCCAACTGCAGATGCATGAATTACAGTAGGTTTTGTAGGGGGAGAATACATATGGGCATATTGTTCCAATTAAAACAATGTAAACAATAATAGTGATTATCAGTGTCTATACAAATATGTTCCAAAAGAAAGTAATAGAACATTTAAATTGACTGCCACATTGTATGTTTAACGCTACATGCATTAGCATGCCGATATAGCACCTGCCCCCTTTGTGTCTTTTCAGTAGCTCAGGGTTGCAGAATTATTGTACAGCTATTTCAGAAACATGATACCTAATTGCCTGTGAAATGCCTGTAAAATATTTTCAATATTTGTGTGTCAGCCTTGACTACTCCATGCCTTAATACACCTAAACTATATCCATTTTGCCTAAAACCATACCCATTTTTAATTCCAAAAATTCAGACTTTTAAATTAACCTCCCCCTCCACACATGCATTATACCCAAGGTGAGGGTCTAAACTGCTAAGTCCCCAACCCTGGATTCTTCTTAGTTAAGCAACATTAACTTACATTAAGTTTCCTATTGTGCACCTTCCTATTGGCTCCATAACAAACCTGGGCCAGAGCAGCGAAGAAAAGTTTAGGTCTAAGGGTATGATTCATAAAGGGGTGACCATACAACTGCAATTACCATTGCATGCAAGCCCTCAGATTCCATTAGAATCTTTTTTAGCAATAGGTGGTGATAACCACATAGACAGACCCACCAGACCTCCCATATGCTTTATGGGGATTGGTCAGCCATATACCTCTCCAAATGACCACAATGCCAATGGTGGTAGTTCGTCTGCATCATGGGCAGTATCATATTTTGAGTAAACAAACAAATAAATAAACATAAGACATCTTACCAATGCAAGGATATTCTGAAGAAAACCTAAAACTAGGGTTTGAAGGACTTGAACATTCAAGACTTTTTTGCTGGCAATAGGTCAGCTTCTTTTTTCCGCTAGTGCAAACTTCAGTGGTAAAATTTTTTGGGCACTGATATGGTAATTTACACCTACATGTTCCCGACACACACTTTTGCCAAGGAGCACAGAATACTTTCAGGCAGGAGTTTGCATTGTATTTACAGGTATTTATTGCATCACCTCCTGTAGGAAAGAAACCCTGTAAAGACAGAATATAAAAAAAAAAATCTGTCAAAAACCTGAAAGAATAATAAAATCCTCCCGGAAATAATTTCAAGATAAACTAAAGTAGTGATCTAGCACCCTGGATCCTTGCTTTATTCTTGTCTAGTTGTACAAGTCTTTCATACATAGTGATTGGGGAGATGATAGAACAACAGCATGATTTCACTAATTACTTGTAAATTGTTTACAACCATGTAAGGGTAATTAGATGTTTGCAGTAAGCAACTTGGAAAATGGATATGACTTGGAAGCAGCAAGTTTCAAACTCTGAATGAAAAAATTTAATTACTGTATGGGTTTCATGCTCTCCAATTTTACTGCTTACTAAGCTCCATCACAGTGGAGTAGGTACAGTAAGTACTGTATATAAACCCAGTCTCTGTGGTCACCTGACAGCTGCAGGGTTAATATTAATACAGTTGCTTTCTATGCTGATGTCAATCGCAGGGAAGACTAGATACATTTTTGAAACAAAAAAAAATGCTTGTGAAGATGCTACTGGGCTATTCCCACAATGTGCACTGCGGTCCAGTCCGTTATTGGTTTGCATGCCTGCATGATTATTCGAGTGGATCACATGCATGCAAATAACATAGAAATGACCCAGAACGCAGAACACGTGGAGTTTCATGTACAGCTGCATATTGCAAAAATCCAGCAGCGCGTGCTGCGGTGCGTGATAGTGGGACCTAGCCCTAACAGTCTTTGGACACCAGAAGAAGTAGAACAGCAGGCAACAATAAGCAGGCAGAATGGGAGGATTTCAGGCACCAGAACCCCCCCCCCCCCCCCGAACATGCCTCTGCATGTTTCCACCATATAAGCGACCTCTTACTTAAACCTTTTCTCTGGACCAATCCTCCTCAATGCTGACAGCAGTAGTTTGTCGGCATTGTGTATGGCCATCTTTAGAATATCAAAATATCCATTAATGATCCCCCAGACAAATCCTTTATTGCAAGTTCGAAGTATGTTCTGTTCTTCTTCCAATGTAAACCAATTATTATTATGCATTTATATAGTGCCAACATCTTCTGGGGCATTTTACAATTACAATGTCATACATTACATACAGGGTAATACATATTATACAATGTCATACATGTTACATACACAGGTAATACATAATATATGTACACAGAGGCATGAGCTAAGCTAGGTATACACCATACAATATTTCACCCCGACCGGCCGACCGGCATTTCAGTGTATTGTACTGGTTCATTGTGGCAGCTGCGACCGACCATTTGTTTGTCCGAATCAGGTGAACATACGATTGGACGCGTCAGAAAACCACGGCCGATTGTGTGGTCCTCTATGGGACCGCACAATCGATTGTGGTTACTGTCGGATACGGCAGCTTTTACCGTGACCAACAGTCCTTCCTTCTGGCCGTCCAGAGTCTCGAACGGTCGGTCAGGAGGAAAGTTGTATGGTGTACCAGCCTTTACTTACAACAATACAATAGGAAAGAGGACCCTGCCCAAAGAGCTTACAGTGTAGAGTAAGTGGGAGTGAGACATAAGGTGATCGGTAGGCTCTAAATAGGTTGGCAGTGGAGTGTGAGGCGGTTATGATCGGGTTGGGTCAGTGAGAGGGGTAATGTCTAGGCCAGGTTTTAGGTTTGCTTGAAGAAGTGGATTTTGAGGTTACATTTGAAGGTATTTGGGGGATGCTGAGAGATGGAGGAAGGGAGTTCCAGAGCAGAGGGGCAGCATGAGCAAAGTCCTGAATGGCGGGCATGGGAATAGGTGACAAGGATAAATGAGAGGAGGATATAATTTGCAGAGCAGAGGCTGCGTCTCGTACGGTATCTGTGGATCAGCTCTGAGATGTATGGAGGGGCTGTATAGTGCTTTATAGGATAGGGTAAGCAGCTTAAATTGGATCCTTTGATGGGAAGCCAGTGGAGGGACTGACAGAGAGGAGAGCCATTAGAGAAGTGAGACAAGAGGCGAATGAGCCGGGCAGCAGAGTTTAGGATGGATTGAAGTGGTGCCAGGCGGTTGTTTGGTAACCCACTAAGGAGCATGTTGCAGTAGTCTAGCCGAGATATGATTAAGGCATGGACTAGGATTTTTGTAGCTTCTTTCAGGAGGAAGGGACGAATGCGGGAGATGTTTCTGAGTTGGAGCTGACAGGAGTAAGCATGTTGACATGGGGTTTGAAGAAAAGGTCTAGCATTATTCCTAGGCAACAGACATGAGGAGATGGGGATATCGGTGTGTCGGTAATATTAACAGTGAGACTAGAGTGTGAGAAAAGGACAAGTTCAGTTTTGTCCATATTTAGTTTGAGGAAGCAGGAGGACATGAAGGCAGAGATGGCACTAAGGCAGTTTGGGACCTGGGATGTCAGTGTAGGGAGACATGGGGCAGAGATGTAAATTTGGGTATCCTCCACATACAGGTGATACTGAAATCCAAATGAGCTAATGAGTTGTCCAAGTCCATAGGTGTAAGTGGAAAAAAGAAGAGGACCAAGTACTGAGCCTTGCAGGATCCCCACAGGGAGGGGGCGAATTCCATAGTGGAAAACATTGAAGTTCCGACTGGTGAGTTAGGAAGATATCCAAGAAAGTGCAGTATCCCGGGATACCTAAGGAGGCCAGGGTCTGAATTAGTAGAGGGTGAGTAACAGTATCAAAAGCAGAGGACAGGTCAAGAAGAATGAGCAAAGAGTAGTGACCTTTAGATTTAGCACTAAGTAGATCATTGGTCACTTTATTGAAAGCAGTTTCCGTGGTAGTTAGGGCGGAAGCCTGACTGGAGGTAGTCAAAGAGAGAGTTAGCAGACAGGTGACAAACCAGGTCAGCATTCACATGTCTTTCCAGAAGTTTGGAAGAAAAAGGGAGAAAGGCTGTGGCTGCATAGAGCAGATGGGTCCAGGGAGGGTTTATTAAATATAGGGGATACCACGGCATGTTTAAATGAGGGGGTCGGGGAAATACCAGTGGATAAGCCAAAAAAATAAATATTTGCCATTCGTGTGTATTATTCACAGGGAGGTGAGAATGCTCGCAGCCGCTTCTTCACTGAACAGCTGTTCTCTCCCGATCGTGCGCCCTATCTTTTGTATTGGCGCGCATGCGCCTAAGATAGGGCGCGCGGTCGGGACAGAGTGGCTGTCAGTGAAGGAGCGGCTGCGAGTGGATCGGCTGTAAGGTAAGTTCCAGGTCCCCCGAGCGTAATATTATTCACAGGGAGGTGATAATAAGCATTCTCACCTCCCTGTGAATAATACAAACGAATGGCAAATAGTTATTTTTTTGGCTTTGGGGGAGTTAAGTGTCCCTTTAAATTAAAAAAAGAATTTGAGATGCGGATAGATAAATTTAGCTGATGAGAAACATGACAAATTCCAAATGTAATCCTACTGAAGGCTTCGGTTTCTAAAAAAGTTTAAGCCTATCTATAAGGTCTCAATACTACAAAAGGCATCTGGTGGGACACCGGTATTCTATTTATTTTATTTAGTAAATGAATGTGCACTGGTAAAGACACACATCAGTTAAAAGGCAAGTCTACCTTCTCAACAAAAATCTGTATTAGGGCTAGGCCACACTAGCGTGTTTTTCGCACGTTTGCGCCCGCGATTTTCGCGAATGTTCCTGCGGTTTCTGATTGCGCATCCGTTTGTGTTTTGTGGTGAACATTTTTACGCGCAATCGCTTGCGTTTTCACTTTAAAAATAGCAAAAGCGCAAGCGCAAGCGCAACGTGAAAATAACGCGCACTAACGCACAGAAAGTGTGGCCTCACCCTTACTGTTAGAGGAGGTAATAATTGAGGTTTGTACCATGTTAACCATAAGTAAGAGAAGAAAAGTAGAGCTGTGATACCTTTTATTGGTTAACTAGATAAAAATGACAGCAGAGTAGGTGTGACTATGCTGGCAAGGGATCAGGGTTTATAACTTTAGACATATCTTGGGGGAGGGGGTGTTTAAAGGAGAATTATAAAATGTTCTCCAGAGCACCATACAAGCTCAGAGCATTAGGAATGTGCCCAGCTGATTGTGCAAAAGGTGATAGACTGGATCTTACATTGTAATAACCTATGGCAGTGATGGATAACCTTTTAGAGGCTGAGTGCCCAAACTGCAACCCAAAACCCACTTTTGATTGCATAGTGCCAACCTGATCATTTAACCCAAATATGGAGGTTTTACAAAACAACTCAAACAGACACAGACCAATAGAGTAGATAGAATTAATTATCGATTACCTATTAACCTCTACATTACCACACAGGAGCTTGAGACCTAAAACAGTGACCATTAACCCTACATTATTAGACAGGAGTTTGAGATATAAAACAGTGACATTAACCCTACATTATTAGACAGGAGTTTGAGACCCCCTACTAGAAAAGCTCTGTTGGATTTGGTTAATATCTAACATTGGATTGCATTATAGAATAAAGGTAACGGAGGCTTAGGGAATAGTGACCATGAAATAGTGGCATTTGGAACTTTGTTATCGAAAGGAAAAGTGCGCTGAGTTTAAAGACATTAATTTCGGAAAGCAATTTTCCCAGTTAAAAGCAGCTCTTCAGAATGTCAACTGGGATATGTATTATCAGGTAAATGTACTGAACAGATGAACAGAAGCGGACTGTGTTCAAGGGGATTTTAAGCCCGTTCACATCTAAATTTATACCCTTGGAAATAAATGTACAAAAAAATAATCCGCGCCCATGTGGCTGAATTCTGATGTAAGAGGCAAATGGATGGAAAAAAAGTATTTAAAACTTTAAAGCGAGAGAACGGAAAGGGCCTTTAGGATTTAAACTGTAACAAGGTAGGTAAGAAAGCAATCAAACTAGCCTAAAATTAATAATGAATTTAGGATAACTGAACAAAGCATCACTAAGCCTAAAAATTTTTTTAAGTATATTAATAGTAAGAAGATGAGGACTGAGAATGCGGCACCATTAATTAATGGTGATAAGTTAGTTACGGAGGATAGCTGATAAAGCAAATGTCTATGAATACTATTTTTTTTTATCCTCTATAAACACTATAAAGACAATACGATATTATAGAGTATATGCAATAATGGTATAAAAGATTCAAGTGCACTTTGTTACGAGGATATGGTACAAAAAGAACTAAAGAGGTAATATTAATAAATTCCTGGACCGGATAAATACATTCCCGGTACTTAAGGAGCTAAGTTCAGTTTTATTGGGCCCACTGATGGTGCAAACTGCGGCTCTCCAGATGTTTTGAAAACTACAACTCCCAGCATTCCTGTGCTTCCCTCTGTAGTTGAGGAATGCTGGGAGTTGTAGTTTCAAACATCTGGAGAGCCGCGTTTGAGGATCACCGATCTAGGCCATTGTTTCTTATTTTTGCTGATTCCCTCATGTCCGGTGGTGTTCCTCTGGATGTGGAAAAGGCTGATGTTTTTCCAATATTCAAAAAGGTAGTCATTCACAGCTGGGTAATTACAGGCCTGAGTTTAACTTCAGTGGTGGGGAAGATACCTGGAAAGTTTAATAAGGGAACATTTTAGATTATGTTCAAGACTGACATTATAAGTAGTAACCAGCATGGATTAGGAGATAGATCTTGTCAAACTACCTTGCTTGGCTTTTTGAGGAAGTAAGTAAAATTAGATCGGCATAGCAGTAGAGTTAGTTTACTTGGATTTTGCAAAGGCTTTTGATCAGTCCCCCATAGCGACTAATGTATAGCTAAGGACTGTTGGTCTGGGGAGTCACATTGTACAGGATAAAAAATTGGTTATGAATAGGATGCAGAGAGTAGTTGTTAATGGGGCTTCATCATTATGGACTAAAGTGCTAGTGGGGTGCCACGGGGTTCTGTGGGGCCACTCTATTTAATCATTAATGATTTGGAAGTGGTATTGTCAGCAGGTTTCTGTGTTTGCTGACGACACAAAATTTTATCGACCATAAAACTTCAAGGATGTGCATCGTTGCAGGGGGTATCTAGAAGATGTTCACATTGGGGGCGTGCTAAGTGGCAGATGAAATTCAATGTTGATAGCACAGGGAAAGAGACACACCCAGGACTAACAACTTTCCCTGCTGCTGAAACAACGAAGGGAATTCTGTGGGGGGGGGGGGGGGGGGGAAGATAGGGCAGAGGTTGGGGAATGGTGTACTTTAAAATAAACCAAAAAAAAAAAAAATGCTTTTTTCTTAGGGACCATACCCTTTAAGTGCACAACTCTACATAAAAAAGATAGCTCAAATAATGTAACTAATAAACTATAATGTTTAAGCAAACGTACATTTACAATAATGCTACTATAATAATTGTAAAAAACTGGAAAAAAGCATAGCTAAAATAGCTATAGGTGAAATGAATAGAAAGAAGACAGTTTACTGCTTAAAGGACATGTCTACCCTTAAACAAAAAACTGGTGACTTATAGTTATCTGACCACAACCCGAACTGCATGTTTATCAGATATTACAGCATTTCTAACCCGAACTTTAATGATAAATTCTGCATTCTGGGAAAGGTATCTACCTTCTCCCTCGCTCAGAGAGCTTTTTAATAATCTAACAATTGCAAGGAACAGCAGCAGAAATGACATGAATCATTGTTATGTCCGTAGTTACAGTTTTGATTGATTGCATGAGAAAGCTGCTATTATATTGTCAAAATGGAGGCAACAATTATCCTTACATATCTGGTTAGTTAATACTAGTAATAAAGTGCTGAATATATCAATTTGGATTTGGGGCAGGTAACTGACAAGTGACTAGGTTTTTGTGGAGATGCCCCTTTAACCAGAAAACAGAATAAATATGTAACCCATTTGTGGTTAGAATTATACTAATCCAAAGTGCATTCACTTGCCTCTAAATCCTCGGCCACCACCCCTCCTCCTCTGAAACCCCCCCACCAAATCCACCTCCTCTTCCACATCTGAATCCCTGTTAGACAGATTAAACACAAAACATTAATAAAAAACAAAATAAAAAGAGCAAAGTGCAAACAAAGATCTTTTTACTCATGGGAGAGTTGTAGTTTTTTTTGATTTATATATAATCTGACCACCGGCCAAGCAAAATTGAGGAATACTTCTTCCTTTAAGTTAGTTTTAAGCTAAAATACATGGTGCAGGTGGATATATTCACACAAAAACAATTCTCATGAAATGAAAAACAAGGAAATAATGTTCCTGAAAATTAAGTGATTTCTAGACTTGGGTTAGTGTAAAACTAACTTATGTTAATTAAAACCAAGACAATAGATGTCCTGTGTAAAATCAACTACTTCTACATATCTAATTACTTCAATTGGTTCTTACATACCTATGATACAGTTGTGAATTGGTAAAAAAAACAAAAAAAAAAAAAACTAAACACTAGGCCCGTGATTACAGACAATTCCGATCACCCGTTTGTCTAATATGGAAAAACTGGGATCGAGCTCGCTCACAGCCACTGCCCCACACCATCATATATTACGGAAAATATCTGCTGGTGTGTACCCAGCCTAAAAAATTCAAGAACAATTTACAAGGTAAAATACATTTGACAACATTTTGGTTAGCGTGATGTTTCTGGCCAACAGTTACGCATTTTCCTCCTCCTTTGTACTAAAACAGAGAGGACAGAACTTTTAAGTCTGCTCAATTAAGACAGGGAAACACGTGTGCAATATTTCTATTTAATATTGATTGGTCAGGAAAAAAAAAAAAACACACTTATGTATACTTAACTAGGGTTCCACTGCTAAAATCCCTTTTTTCAATTCGTACGCGATGCGGCATAGCATACTAACAGGTTTATTCAATAAAGTTACTTATTGTTTAAAATGGTGCTAATTTTGCCCCAACCAATCAATGCTAAGCTTCAATGTTAAATAAGATCTAATTGGTTGGGCCAAATTAGCACATTTTAAACAATAGAACTTTTATTGAATCTCCCTGTAAGTCCGTCAGACCTGGCAGAGGAGCGAGAGACCAGCAGTTCTGCAACTTTTGTTCGGGTTCCTGAATGTTTTATTGAAGAACAGAAGGTAGACAGCTCCTACTTCTGTTCTCATAAAAACTGAATTTAAGTGATTTTAGCAGTGGAGACACTAAAAAAAAATGTGATGCTTTGGGTATATATCTGTGATTAAGCCCTAGACTGCAACTGTATTGGTCACAAGATTTAAGTGTATGCAGACCTCTTTTCTTCAATGATTGCGATTAATAATGCATCTAGCATCTGTATTTATAAATGCCAAAACTGATTTTGCGATTATCATTGTTTTGATTTATAGATTCTAACAAAATATTAAGAAAAAAAAACCACAACCTCTGCCACCCACCTCCTCTTCCTCCCCCTCTTCCACGTCCACCACCACTCCTCCTCCCCGACCACCTCTAGGTGGCCTTTTCTCACCAGGAGGCCGAGGGAGAAACCTCTGCATATGGAGCAATTTTGGGTCAATATAGAACTGCAGAAAAAAAATAAATTAGCAGCCAATTGCGGATGCGGCTGCCGGCTCTCAGAATGCCGGTGGAGAGAGGGAAGGGTAGTAGAGTTTGGTCACTTTCTTAAATAATTGTTTTGCGGTTGGGGCAGGGGAACATATTCTATTAATGGGCAAGGGTTTTATGCTAGGGGGAGGGATAGCAAAACGGAGGGAGAGGAGGGGGAGAAGGGCTGCAGTACTATGCCACACTTCTCCCAGAGGCCAGGTAGGAGGCAGAGTCCATATGGGACTTTGGGGGGGGGGGGGGGCTACAGGAGAACCTTATGGAGCTGGTGTGAGGTAAGGATTTTACTACACTACATGGTTGGGCCAGTAGTGGGGGGGGGGGGGGGGGGGGTTATAGTTTTGGGGGTGGACATGCCATTTAACATTTAATCTTTAGAATTTTCAAAATCAAAAAGAAAATCACCAGAGAATGGAGGAGGCATCTCTTTTTTAACATATAAAATAGTACTCTAACAATAATAGTAATGTGCTGATGTCAGTGACTATGCAGTTGCTCTAATGTCGGTTTTCAACAAAAATTATAATAGTACAGGAAAGTAAAGCAATGTACATGGGCCAATTACAACCTGTCTTTTCTACCAACATATCTACAGAGAACAGCAGTATACTGTATATTGCTCAGTAGTCTATGTATAGGAAAAAGCCATACAGCCTTTTCACGGAAAAGATATCGCACTGGACGATTAGTCAAATCAAACCCGTATGTTACCTGGTTTATAGGTGACAAATACATTAGTCATGATGAATATATGCTAACGGTAAAGACTGCAGGAAAACTAAAAGCCATAAAACTATGTGGAAAAGGAACAAAAAGGTTTTATTTATACAATTACCAGGGTTGTGTCCCTGTTTTAATGGACAAAAATGGTGCATTATATCTAGTTGTAAAATGTTTTAAGAAAATAAGGGCATATTACATAGAACCAGAGCACTCAGAACTTTGTCTTAAAGTCATGCTAACCTATGTACTATTTAATATGAGACAAGATGCTGCATTTTGTAACACTTCCGCAAACTTCTTAATGCCAGCTGGTGTAAAGTCAAGCAGTAGTGAATCCCATTCAGGATTTACCCATACATGCAAAAGAGGTGCTAGGAGCAGTTATGTTAGGGTAAATTGCCCTGTCTTCTTCCAGGTATCTATAAACTGTAATGTTTTGTTGAATTTTCAGATCACTTGCCTGTATGCAGCCCTGCCCCTTTTGGACGAATGTCTAATCAGAACACACTCTGAGAAAAGTGCCTTTTCACAGATGAAAGGAAAGGGAGGGGGTGGGGGATTTGGGGTGTTAGTGAGCTGGGGTTATTGTTGTCCTTTAAATAAATTTAGAATAAACATGATTAAATTACTTAATACATTCCATTTTACTTGAGTACTAGTTAAATAAAGAGGGCCGTCACTGAGGTTTTTAGAGGAAGATTTTTTTCAGATGGCATCTAGTGAAAGTATTACTCTTCTTGCGGTTATTTTTGATCCCATTTTGTTTTTCTTAATGGTGCATACCTGACTATGTTAACATTTGGAAGAGTATTTCTATTTATTAGAGTGCCAAATTATTAAGTGGCTGAATTTTAATGATAAGCGCTTATCTTTGGGGGTTAAATGTATTATGTGTGAGGGAGCTATACTTTAATGTACAATTATTTTGTCCAGGCTTTGAAGTTTTTAATTTTTTTTTCCCAGTTTTGATAACCGCATTAATCCACACAACAAACACATGCTTACCTTCCTGTAACTTCTTAAGGAGGATGCCTTCATATTTTCTAGAACGCTTAATAGAAAATACTAGAAAACATATAGGAAATATTTATGTAGATAAGGTGCAAGAAATGCAAATCAAGTCAAACAAATACGATAAAAAAATAGTACAGCCAGATGTGTCCGTTGTAAAAAAATTAGGTCCAGTCCTGCATGGCTTAATGCTCAGTAAAAAGGGAAATGGAGAAAAAAAAAGGGCTTTTAAAATTTTGAAAAGAAGGCACAACAGGCTTACAGGGAGTACAAAAGCTGTAATAAAGAGTGCAAGAAGCAATTAAACTAGCTAAAATAGAAATGAAATACGGATTGCCGAACACAAGCAAGTCCAACCCCAAATGTTTTTAAGTATATAAATGGTAAAAAGATGAGGACTGAGAATGTGGGACCATTAAAAATGAGCTGAGGTGGTTGTAGAGGATGCTGAAAAGGCTAATCTGCTACAACGTTTTTTTTACATCGGTTTTTTACTGTGAGAATCCTTGTCCTTACGGTAGGGATGTAGCAATATGCAGGGAGAAAATGAAGAGTTTTCACATTGGATAACGGAGGAATGGTACGAAACAATAGACAAAGTTAATATCATAAAGCGCCAGGACCAGATGGATTGCATCCTAGGATTTTAAAAGAGAGTTCAGTTCTAGCAGCCACTGTTTCTCATATTTTCAGATTCGCTTTTTGTCTGGGGACGTGCCGCTGGATTGGAAAAAAGCCAATGTAATACCAATATTCAAAAAAGGTAGTCGTTCACAGCCTGGTAACTATAGACGTGTAAGCCTAACATCAGTGGTAGGGAAGGTGATGGAAACTTTGTTAAGGGATCATATCCTTGACTTTGTCTCCAGAATCATCTATTAGTAGAGTAGTCAGCATGGATTTATGAGAAATAGATCATGCCAGACAAATTTAATTGGTTTTTATGAAGTAGTGAGTAAGAAGTTGGACTCAGCACAGCAGTGGATGTGGTATATTTGGATTTTGCAAAAGCTTTTGATACTGTGCCACATAGGCGACTAATGTATAAACTGAGGACTGTTGGCTTGAAGAAAACATTTGTTCATGGATAGAGAACTGGTTTTGGACCATAAACAGAGAGTGGTGGTAATGGAGCTACATCTATGTGGGCTAAAGTTCTAAGCAGGTGCCTCAGGGTTCTGTATGGGGCCGCTTCTGTTTAATCTGTTTATAAATGACTTAGAAGGGGGCATTGAAGCAGGTCTCGTGTTTGCTGTTGACACTAAATTATGCAGAGCTTTGGAAACTTCCAATGATGTGCAAGTGCTGCAAGCAGACCTAGTTAGATTATCAAAATGGGCAGCAGAATGGCAGATGAGATTCAATGTAGATAAATGTAAGGTGATGCATTTGGGATTTAATATCCTGTGCCATCTACACATAAATAACTCTGGTTAAGTTCATCTGTAATGGAAAAAGATGGGGGTTCTGGTAGATAACAGACTTAGCTGTAGCAAACAATGCCAGTAGCAACAGCCAGAGCTAGCAAGATATTGTCTTGTATAAAAAGGGAATGATTCAAGAGAGAAAAATATTATTCTCCCTTTTACAAGGCAACTGGTAAGGCCTCATTTGGATATATGCGGTGCAGTTTTGGAATCCCATATACAAAAGGGACATCTTGAAATGAGGCAGTTCAGAGAAGGGCAACTAAATAAATAGGGGAATGGAGGGGTTGAATATGCAGGCAGAATTAGACAAGGTAGGGCTGTTTACATTGGGAGAAGACGCGGTTGCGTGGGGACATGATAACCTTGTACAAATATATTAATGGCCCATACAGTGAACTCTCTGTGCATTGTTCACTAATAGGTCATATCAGAGGACTCGTGGACATCCTTTAAGGTTGGAAGAAAAAGTTTCATCTCAGGTTAGGAGAGGTTTGTTTGTTTGGTCAATTGTGTGTCTCGCACTCACGCTAGCTGGAGGTCCACACTCTGGTGCTTCTGGATAGACACTCAAGCTTAACTTGCAGACAGAGCACTCATGGGACTTTTTTGTAAAAGCAAAATTATACTTTATTATCTTTTTGTTTTTTGAAATAAAGTTACCACAAGTGCGATGTCTGCAAGTTATGGGGAAGTTTAGAGCAAATACATATACTTCTAAAAAAAAAAAGATTTTTTCATCCTAATGACCTTAACCAGCCCATTCAGAATTTTGTCTGTGTATAAATAATAAAATGCTTCTGAAATATGCCGCCCTGTATGGCGGACCCCTAATTGAGACGTTATTCTCTTGTCCCTTGACCCAGCCCCTGGGTTGATTCAGTTGCTTAGTAGAGATCTGAGCATGTTTGACCCATCCAACCAGCCAATCAAGAAATTACTGAACATTCCATTGTATGTGCATTCCAGGAAGAACCTGAAATGTCAGCTCACTAATGTCAAATAGGTAATAGGAAGGGGTGTAAAGTCAACAGATTTTTTAAAATGGAAAGAATGTGTAGAATAACTAAGTATGCATAAAATAAATAAGAATTTTTAAATAATATTTTCCACTGACTTTCCCTTTAGAATATATGGATGTATGTATGCATGTCCCTATATAAGTGTATATGTACGTGTGGCATTTCTCTCTATTACCATCTAAAATAACCATAATATTTGCATATAAGTATATATATACAATTTATAAAGTTTTTAAATGTACTTACATTGCTGGTACCCCAATTTAATATGACAGCCCTCTCAAATCTCCAGGAGAGATGTGAGAGGGCATGGATGCCATTGGTTCTAATGGCAAGAAACTAGGGAGAGATCCACGGCTGAACAATTACAGGAGGTGCAGATGAGCTTCCCCCTGAAGAAAGTTTAAATGTCCTTTAGCAGAGCTAATCTTTTATGGAACTGCAGACAATCGCCAACACCGGAAACCAGAGGATCTCAAGAACAGGCCTTTGTTGAAACCGCTGCCATAGAGATGCTGTCATAGATTGATGACAGTCAGCACGCCATGCCGGTTCTGCTTAGGCAGAGGTCCTGTGGGAGGAACGACGGCCAAGCTATGTTCAAGCTATTGTGTTCAACTCCAGTGGTAGATGGGTTGATGGAAAGTTTTCCATCTTACCTGATCAAGTTTTTTTTTCGATATGGCCATCGTATCACCAATCGTCTATTGAAAACCCGGAAAAAAGTGTCTTTTGATAATCTGATCAAATTGATTGAATCAATCGGAATATCGATGCGCATGTATGCCTACCTTTAGTGAGAAGATAAAATTGAGCTCTGCACTACATTCCTGCATTGGGTTGGGTACCAACAAGTTAAGACCGGTACGGCCTTAAGTTAGAAGGATACAAAGTCTCTGAGTTGCCCAAAGATTTCATTCCACTTTTCCAATCTGTTCTTTGTTTTTCAAGGAAATTGGGGCATTAAAATAAGGCACTCTGCTTTCTTGAGTGATGCATCTACAAACTACATCATCTTCACAAGGATGCATAAACTCCAACTTCTGCAATAGAAATATGTTCTCATTACACTGTAGTAAAGCAGGACAGGCACATTCACAAGATTTATAAACAAATGGAATCAAATGGTGATCCCACAGTGAGAAAAGGCTTAATAATGTCCTCCCTTGTATTATTATTAATTTTTGTGATCTTAGGAATAAGATCCCAACCTGATCAGCTGCCATTCCAATATTTATATTGGTCATTTCTGCCAATGACAAGAAGTTACATAACTTTATAATGAAGGCTGAAATTGATCTACAGGTTCTACTTTTGTTCTGAGTGTGAAGGACGACCCTAGTTTGTGTAATGCTGTTAAAGGGACTCTAAACGCACATAAATCCGTTTTTTAAGTATTTGCCATTCTTTTCTATTATTCAAAGTGAATCCCTGTAAATAAAAGTATGCTCGGGGGAGCGTACCGGTGCTCCACTGCAAGCCGCTCCCTGCAAGAACAGCTGTTCTGTCCTGACCCACGTGCCCTATCTTAGGCGCATGCCGCAAAGAAAAATAGGGCGCACGATCGGGACAGAACAGCTGTTAGAAGCGAGGAGCGGCTTGCGAGTGGAGCGCAGTAAGGTATTTCCAGGTCCCCCGAGCAGTATAAGGTAATTTCCAGGTCCCCCGAGCGTAATATTATTCACAGGGAGGTAGGCATAAGCGTTCTTACCTCCCTGTGAATAGAAACGGATGGCAAATCCTAAAAACGGGATTTAGTGTTCCTTAAATGCCATGGCAGTCACTAAAGGGTGTCATGGAAATAAGGTCTCCTCTCTCATGATGCCTATTTGCCATATTGAGCAACACAAGCCTGGCTTCTTCTTTGTCTGGCATGACCCTTAAATGACATTAGAAATATTAAATCTGTTTCCACAAATCAACTGCATAGAACACAGATTATAAGCAACGAAGATAACTGGTGTGTTTCAGAAACCATAGGCGTTGATTCAGGTCTACCCCATGCCGTGGTACCAAACATCCATATCAAGTACAATAAATGGTATGGGGTACCTGAAAAAGTTAACGGCAACCTCAAGGTATTGCAATTAAATCAACATCTTTATTGTGGAATGCCACAGGACATGTCGTGTGGCATTCCACAATAAAGATGTTGATTTGATTGCAAACCTTGAGGTTGCCGTTACCTTTTTCGGGTACCCCATACACATTTATTCTACGCAGATTATAAGCACACTGAAGAATGTAGAGGCTCCTCCCCTAGAACATTCCACACCGCATTTGCAGCACCCCAATCAGAGACTAAGGCTAGCAGAATTTCAGGACTCCGAATAATGCCAACTACAACTGAAATCAAATCTGCTGGAACCTATTGAAAGGGGTTGATTATGCAGTCCTCAATTTACAATAAAGTGAAGGAAGAGCATTGTAAGAACATTTTATATAAGCCAGCAGATGTAGTAATGGCAAGTTCATTTATGTTTTAGAAATTGGCTGCATAAGTTTCTAAACAAAAAAAAATATTGAGAATTATAGTACTAATACATAGTTGGGTTTATATAGAGATACTTTCTATTGCCATTTGGAGTCAGGAGTCTTTTTTTTTAATTTTTTTTTCCTTCCTCTGGTTAAAGTGTTATGTAGGGTTAAAGAGGAGGTTATAAAGGTTGGACTAGATGGTATTATACTTATTCAACCCTAAATACCATGTTCTACGTCGACAATATTTAAGTGTTTTGACTATTTTTTTTTTTTTTGCTCTTTATATTTGTTGTATGTCACCGGTATTATTTCTTGTAGGTTCCTTGATGATTCTTTTCTGTGTCTGTGTATTTTTTCCACAATAATGCATAGTCGTTCGTATAACATTCCCTTTTGCCAGTCATACACTTTTTTCTACCTCTCTAGTGACAAGTATAGTGACAACTATATAAGGATAATAAACACCCCCTTAAATAAGCAAATAAAGCCACAGAGGTGTTCCATGACAATATAAAGCACAAAGCCACAGGCTAAGTATATAGGTGCACTCTCTACTACACGCAAGCTTGTTTTTTTTTTTATATGGGCATGTCCACCGCCAAATATTATTTCATAAATAACAAGCTCACCCCCAAAACCGTTTTACTAAAAAAGGCTTAAAAAGTGCCTTTTTGGCAGTAAAACTCCCGATCATTTCTGTCTCAGAGCAGTTCTCCTGAGCAATGAAGAAGCTAAGAGAAGCCGTGGGCACGCTCAGAGAGGAAACAACGTTTTTATTGAAAATCTAGGTCACATGTGAGTTGTGTAAGAGTCTCAATCAACAGCCCTGAAACAGAGCCGGAACTTGTATTGGAAAGCTGACTGCAGGACCGATGCGAAGCGGGTCCAGGGCTGTGAGGCACCTGGACCACCGACGACGAGGGTCCAAACTGATTTTGTATACTACCTCTACCCATCCGAGTTCGGCAGGAGAAGGAGGAGTGTTGTACAATGTCTTGCCATAAGGACATGTATGTTGAAAGCAAACGACTCGGGTTGATCACCCGAGCCGCCATGTAATACTAAGTGAGTGTTTCTAGGATACAGAGTTATTGGATGCATTACATACACAGCTAAAAACACGTGTTGACTGGAGGGTGGCTGATGTGTTCGCCACACTTTATATGTTTATCGAAGTTTAATTTCTAGACCCGCCCTTCAAGATTTCCTGGATCTCCTTCTTTAGCTGCAAAATGCACTGCACGTTGGGTCCGTGTGTGCACCGTCGCTGCAAATGCAACGTCAGTGCATGCATGGAGCGTGTGCGTGCGTGATGTTCATGATGTGTGCACAAGCACGCACATGATATCACGGGTGCACACAACCGTGCATGCACAGATGTCGCCTGCACGGACCCACAGGCAGAGCATTTTGCGGCTAAAGAAGGAATCCAGAAATCTCGAGGGGGGAGCTAACAGTCTACATGCAGATACAAGACTTACATCAGGAAAGGTAGGCTCAGGTTTTAAACTTAACTTGGTTTTACAGCATACTTATCCTTTAATGCTAAATCAATTAGCCATACAGTGATAAGAACCAGCTTTACTTTTTTAGAACGGAATTTATACATGTATGTGGCCAGGTGGAGGGACTAAGAGTGGGTGATTTACTTTTAAACGGCCGTTCGGTCGGGGCTTGTTGCTCGTAAACCTGGGGCTCACCAACAAGCCCGACCAATAGGCTGTTTGAGCCGACAAAAATGCCCATACATGGCCATGATTGTTGCATCGTGTGTTGCGGGTCAGCCCCTGTGGTCGCACTGTATATGCACCTTTAGAGTTTGTTAGAGTATATAGATAGCTATAATCCACCTTTGTCTCCATTATAAGTGCAATATTTGTGTTTTATACATTTATAATGTATAATTTAAAAAAAAGCCACTAATAAATCATTTCAGATACAGTAAGAAAAAACAATGATTGCGTACAACATACCAACGACGCTCTCAGGGGGTCCTTGGTCATAGCCGAATTTGTTGAGCCACCACGTCCACCGCCTCTTCCAAAACCACCTCTCCACCCTTTTGTCCATAACCTCCTACTTCCCTCCACCCTGCCTAATCTCTTCCTCCACCCTGTCCATACACTCCTCTTCCTCCACCACGACCTCCTCCACCCCTGTTAAAGCCTCCTCTCCCACCATATGACATCCTGAATGGTCTAAAAAACAGACAATATTTAAAGAATGTGTAAATGTGATTAAGATCAATAAAAAAAAACAAATCAATGGACCTATTAAAAGAAACATGAAAACAAAAAATGCCAGAATGAATGAGTTTAAGTGTCAAATTTGATACGTGGCTTTGAGAACCTCTATAAGTGGCTATCAGTATGCTTTCATGGCCCCCCAAAATATTTAAAACTAAGCTGGAGGGTATTCCCAGTGTATGTTTTGATGAACCCTTAATCTTTTTTTTTCTTTCCCTCCCCTGAAATGACATCAGGAGTAATTTTGAAAACTTTAGGGTAATAAATATAGTGAAAAAGCAAATGTGCGTCTGGCACCTGGAATATGTCTGGGGCATATGTCCATATCCCCAAACTTATTTCCTTCTTCTTTAAACACTTTGTTTTCCAGGATCGGGCAAATTGACGGGTTTCCGCATGCTACATTCGAGGTTACCGCAAATCGAAGACTACATTCAGCGTAACAATTCGAAATTTGATAATATCAAAATAAATCTAAGTTCGAAAAAAAAAAATGAACTAGTTCGGAGTTTTGTACAAACTCAAAGTTCAGGTTAGGATCATCACTAGTCGCGTAGTTAAAAAAATAACTTCTGGCGGCCCCCTTGGTAAAGTAGTCCTAGAATGTTTAAACACACCATATATGATGGAAGAGCCCCAACATTTGGTTTCTTTCCCAGTAGTAATGCAGCGGGTCTGAACCCCTTCTGCATTCCAACTTGAAGAATACAATGAGCACCAAGTTTGTACTACTGGGGAGGGAACAATGCCCCGGGTCAGCAACCCTGATGCCCCCCCCTTCTTTCTTCCTCGGAGCACGACCTCTTGTGATCAGTAGAGCCTTCTCCGGTTACTATTATTCCTCCCTTCCAGTTTTGCTGTACCCTACCCCCTGCCCTACTTATTATTTAAGGCTACCTGTGCCATCTCCCACTTCCTCGTGGTAACCAGTCTGCACCAGGTATTCCTTGGTAGGCTGCCTGCTTTCCACCAGCCATGGGATTGATTGTCCGTGACTAATTTACTCATTGCCCCTTAACTCCGTTGCAATCGACAATGTCCATTTGTAGTACAATGTAGTCTAAAAATACCCACATTGCTATTACATTGTGTAATGATATTTACCAATTTGCTTTTTTATACTGACTATCATACCTTTGAAGTTGTCATTTGCCACTTAGTGCCCACCTTCATACTGATAATTGCCGTTAACATATTCCCAGTATTCGCTACGATCGGTTTAATTACAGGGTTGAAACGTATGAAGTGTCTAGATCGCTTGTTCCGTCAATTCAATGAATCGGTGGGGGAATGCGATGAACGGGGGATCCCATTCGTTGTATCATGTACCATTGTACCTATCATGTGGAATCTAAATTTATTGTCAGGACCCAGACCTCCATACGGCCCCCCCCCCATCATACCAAGCCTGGTTACAGGATCTGACACACGGACAGGTCACAACGTAAGCTCCCATTTCCGTTTATCACCGTCCCCCCTTCCCTCATCGCGGCCCCCCTGTCGTGTTTGTATCTACTGTTGGTAAGGATGTGCCTTCACTGGTAGCGAATTAGTACCAGAACACCTTTCACTTCCAGACAGAATCCCTGAACGCCCGGGAAATATAGGTACATGCGCGGGCATTGAAATGGTTAGGGACGTAATTTCTTCTCTAGACCGAAAATTACATGCATTATTTTCACATATTGTCACAATTACCATTTGGCCGAGATTGCTTCCCAGCCCCCAAGCCCTCAGACTTGCTTGTGTGTGACAGCCCCAGCTCCCCGTCTAGTATTTCTTCGACAAGTTAACACTGTGGATCTGCCCGCTCAGTTCGTGAACAAGGGTCCTGGTTTTTCCCGTTCATGTGCAAGGTGGCGGGACACATGTTTAGACGCACATTTATTGTAAACACCCCTCCGTCACACAGAGTTATCGTCGCGCAGTGGTTGATTGGGTTGATTGATTAGTTAGAGGTGCCGTAAATGCTGTGTGTCTGTTGGTGTTTGAACGGGAAATAGTCTGCAAAGTTGAGCTTTGTGTAACAGCGGGCTGCACCTTTTATTGTTTTCCCGGTAACCACGATCGTACCTATTCCCATTCTGCCAACGTCCCGATTATTCTGCTGTATCAGCGTACCTGCTCTAGGTGTCTTACCATAGATCAGGTGTTTGTCCCACGTCCGTAAACTTGTTTTTCAAAACCTTGATTCCTTATTCCACAAACTTTCCACGGCCCTACCAGGTACCGGGGCACGCAATCCCCTCCCTTCTACAATATCACCTAGACTCCCTCACACGATAATGCCTCTTTCAAGTCACCATGGTTTAACGTTGGCGCAGCTCCGGCCCTGACACGACAGCCACCGGCACAAGTATTATTTCAGGGAGGGTCAACACCATGTAAAGCTTTTTAACCTCCAGATGTTACTTTCACACTATGTATCATGTTATTTTTTGTTGCTCTGTGAGGTGGGGCACACATGTGAAGACACGTGGCCAGCGGGTTTAACCTTCGACGATTTTCAGTTGTGACTTAAATGTGTACGCGGGGAGCAACAAATCATGGCTGTGGTCTGTTTTCCTGTCAACTGAGATTACCGCCAGACCCTACAAGCCTTTACCCTTTTACCTTAAATTCAACCCAAGCCACCCACACTAGTCCAAACCCGACGCCCCACCCCAGATGTGGGTTTTGTACCTCTCCACCCTAGAGGTCCCCCCTCGATCAAATGCTGCATGATAATAGTAGGAGTTGTTTACCTCATCCGCTCGTTGTGCCGGGTGAAAGCTTTACTCCCACCTATCCCGCCCCCCCCCTGCGTGATTTCCATACAACCACACGCAGCCTCCTTATCCCAAACCTATATGAACCAGTGGCTGGGTGGCTAGTGCCCATAATGGATCATTAGCGCAGCCTTCTTGCTTACTCTCCATGTAAAGGTTTGCCAAACATGGGCTTAGACTCCAGTGAATGAACAATAGAGATCCCCAATAGCCACATACGTTTGTATCTGTGCTGGGACTCATACTGCCGAAAACTTATCACATGTACTTTGAAATAGGTGGTATCAGGACAAAACACGTAAGGAACACACTGTTCTGGGTTGAGATCATTTCTGCTGGTGAGAGTGCTGTCTTGGCCTAGCCATTTTCTCACCATGTCAACAGCCTCCTTGGTGGGTATACAGGTGAAGAGAGATGTCACATCATAGGATACCATAGTTTCTTCTACTATATCTTCAATCTTGTTGGTGAAATCCTGAGAGTTCTGGATGTGATGCTTAGAACTTCCCACCAATGGTCCTAAGATGTTGGCTTGGTATTTTGCCACCTTGTATGTTACAGAGTGATGCTTGCTGATTTAGGTCTTAGTGGTGCCCCTTCCTTGTGTATCTTTGGGAGTCAATGTATACATAGAGGTGCCTCACCAGGGTAGAGGCGATGATACATTGCTCGATCAATGGCTTTATCCTATTGAAGCTGTTGAAAGTCTATGACCCTTTTCTTGTAACGGCTGGTGGGATCCCTTGTTAAAGCCTCATGTGTTATCGGCTAGGAGCATGGTCACCTTAGCATGGTAGTCTGAGGTGTTGAGTACCAATGTGCATCTTCCCTGTCTGCCGGTAGAATGGTGATACTGGAATCCTTCTTGAGGGATGTTAAGGCTCTTCTTTCCTGTGTGGTCAGGTTAGATGAAGGAGTTTTAGCACTGGCTAAGGCTGCAGATACCTTAAGGCGAAGTGTGTTCTGCCTCACTCTGTGGTACCTTATTATTGTGGATTGAGGCTTTTGGCTGCATAATATCCACCACAGGGATGGCTTTAGGAGTGATGGCAAAATTCAAGCTTTCATTTCTGACTGGGTCAGGGTCCTGTTAGACAAGTTTCTCTCCCATTCCTCCTTGTTTGATGAAGTGACACTTCCCTCTTTTGTTCTCCTTTGGTGGTGTTCTGGCATGACAGAATGCCATGTACAATGCTGTTTTGACACCTTACTCTGGGCGGTCCTATAACACCTCTTAGCCACTATCCAATCACGCCCTTAACACCTGGCTGTGATATGCTAATTGGGATTTTCCAGGGTACAAATGCCATAGATTCTTGTACAAGTCATTCTGAATTGAGAAAGCCAGTCAGATGTCTAGCGAAACGTCTTCAAGAAATAAACTTCAAGTCCAGTTGGTCTAACTGAATACAACAGATATACCATGACTACCTGGATGGATGAGAACCTTCACAAGCATACTTATCAGCTTTTCCTGTTACCTGCAATTACTTAACTTACCATCAGCTGTTCCTGTACCGCAATGCTTACCTTACCATCAGGTGTTCCTGTTACCAGTGTACTTACCTTACCATCAGCACTCATGGCTTACCCTTTATATATCTGCCTGCAGAGCAGAGACTACCACAGTGTATTGCTGCATATAAAACTGTATTTACTTGCGACACATACACATATTTTACACATTAGTCAAAATTACAAATGTAAATACCAACAACAAAATCCCCCACCACCATCACCTACATACTAAAAAACAAGCCACATGGCTAGCACATATTGTCAAATAGACCCCTAAATACAGATAAAAATGTCCATGTATTATTCAAACCGTTCCATGTAAAGTCCCATATCCAAATAGGACTAGTAACAGTCAGTACCAGATCGATTGTTGACAGTTTCACAGTCTGTTGCTGTTAATTAGCACAATAGAGGGGCATTAATTGTAATCCATATCTCTGCATGGAAATTAATAGCTCAGGCTATTGACTATTTAACAAACGGTATTACTAAGGGCTCGTTCCCAATACATCAGTTGTATCCGTGTTCAAACGCAGGTGCGTTTTAAAAATGGATCAGAACGTAAACCCAACAGGATTTCATAATATCGTTCACACTGCTCGTTATAATCCGTTCCGTTCCAGTCTGTTTAAAAAACGCATGCAGCATTTCTGTGTGTTTTTTCATGCATTTTCTATAGAAATCTATGGAATACACATTGTTAAAAATGGATACAAATGTATGAAAAAAAATGGATACAAACTGACAAACACATGCTGTGCGTTTCTGTCAGTTTCTAGTGTGAACGAGCCCTATCAGAAGGCTCAGTATAAACGGGTGGAGCTACTCACACTCCTAATTGTTTCCATGCAGGCCGTATGTGGGCCACAGATGTGTAAATATTAAGGTTGTACACACGTGCGATTATGTATACGAATGTTAATTTTGCTGATAAATGGCCTGTGAATGGGCACTTTATCGGCCGAAACGGCCGGTCGGGCCAATAAAGTGCCCATACACAGGCCGCAATCTCACGTGTGTACGAACCTTTAGAATCAGATAATTGTCCCCAGGACACACCTCATATTACAGGTTTATGGCACCATTAATATAGTTTTTGGTTCACACTGATCCAAATAATCTACCTGCAATACTTTTCTCCATCAGCCACTCCAGTACCTGCAATACTCAGAAGGGACTGATGTGTAAAAAAAACTGTCTCCAGGTCTCCAGCATTACTTATCTTACCATCAGCTGCCTCAGTACCTGCAATACTCACCTCACCAACAGCTGTTACAGTTGCCTGAAATACTCACAAGTACCATCAGCTACTCTAGGTCTCCACAGAACTTAAAATATCAATTGTCTAAGTGCACACCACCGATGGGTGCAGACTTCACAAAACTTCCTACTCCAATGGAAGCATATAGTAATCATATAAACAAAGGCTTGAAGTCGCACTCCAAATAACTGTGAATTTATTTCAAACCAAACTTAAAGGGGAATGTGGTCCAAAAATGACTTTAGGTAAATTGATAGGAATTGCTCCCTGAGAATTTTTGCAATTTATTTCATTGTTTATTTTACATAGTTTTGAAGATATTACATTTTTGTGTGTGATTGGCAGCAGCAATACCAGGTCCCCTGCACTTCCTGCTCTGAAACCTGTCAGTCAATCTGCCCTGTGTCTTCTCCCCTTGCAGCCCCCTGGTCCCCCCACTCATGGACCCATGGTCCCTCCAGTTGCAGGCCCCCTGGCCCATTCCCTTACAGCCCCATGTGGCCCCGCCCACTCACAGGTGCTGTGGCCCCGCCCACTCACGGGTGCTTACCCTCTTGCAGTGCAGGACCTTCACACAGCAGAGAGGAGGAGGGACTTCCTGTCTCCCTCACACACTGAGGGAGTCTGAGGCTGTGCTTGCCGCCACGGACTGTGCAGGAGAAGCCTTAGGAATGTCACATGTCAGCCTCCCACCCATTAACTTTCTTGTCAGTCATTTTTTTATATCTTGGGCTGTGGAGCACGTAGAGAGGTGGTTGATGGCTCATTTTAAAGGTAGGAAATTGGCCTTTCATTTAAACTTAACTTGTTTGAAGACCACAGTTCCCCTTTAAGTACAATGTTTTGGGGGAACAAGCCCCCTTCATCAGGTGATAAAGGGGGTTGTACCCCTGAAATGGTGTTACTCCGTTTGGTTTGAAATAAATTCACAGTTATTTGGAGTGCAACTCCAACAGACTTACCCTACCTTCCTATTCTGTGGCTGTTTCCTGTGCGTTTTGCTTCCTTTGTTGGCACTCTTACACTACTGAAACGTGAGACAGGTGTCACCCTCATCAGTGTTTACCCACGCTTAGGACAGGAAGTGCTGCCACCTATTCCGAGGGCTCCATCCATCGTACCTGACAAAAAGGCTTAAAGGGCATGTCCACCCTGAAATAAATTTTTAGCATATGGTAGGCACACCCAACCGCCGATATATTTCTTTAAAAAAATGTTTAGATCGTACTTACAGCCCTGCACGGCGTCTTCTCCAGCTCCCAGTTTGAAGGAAGTCACAAAAGGGCAGACTGGCAGCCACATCTGTGATTGCTGCCGCGGCTGCTTTCAATGGAGACGCGGCGGGAGAGAAGGCGGCTGAAGTATCAATCTAAATTTTTTTTAAAGAAATATTTTGGGGGTATGCTTAAAGTTTCACGCCAGGTGCCTCGGCTGTAGAGGTTGGATGGATGGGGGGGGGGGCCTCCCCTGCGCATGTCACATTTCTTGTTGAAGTTAGGGAAATAGTGGACCTTGATGACTTACTGACTCTTCTACTCCTCAGTTTCCTGAACTTTGAACAGGCACTGCAGGAGACAATATGTTTCAGAGATGTGAGGTAAGGATTATTTTAAATTACAGAGTGGGGCCAGTATGGGGTTAAATTTTAGTTTTGGGGGTAGACGGGTGTCTCTCTAATAAGGCAAAATGCTCAGGGCGCGGCCCATGCTAAATATTGGAAGAGACAGCAGCAGAGCTCATTTTATTTTATTTTTTTTTAGAAAAGTGTCAGGCAGAAAAGAAGGAAAATAAAGATAACGCCTAGTAGTACAATAGAGGCGGCATTCAAAGTTTGGCAGGTGGCAAAAACCAAAGAGACACTCCTGGGGGTGGACATTCAGTTTAAGGTGGGGCTGGGTAACTTCATATAACAAAACAACAGGAGGTGAAACATCAGGGGGCAGCACACACAGACAATACTTGAGTACATTAGTGCTAATTAAATAACATCTCTCTAATGTGCCCAACATTCGACCGACATGCGATCGCAAAATGAATGGGATTTTGCGATCGCATGTCGGACGAATATAGATCGGGAGAAGCAGTTCCGGCAGCATCGATGAACATCGGGTGAGTCTCGGCCGGTCGGCAAGTAAAATCTTATAGATGATGCACCTTAGAAGAATCTTTAATGCCAGATGGCGATAAGATTCAAAAGGGAAAACCCTATTATTGATATCGGATCAATGCTTGCCAAAGGAAGGCAATAGAGAGTGAAACCGGGCTCTCCTTGCATAGCCCTATTAATCTGGAATTTTCATGATAATCATCCTGGTAGATCCAGAGGTACAAATATGATGGGCAGATGTGTGGCTTTTTTTTTGCTTAGAAAGCTTATTTCCTAAAAAAGTACAACGAAAGTTAATGCTTATCTTGTGAAACATGAGAAATAGTCAGTGGAGTTTGTTGGATAAATAACAGATATTTCTTGAGGGAGTGAAATCTGATACTTATTACCCGGGTTTTGTAATGCAAACTGTGTTTGTAGTTCAGTAAGTGCTCCCATAGTGCTTTTCTTATGCTGGATTTGCAAACAATTAAAGGCTTATTTTAACAGTGGTTAACATTAAGCTTCGTTGACTCAACCCCCGAAACACCCAATCAAAACACATGAACCTGGGTCAAGGGAAAAATCAGACTCCACAACATGACGAAGCGTGCCATGTGGTTGTCCTCTTCTTGCCTCATTTTTGTTATCACATTAACAGTAAGTAATTATATTTTTATTACTTGTAGTGCATTGCTAATAGGATAGTTTTTTAGAAATGTTATCAGTTTTCTTATTTGTGTTCTATTTGAAAGTCTTTTTTTGCAAGATAGTCTGGAATGTTTAATTGTAATTTAGAGCAATATAAACAAAGTACATGTAACGCAAATCATAACATTAGCTTAGAAAATAAAACAAAACAACGAGAAATGCAATGTATATGCAAAAAGATTAGATAGTAGATATTTTGCGTGCCTTCTGTCATGCACCAGATGCATTTCATAGGTCAGTTAGTGGCGAACCTATGGCACGGAGCCCTCTCCGTGGGCACTAATGCACAGTTTCACCAGAGTTTGTTACCAGAAGACAGAGAGAACAGGTAGCTGCTGTCTGTAACAGAGAGAGGTCAGTTCTATAACCTCTGGGAGTTAAAAAGTTCTATTGTTAATGTGCTTTTGCCCAACCAACGATGTTAGCTTTCAATGTTACATAAGTCTGATGGGGGGCAATTGCACCATTTAAACTGAATTTCTTGAAATGAAATGGAACTTGAATTCCCCAAACTGCGGAGATCTCTTGTTACCCGGAAGTGTGACATTGTTAAAGCAAGTGATTCTGTATGTGAGGAGTTGCAGGGTTGCCTCGACCTTAATGGTCACTCGTTTTAGATCTCAAATTCCTTGTCTAATAATGTAGGGTAATGTCCTGTTTATATCTCAAATCCAAGTCCTGTGCAGATATGTTGGGGTAATGGTCACTGGATCAAACTTCTGTCTAATAATGTAGGGTTAATGTCACTGTTTATATCTCAAACTCCTGTCTGATAATGTAGGGTTAATGGTCACTGTTTTAGGTCTCAAACTCCTGTCTGATAATGTAGGGTTAATGGTCACTGTTTATATCTAATAACTCGTCAGATAATGTAGGGTTAATGGTCACTGTTTTATATCTCAAACTCCCTGAATGTAGGGTAATGGTCACTGTTTTATACAAACTCCTGTCTAATAATGTAGGGTTAATGGTCACTGTTTTTATCTCAAACTCCTGTCTATAATGTAGGGTTTATGTCACTGTTTTTTATCTCAAACTCTGTCTGATAATGTGGGTTAATGGTCACTGTTTTAGGTCTCAAAACTCCTGTCTAATAATGTAGGGTTAATGTCACTGTTTAGGTCTCAAACTCCTGTCTAATAATGTAGGGTAATGTCACTGTTTAGGTCTCAAACCTGTCTAATAATGTAGGGTTAATGGTCACTGTTTTAGGTCTCAAACTCTGTCTAAATGTAGGGTTAATGTCACTGTTTAGGTCTCAGATCCTGTCTAATATGTAGGGTTAATGTCAATGTTTTATATCGCACGCGATTGTGTGCGCGATTTTGCGGTTCCGCGCTTGCGTTCGCATTTTGCGCATGCGTTTTCGCCTTTCACGTTGTGGACACGCAGCGTTAAGGCACCAAAAATGGTGAACGCATGCGTTACCATAAAGCGAACGGATGCACAATCGCATGCGCATCGGAAATCGTGGGAATTTTTGCGTTCCCGCGATTTCCATTTTAGCGAAAATCACGGGCGCAAACGGAGTGCGAAACGCGTGCGCAAACGCGCGAAAAACGCGCTAGTGTGGCCTAGACCTTAATGTCACTGGTTAAGGTCTCAAAACTCCTGGCTAATAATGTAGGGTTAGTCACTGTTTAAGGTCTCAAACTCCTGTCTAATAATGTAGGGTTAATGTCACTGTTTTATATCTCAAACTCTGTCTAATAATGTAGGGTTAATGTACTGTTTAAGGTCTCAAACTCCTGTCTAATAATGTAGTGGTTAATGTCACTGTTTAAGGTCTCAAAACTCCTGTATAATATGTAGGGTTAATGTCACTGTTTAGGTCTCAAACTCCTGTCTAATAATGTAGGGTTAATGTCACTGTTTTAGGTCTCAAAATCCTGTCTATAATGGGGTAATGTCACTGTTTTAGGTCTCAAACTCTGTCTAATAATGTAGGGTTAATGTCATGTTTAGGTCTCAAACTCCTGTCTAATAATGTAGGGTTAATGTCACTGTTTTAGGTCGTCAAAAACTCCTGTCTAATAATGTAGGGTTAATGGTCACTGTTTAGGTCTCAAACTCCTGTCTAATAATGTAGGGTTAATGTAACTGTTTTAGGTCTCAGACCTTGTCTAATAATGTAGGGTTAATGTCACTGTTTTAGGTCTCAAACTCCTGTCTAATAATGTAGGGTTAATGTCACTGTTTTATATCTCAAACTCCTGTCTAATAATGTAGGGTTAATGTCACTGTTTAAGGTCTCAAACTCCTGTCTATAATGTAGGGTTAATGTCATGTTTTATATCTCAAAAACAGTGACATTAACCCTACATTATTAGACAGGAGTTTGAGACCTTAAACAGTGACATTAACCCTACATTATTAGACAGGAGTTTGAGACCTTAAACAGTGACATTAAGGGCTAGGCCACACTAGCGCGTTTTTCGCGCGTTTGCGCACGCGTTTCGCACTCGCGTTTGCGCCCGTGATTTTCGCTAAAATGGAAATCGCGGGAACGCAAAAATTCCCACGATTTCCGATGCGCATGCGATTGTGCATCCGTTCGCGTTATGGTAACGCATGCGTTCACCATTTTTGGTGCCTTAACGCATGCGTGTCCACAACGTGAAAAGGCGAAAACGCATGCGCAAAATGCGAACGCAAGCGCGGAACGCGCAAAAATCGCGCACACAATCGCGTGCGATATAAAACAGTGACATTAACCCTACATTATTAGACAGGAGTCTGAGACCTAAAACAGTGACATTAACCTCATATTAGACAGAGTTTGAGACCTAAAACAGTGGATTACAACCTACATTTTAGACAGGAGTTTTGAGACCTAAAACAGTGACCATTAACCACTTATAGACAGGAGTTTGAGATAAAAACAGTGACCCATTAACCCTACATTATTAGACAGGAGTTTGAGACCTAAAACAGTGACATTAACCCTACATTATTAGACAGGAGTTTCTATATACAAAAAAAAATGTAAGTCCTGTTATTACATTGCTTTAACACATAGTAATTTCGACTTCTTCACCCTGTGTGTTAAAAACACAGGAAATTGGAATCACCACTTTCAGGCCAAGTAAAAGGAAATATTTCAAAACCTATTTATTTTACTGCGGTTATTGAGCACATTCAATAAATCAGTTGCAGACATATTTGTGTTTGAATTTTGGACTTCTTTCCTTGTATTTATTGGCTTATGATAACCAGTAGTTCATTGCATTACGCAAACTAGAAACTATTCCTTACATGTAGTAGGGTTTGCATTGAATATATATTCTTTTACTTCCAGAACACACTGGCATCTGTTACTTGCCCTGTGATAGCATTTGTTTATTTGCAGCTGTGAATTTGTAAATTGGTATTTTCCTATTTGTGTGGCACTGGGCCACAGCTTGTTGTGTTTTTGACACTTAATATTCTTGTCTTTGATCTGGCGACGGAAGCTTGTTAATTTTCTCATTCACCCAGGACTGATAGTATTTAAGCAGTGTGGCGTAGAGGCATAACTATCTATCAGTGTATCTTATAACTGCGCTAAAACACAGCCTCGAGAAAGCTAGTATGCTTTATTGGCAATTTAAAGGGGAACTGGGTCCCAAAAGATAGGTAATTAGGTAAATGATAGGAATGTCCCTCGAATTTTGCAATTTATTTTCCATTGTTTATTTTAGCATAGTTTTGAATACTTAATATTGTGTGTGATATGGCCGCAGCAGATGTCACCAGGTCCCCTGCACTTCCTGCTCTGAACTGTCGTCATCTGCCTGTGTCTCCTCCCCTTTGCGCCACCTGGTCCCTCCCCACTCATGGACCCCATGGGTCCACCTTCCAGTGCACAGGCCCACCCTGGGCACCATTTCTTGCAGCCTATTGACAGCCCCGCAGTGATTGGCCCAGGCCCATCAACTGCTAACCGCCCCTGCTGGTGCTAAGCCCCGCCCACTCACGGGTGTCCTTCTGGGTTTTACTCGGAGACCTCCCTCTACCAGCCCAGACGCACAAAGCGAGAGGGACTTCCGTCTCCCTCACACACTGAGGGAGTCTGAGGCTGTGCTTGGCAACGGCGACACTGTGCAGGAGAACCTTAGGAATGTCCAATGTCAGCCCTCCCACCCATTAATCTTGTCAGTCTTTTCTGTATATCTTGGGCTGTGGACCGTAGAGAGGTGGTTGATGCATTGTAAAGGTACGTAAATGGCCTGTCATTTAATCTTAACTGTTTGAAGACCATAGTCCCCTTTAAAGAACCTTTTCAGTTTGTCAATAAATAAGTGAACATTAACCATTTGTAATGCCACTTCTGTAGAGAATAAAATCACACATTGATAAATGAAAGGGAATTTTCCTGTGTATACAAAAAAATGCATTTTTGCAGGGTTGCATCTCTGGCCATTGCCTTGGTTCCCAGACATTCTATCTTGGTCTCCATACGGCATCGATGCCCAAACGAGTGGCAAACTAGTATGTGATTAACAGTTTTTGTTTTGGGTGATTATCGCACTGCCTGGCTATTCAGTTGACTCATGGTGGTTCCGACGCGGTTATCAATGAACACACCTGTCTGAAAGCGCACCTACACCTGGTTTTTTATTGGTGTAATTAACCTGCTTTTTAACCTTTAAATAATCCCTTTGCTTTACGGCACCTCCACGTATCTTCTTCTTTGTCCCTTATGTCCCGGGCCGGCCCTTCGCTCCTCGCAAGAAATCCTTCTCCACAACCCCCAACTAACACTGCTGCCTCCACCTTAAACCAGTCTCTCCTCTCTTGCTGCTCCCTACCGTTTGAACTCTCTCCCTCTCTCACCTTCGTCTGGTAACATTGTTATGGGGGAGGAGTGATAGTGATCTTGGTCCCTGTTTATGTGGTCTGTGTGTCCTCGTTGTTTCCTCTATTGCTGTCCAGCGAAACCTCTTTTCTATTTACTGTTTTTCCTACAGACAAGGTGATAGACTTTTCTACCCCTATGATTTTGTTAAAATAAAACAGTAGCCTTAAAAAAAGATACCTTGTCTGCTTGTTATTCTGTGTAAAGTAACAGGGGGATCTGATTGCATATTCCTGAGTGTATGGGTTATTTTTGTAAAAGTTAGTGGCCAACTGAATTATTCAGAGGAACCCTGAAGACAGAGCGATCAGTTTGAAAATGCAGTTTGAAACACACCCTGTGTGTTTGGGGAGTTTTACACACACTGTCCAAGTGTGAGTCGCTGTTTCTTTTCTTACATTTTGCTTTTCCTATTAAACTAAACGCAAAAAAAAAACACAACCAAACGCCTACGACTAGTGAAAGAAACATCGTTTTATTTTTGGATACAAACCCACATCCTAAAAGATGGTGGCAGCAGGGCTTGTACTTATGTGGATTAAGCATAATTTTTGTACTCAGTGCATGGCAGGAGTCAAGTCATGTGGAAGGAAGGGTTTATCTGGACTCAATCTCCAGACGGTCTCTGCTTTCAAAGGTAACTGGGCATCTCACGGTAATTGCCTGTGGTTTAAAGGGACGGTGTCCTGTCGTTAAGATACGGTGCCCTGCTGTTAATAACGGTGCCCTTGCTGTTAAAGGGATTGAGGCCTGATTTAGATACAACCTAGATTGCTGGGCGAGGCCTAAACAGCCAAGAAGCTGCGATTGAAAGGAAGATGTTCTTTCTGATAATGTGAGTAGTAGTAATCCAAAATATTGAGATCCCTAGTTTGGCTATAAAAACCAAGAGTTTTTTTGGGTGATCCAGCCCCCCCGCAGACACAAGGAAGAAAATAAACAGGAGAGAGAGCAGAAACTGGAACATAAATAGGAAATTCGTTTGCAGTAAGCTGAAACCAATAGGGTGATCACTTCTTCCAGGTACTTTAAAAGCAATTCTATATATTTTTCCTCCTGTTCCAAATTTTGAAACTGGACTACATTGACAGAGACTGATTGATAAGAGGTCATATCTAACAATATTTAAAAGAGTTGCTCCAAGCAAGTAAATGTCAGAGAACAGTGGGTTATTCATCTAGCACCCTTTCTCACCCAGTAAAGAACAACAAGCATAAAGCCAAATGACAATAGAGGATGCCGAAATTATTCAAAAGTGAAAAAAAAAGATATTTTGAGAAGGTATAATATTCATCCTGAAACCCTTCATCAAGGTTCAGAACTTACAGTATTGTGACAAAGAGGGTCCTAGAGAACTACACCTTCTGCCTGCATTTGTACAAGTGGATTGTTTTCCAGAGAGAAGACGGTACATGCAGTGTTTTGGGAATTATTATTCTAGAACCAATTCTTGAAATTCCCCCTGAACCATAGGATCTGGGTTAAGGAGCATCAACCAAGACTGGAGATAGCGCTGTGACACTGGCAGAGAATTATTTGGCTGGCCAGTAAAAGGACTGCCCACCAAGACCCCTAATTGGTAAGGCCAACAACCACTAACTGTTTACTACTGACATACCAAGGCCAAACCTTTTGAAAGGGCAATAGCTATAAGTAAAGATATTGTCTGTTTTTCATGTGGTAACAAGGGACATTTAGCCTAATACTGTGTAATTTAAAGGGTGTAAAATGGCCAAGGAGTTTTCTACAAACTGTGTTTATATTGTACTAATTTTTTACAACCTTTCAAATTGATTCTCAGTAAATGTGAATGCTTTGATTGATCCAGGGAGTCCACAGTCTTTAATAAGGTCGCATTTGCTTTCACTTTCCTAAAACAAATGGTTGTTTACCTTTAACTTGTTACATGAGATACCAAGGTATATCCTAAAGCAATGATCCAAATTGAGATTGCTAATCAAACGGTGTTATAGAGCCCATGGGAATAGGGCATACATTCTCCATACCCTGTTATTGTGGGTCAGGATACAACTGGCTTCCATAATATGCTTACAAGAGACAATTCTGTTTCTCTGCGTAATAACTATATCTCAGGTTAAAAGTCCGTTAAATACAGAGAGACTTGGTAAATGTATTTCCCCTTTGAAAGATGAGAATATTTCATTGCACTGGTAAACACAATCCTTCTAAAAGACCAGAGGAATTAAAATGTGCCATGACTGGAGATCAACCACTCTGTCCATAGTGTGAGGACCTTTTCTTTTTTTTTAATATGTTTGGCTTTTTCCTATTAAACTGAACTTGCACCAAACGCCACGACTGAGGGGGTGAAACCATCAACTCAAAAATTTTATTTTTGATACAAAACCCCTCTAACAACATCCAGGAATGCGTTCAAATCAGACTGTTATCCTACCTTCTGAGCATCAGCAGAACAAATTATTGTAGCCCTTTAAGCACTTTTACACCATCCCCCCACCTTGTATCTGTAATGTTGTGCCTCCGACTTACTTGGTAAAAGCTCTTCGGGGCAATGGGATCTCATTCCCCTAATGTTTGAGGCCGGTTGCACTTATATCATTAATTACATAATTTATATATATGCTTTTCTTAACCAATGTACTGAAATTGTATTTAAACTTAATTTTTAATCTATCCAAATAATTCGTGCACTTACCCTTTGTTTAAACCTCTGTTTTTTTATGTAACATCGTGCCTACTCACGTGGCGCTTTATAAATTAAATTATACATACATACATAGCTGAAACTCTGTTTAATTCACCTACTGGTTGTTTGTGGGAACATGGGTCCTCATTGGTCCTCGATAGATTTGTTTATTATATGTATATAGTGATAATCACCCCAACTGTTAAATTCTCAGATATTCGAATGACCTAAGGCTGGACCCATCGTGGCTGTTTACTTGAACTTAAAACCCTTTTTACACTAAATTGTGTGAAAGAACAGTCAACACACTTGTTGGGTTAACCATCAGGGCCACCTTTTATATTAATTGACACATTACAACATGTGACAATTTAAAATATCAAACCTTTATGCATCTTGCATGTTAATTAACCCATAAGTCCCCGACCGTAGCAAGCTAATGCCACGTCCTCTGGATCCCCGAGCGCTATGTAACGGCTCCAACATAACCTTCGCAAAGGATGCATCCTTCAGGCCTGTGACTCACATCCCCTTTTTTTTTCTTGTAATAAACCAGTAACTCAACACTGTTTTTTAAAACCTATAACTATATGGAAGGGAGGTTGGGGAAGATCCTTCTCCCTGCCTAGCACTCAACAAAATGGCGCCCGAGCCTCGTGCTCCCCCCTTTAAATAAATTTTATGACTCACCAACCACCGACGTCATCTTCCCGCCTCTCCGCTACCGGCCGCGCCATCCGGGCTCGCGTAATAGACGTGATGAACGTCATACGAAACGCCGCGGCCGGAATCTCCGGGAACACGCCTGGAGGCGGCCGCGACCGGGACGACACCTCCCAGCATCCACCGCTGGCCCCGCCCGCCTCAGTCAGCCGCTCCGGTCCCTACCCGCGGGCCGAGCTACCCGTCACCGAGGAGTTTCGTGACCATCATAAAAGCACCAAGGGCCTGCCAGGTACCTTTTTACAGGCCGGAACGCCAGGGTTACTTGTAATATCCCTTTAACTTTACAGTTGGGGTTGCATTATTTATATAACCTACCCCTTTGTTGGCTTCTGGTTTCCTTCTCCTGAACTGTAAATATTATAGGCTATAATCTTACAGTGTCCTCCCATAGAAAATCCACCTACAGGATTGTAGTAACAATAACAAAACATAACTACAACATTTTAAGAAAGAAAAGATAATTTATTAATGTTAACATATGAAGCATTACATTTTGAACATTCTAATTTATAATGTTAAGACATTGGAATATTTTTCATATATCCTCATCTTTTTATCCTTGCTGATTAAAGGCAAGTGTTTGCAATATTCAATGACAATTGTTATAATCATTTTTTTTTATAATCTTATGATACAAAAAACGTGCACATCCCCTAAGAAGCCACACAATTTACCCTCAAGCTAATCCTTATATAACCCATAGAAAACCCCCTAGTTGGGCTCATGGGTGGGATACAATTTTTGACATGAGCTTCCCTTAGCATGAAATAGAATTTTAGTAGCTGTCTGGAAGTTACCTACGTAGTCGTTCACAAAGAGTTTGACTGACAAAAGTAACCACAATCATTTGAGAACTACGTATTGAAACAAAGATCATGTAATTAATTCTCACATTGTCAGCTGATGGAGTGCATAGTGCTGTTCTCCTGTGAGGTGCCCCGGTGCTGTAGTGAAAACAATTTAAAGTGCCGCGTTTTCCATCCTGGTTGTCTGCTTTTTTTTTTGAAAGGGACTATTAGGCATGAAGATAACCAGTATCTTTAACATCATACAAGGGCTGATAGTTAAACAACAAGGATTTACAGGACTTAAATAAATTGCACACCATGTATTATGAATGGAATCATTTACTAATAATATTTTTAAAACCTTAGTTCAAAAGATCCTCCTATTATCTCTTCTTTCTAGTTTTGCGTTTGAGTCTTTGGCTCTGTGGTACACCGCAAACCGCTGCGCAGACGTTCTTCAACAGGCTTCCTCCTCTTAAATTCAATTTATAAGATTACTATCATTATCCATATATTCCATTAACATGGTCATCTTTAGTCTACAAAGAATCATTTACCAGATAATTAGATTCTTTTCAGTAAAGGGCCATGTCCACCCCGCAAAACTATAATTTCACACACCCACTACTGGCCCCCTGTGGCATACTAGTGCATAAAAATCCTTCATCCCAGCGCCATGGTTCTCCTCCTGTAAGGTCCTCCCAAAGTCCAGAAACTGGCCACCAGGAGCCTGGCAGGAGGAAATGGTTCGCCTCTGAAACGTCCCTCGCAGAGCTTTTTGGCTTGCTCAAACAGCCCCCCCTCTACCCTCTCCCACCCTTTTGCTCTCCCTCCCCCTATCATAAACCTTTGATATTGATAAGGTTCCCTCCCCAACCGCTATCTAGATTTTCCAAAAACTCCCCGCCTAACTCACTTACCTTACCTCTCTCCCCCGCGTTCTTGGCAGCCGGCAGCTTTGTCTGTGATGGCTGCCTCCAGTTTCATGCCAGCAGAGGGCCGGACAGTCGTCGAGGAAAGCAGTAAGGTAATTAACGATCGGGGGAGTTTTCTGGAAATCTATTATATCGTTTGGGAGCCTGGGGGAGGAGAAACCGATTATATATCAACATTTCTGTTAAAGGGGGTGGACATCCAGACCGCCGTTTAGTTAACATCTGATTGGTTGCATATTAATATCATAGCAAACACTGTCATCAACCTTTTAGTTGCATCCGCTTAATGTTTTATGTATTAATGCATTTGTATCATATCAATAAATAATATTATTGGGTTATTTATTCACATTACGGTATTGCATCTCTCAATCTGTGCACATGCACACATGTAGAAAGGAAATGATAACTCGTTCGAAACATCACAGCATGTCTGGCTGCGTATTTAAAACATTCACAATATTTTACCTGCATCCCATGTCATAGTTTGAACCCTTGTCATTTTCTCTGTAGTGGTATATAAAAAACACAAATGAGGGCAACCCAACATGAATGAAATGAAAACTTTCTAGCAATTTAGAAGCGAATTATAACCGCTATTTTCTCTAAACAAACCCTCTTCAAGACATTTTTACAATGCTTAAGATAGGCAAAAAAAACTATTTTTCAATGTTCTTTTCAAAGGTGTGTTTTTTACCCTCAATTAATTATATATACAGGTAAATGATCCCCCAAATACACAATATTTGGGGGGTTTCAGCTCCTATTGAACAATTAACAGATCTTGCACATGCTCAGTGGAGCAGCTCGGGGAATAGCATTTATCAGTAGTCATTGGCTTTGGTGTCAACTGCTACAATCATGACTGACAAGGCTAACCAAAAGATCATGAGCAGAAGAGGATCCAAATTTGGCTATTTCAGTTAAGCCCTTAATCTCCAGTTTTCAAACTATTGAGTTTTGGGGGTGATTACACCATTTACATTTCCTTTATTTAGGTTCAAAATTATCCTTTAGGCAGGTTGTTTATATGTGTAAAAAATCTTGTTATGGTCAGGATTCTCTTAATGATATTTTAATGCATTATAAAATAATCCTAATATTATTTGCCAACAAAACATAATGTAGTTTTTAAAATTAAAACATATTATTAAACGTATGCAGGCCTTTTAAAATATTTTAGGGTTTGATTACGTTTTTGACTGTGATTACCATGTTCTATTAACTGTTTATATATTGGGGGCTAGAGACTTTACAAAAAAAATAACATAATAAATACTATATTACACCCCCAGAACCAATAAAAGCTTACTGTATATACTCGACGTTATAAACCGAGTTTTTCAGGCTGAAAAATCAGCCCGAAAACTCGGATCGGTTTATACTCGATGTCACTAGCTTCCTGAGCGATTCCGGTCAGACCGCACGATCTTTTCTGTGTACTGTGCGCGCCGCCTGACGTCACTGCCCAGCGCCAAGACCCGCCGGCGCCGGGTGACGGTCAAGCCTCGCGCCAGTGCACAGAAAGATCAGCCGGCTGCCGGCATGCTCAGGATTACCGCACCGTACCTGCCAGAAGGATGGAGAGAGCCCACAGGAGAAGAGACCGCGCCCACAGGAGACGAGAAGCACAGGGAAAAGAGACAGTGTACAAACGATTACTGGGGGGAGGTGAGGGGGGCATTCAAGAGGTTTGGAACACAACCCCAGTCATGCTTGAATTATCTTTGGTATTGTAGTTTCCAACACATCTTGAGCCAATGAGGGTGGCATTCAGATGTTTGGAACACTACATCTCCCATGCTAATAACATGCCTGGGAGTTGTAGTTCCCACAACATCTTGATCCACCCTCACTTGCATTCAGATGTTTGAAACTACACTCCCAGTAACAACCATGCCTGGGAGTTGTAGATGTCGCCAAACATCTTGACTGCCAATGAGGGTGGCATTCAAGATGTTTGCGGAACTACAACTCCCCAGCATGCTTTATTACTGGGAGTTGTAGTTTCCAAACATCTTAATGCCAAGTTTCTTCAACCCTCTGTTTACCGAGTCAACAACGTTATTAGGATTTTAAGCTGAAATTGAGGGTACCATTCGGTTAATACTACGTTGTCGGGTCGGTTTTTAGACTCGAGTATAACGTAACAAAACGTGAAATCATGCAAACAAAATACAATTGGACAACAAATGTAAAACAATAAGTGTTTACCTTTAGCTTTCTTTTTGTCTGACGTTGTTATTGTTTTCAGCTAAAAAAAAACAACAGAAAACTGTAAGAAAGAATACTAATAACAGTCTCTATGTGACTGAATATTTTGGAAGACGGGCTGTGGTTATCAGAGAAAAGATAAACCAAGACTGTAAGCGAAAGTTAGCCTCGTACACAATTGATATATTTTCGTACGATCAGCCGTACATGTTTACTTAACCATGATCTATGATCCTCCATAATTGAACGACAGCTGTACACACAGCAACAATAGTCACCACGATAGTCGTTCGATATTAGACGTTTCGTATGTACGTTCGTATCTTCGTCGCAACTTACGAAGCAGCGAAATGCGCCTTATAGATTTTTTCCGTAGAATGTCAACAATATTCTGCCGACCCATTTACACAATAGCAAAGAAATCCGAACAGTTCTTGTGTCTTTGCTGATTCGTTGATGCTATATTTCCCGTACAAGAATTCGTGCGATTGCTTCGTTCATCACCTGCATCATACAACAATTATCCAACGTGTGTACAAGGCTAAAGGTGGCCAACCACAGTGATGTCCATTGCAACATTGTGCGACAGTATCACATTGGTACCGTGGCACAATGCGTATGGGAACTGCGGCGCACATGGACTAAACCGTATCGGCCATATACGTTCTGGGGAGCGTCGACCATGCAGACCACCACGGGACAGTATCATCCTCTCTTTACCTTACAGTAAAGGAGCCGGATACCAACAGTGAAAATTTTCCATCTTTTCCTGTCCAACTGAATTCCTAACTAACTGGACATTTTTTGTCGGCATTCAGTGTCGGTTTTCGCCCCTACTACACGCCAATATTAGTAAAATCCCATCGGTCCATGACCGGATTTACCTAATATTGCTACTGTGTTGATGGCCACCTTTACAATAGTCCGAGCTTGAGTAGAGCATGGATAAGTGGTGGTAGCTAAGGACACCTAAAATTTTTTGCAATATTGGCCAAGAAAAAGCAGCAGATTTTTAGCAAAAGTGGTTAGTAAAAGGATAGAGAGGAATACCCCCATTCTCGCACCTCCTGTCTCCAAGCCATAGCTCTATAGCTGTAAGCTGGGTAGCACACTGCAATTCTGTCTGCCATTTTCTAAGAATCCACTCTACACACCGTACGACCATTCTCTATGGAAGTACTATGGGAGAACACCGGACTGCAACATTTCCCTCGGCCACGGTTTACTCCCTATAGTTATTTAAGGGAGATGACCACAGCCAAGGAAATTTTCAGGCACTTCCTGAACTGATTCGAGGCCCGTGTGGTGACTTCTTTTTCGCAGCACTCGGAAATGCAGCATGCACACACTAATAATAAAGGGATACGATGTATTGTCCCCTTATCATTATGTGTGCACCAACTTAAAGAGGAGTGTGCAACCTGCTTCAAGAGGTGACCCGCAGAGAACATCTTAATGATTATTACCTGGTATAAGATCAACTTTAATTCTTGAAGACATTGCTTGGCTTCCCAAATTCGGAAGTTACGTCCAACATTAACTTTTTGCTAATAAATACCTTGGACTGTTAGCACAATCAGCAAGGTTCCAGGTACCATCTGATGCAAGGTGTCGATTGCCTATGAAGCCTTTAGTTAGGCTACGTATAAATATTTGAATGCGGGGTGTACAGGCCCTTTAAAAAGCACTTTTTAAAAAAAATATCCATAAATCCATTGCCCCCTTTTAAAAACACCCCCACAAAAAATACCCTGGTTTGGCTGACATAACCACAATGTTACAAGGAGGTACAACCCCCCTTCTTCTCAGTTTCTGGCACTCCTAACTGCTGGGGGGGTGGGAAAAAAATTTTATTCACTATTTTTTTTCCTAATGTTCCCTAGAGGGGAATACACCATTTGAAGCAATTCTGTCTCGTGATTGTCACTGATTCAAATCAGTAAGGAGAATTACTCTGTAGCCCACCCACCCCGCCACTCATCTATCTTGAGGCAGCATTTCAGTTGAAGTTCGTTCAACACAAATATTGAATAAAAGGTCTTAGCACCTGTTTTAATGATAAGAACTTTTTTGAATAACCCTGACAGTTCAAATGAACATTCGTTACAACAACGACTCGTAACAGCAACCAGCTGTTTGACTATAGCAACCAGCCATTTAATTCCATTTTACTGTCTATAAACTTTATAACGACCTGTGTCAATTTGAATTCATCTTCTCCACCAAGGCAGTCCATTTCGCCATGGCATCTATACTCCATTGAATAAGGTATAAGCTTTCAATGAATCCACGACTGACAAGCTGGGAAGTTGAGATAAAAACAACTGGGTTATTTTTTCATTTTCATTTGTCCATGTTGTTTTGGGATAAAGATCAAAAAAATACAGTTTTTATCGCCTTTCTATATCAACTGATCAAATCAGTGGCGCATCCACCCTATACCATAGATGTATTGAAGATAAATCTAGCAATTGTTTGGCCAGATTTTTGCATATCAAGTCCAATGTATTGTTGCCCATACATATCTTTGTGTTGATTCCAATGTGTAACACTCAGTAACTAACAGCCACGAGACAACTGTGGGCAGGGATTTTGCAAAAAATATATCCCCACATGTGTTAGATAGGTGTTACTTTGTGTGGTGTTTAGGCAGATAAAATTCGGAAGTTCGCTCCACGATCACCTTATAATGTCATGAAATATTCCTATCCCTCCCCCTACCAAACTGCTGATCAGTCCTCATCATGTGAGAAACAAAATTGCATTGCGACTAATTTTTCGAGAGCCAGATTATCCTTGTCAAGGACCCTTGCATGGGGGCCCTGCTCTGGACTCAGGGTCCACGTCTTGGTCTGGCCTGAAATCTGCTTTATTACATAAATTCACTCTGCAGATAACCAATGGAGGAATTGGACTATTATGTTTCCCTTTAAATTCCCATTGTGTATCTTGCTTTCCATTGCAGTTCATCCGCTACAATAAATTTGTCATACTTCAGAAACTCACACTAAAAATGTTATTTAGATTCTTTCCACACTGACAACAGCAGGTTTCTGTTCTGTGAAGCAGGTCCCCCAGCGATCACTACCATCAAACACTACATGTAGTGGCAAATATCTCGAACCCCCTCCATAAAACTCATTTGTGAAAAAAGCATTAACCCCATACACTTGTGTGACCTATGATGTAGAGGGAAGAGAAACGCTAACATGTATTGGCAAATATTTGAACCCCTCAGAAAACTCATTGTGTGAAAAAAGCATTAAGCACCATACACTTTGTGACCTATGATGTCACAATGTTTGCACGACGTTTCAAGCCCACAATCGTGCTCTGTTGGGCAACTTTGTCGCCGCGAACAGCAGTTCGGTTTCGGGATCATGGCCGTTGATGTTTCTGCTGCCTGGCGATCAGCAACGGACCCGACCGAATGGCACGATTATTGCCGCCCCTCCGCAATCGCACATGGTATATGCACCCTTTACAACAGAACACTTGAAATCTATAACGTTTTGAATTAGATATAACCATGGAGGCAGGGGACAAAGGGGAGATAGATACTAAAGATTCATTGGAGAAGCTAAAAGATTACTTAGTGATAAAAGGTACTACCATGAACTGACAAAAGATCCTAGTGGAAGTTTTTGTAAAAAGGCAGAGATATGTTTAAAGGAGAACATAGTGCACATAAAAGTTTTGAAACTATCCCCCCCCCCCCCCCCCCCAGTTAAAATGTGCTCTTCTGTCCTATCGGGACAGATGTGTTGTCTGAAGACCTTTGGTTAAGGACATGTCCAACCCTTATTATTAACCTTTTGTCACACATAGACATACATTCCCCCACCCCATCCACCCGCTAATAAAATAAAATTAAGAAATGACCAGATGCTTACTTACCTTCCCTCTCCTCTCCTCCGACCCCTACCTGCCTTCCTTGCTTGCCAGACACTGTCAAGCAAGGGGCGGGACCGGCAGCCGCGTCCGTGATTGGCTGAGAGGCAGCCAATCACGGACGCGGCTGCCGCTCTCAAATTCCGGTGGAGAGAGGAAGGTAAGTGAGTTCGGTCACTTTCTTACAATTATTTTTATGCGGTTGGGGCTGGGGGAAGTTGTTCTATTATACGGGCAAGGCGTTCTGTAAACCTCATAAAAATGTGGGGATGGGATGGAGAATGTTTATGGAATAATGCACCACCCTGCTTAAAATAATATGGAGACTGAAGTCAACTTGGAGTTCCGTAACCATTCAAACTCCAAGTTTATATTCAAAAGAATATAAATATCCTTATAGTTTAAGCAGGGTACATATTTAATTTATAATTTTACTGTAATCACAGATGCAGCTGGCATCAAATGGAGAGCGCTTTAAATAGCATTCTAAATCTTTTTTTTTTTTTAAAATAACACGGCCATTGATGACAGACAGGGTGTCCTACACATACAGAAAAGGATTAAACGCTAGCTGGATGGTGCCATGTGGATGGTTTTGGATGGTGGGTGGGAGGGAGGGCTTTTCAATTTCGGCTGTGCAGCGCTGTTCCAAAAATGTTTGGAAATGGCGCTGCCACCACAGAATATGTAAAACCTAAGCTACCCGATAATACATCGGGTACCTTAGGTTTTACGCCAATTCAGCAAAATTTATATTAAAGCCATATAGCATTGCCCCTTAATGTCAACAGGAAACGGTATTGGTAGAAACATCTACCTTCCCTGTGCTTTAAAAAATAAGATGAAGCTGTAGGATTAAACAGTGGAAACGTGTAGGAACTACCTCACACACCATTACCAGGTGGATTATACCTTCCCACAGACCACCATGATTTAAAGGGTATGTCCACCCTTAAATCAACTTTTAGATAGGCTTCCCCCTGGTCCCCCAGCCCCAACCGCATTATTATTATTTTAAGAAAGCTCCCCAACTCTTACTTACCTCCCCTCTCCTCCTCTTCCTCCGCCGCGCTCCCGGCCCTCTGCTTGCGAGAAATGCAAGCAGAGGGGCGGGACCGGCAGCCGCTCTGTGTTGGCTGAGCTGCACCAATCACGGACGGCTGCGGCAGCTCATTCAGCGGAGGAAAGAGGGAGGTAAGTAGAGTTTGGGGAGCTTTTCTAAAATAAAAATGATGCGGTTGGGTGGAACCAGTGGGAAGCCTATACTAAGGGTTAATGCTAGGGGAGGGAATCGGGAGAGGGGGGAGAGGGAGGGGGAGGAGGGGGAGAAGGGCTTCAGTCGCATGGCAAAGATCTACCGAGGCCAGCTAGCAGGCAGTGTCCTATATGGACTCTGCTAGCCTCCTGGTGGGCAGTTTTTGGGACTTTGGGGGGGGACTACAGGAGAACCCTATCCTGGGATGTTAGGTAATGTTAAACTACACTACCATGGTGGGGCCAGTAGATTGGGGGGATTATAGTTTTGGGGGTGGACATGCCCTTTAAAGGGGCCCACCATAACAGAGAGGTGCAACTTCAATAACTGATAATGGACTGTTTCTGCGCAAGTTTTTTTAGTGCTTTTTATGGATTTTAATGCATAATAAAGTTTGTTGACAACCATATTCCTGTGTGCAGAGGTTTGGGGAGCTATCCAGACCAAGCAAGCATCAAAACAGCAGTAAAATCCTGCAGTGCCCCTAGCGATGGATGGCACAAGTGAGTGTTTTAAGAATTTAATATATGGATGGTCATTTTAAACTGCTTTTTACAGAGATCTTGACTTCACCTATTATTTTTTGTTTTTTAACCCTTCGCTACCCTATACCCATACCCCCGAGCACATCATTATAACAATCCAGTGGACAACATGCAGTGCAGCCACCCTACTCAATTAGACATTCCCACCACAACAGAGCGTGGAAGTACTCCTAATACTAGTTTTTTTTAATAAACAAGTGCTCACCCATTCAGAGCACAATTGGCCATTTCCATTTATGGAATTGTATCAGACTAGGAAATACCTGCTGATATTTGAACAAGTAAGCGTATGGAGCACCTATCATTGAAAACAGATGTGATTCTATCAGCGGTGTACCCACTGGATGGCCTCCGTAGAGGGAGAGTCGCGGGTTACTTAAGAGAGATAGAGGTATGTCACCAATAAATTAAAATGTTACACACTAATAAAGGGGATTGTCTTTTTGTAGTGTTGTACTTTTCAAATTGCAAAATAGCTTCAGCTTACTGGACAGCAAACTTCATCACTAATCTGCGCAGTCATTTTCACACAATTACAGGAAAAGTTTAAGGGAATGCACTTGCCATTACTAAAGTAAATCACCAGCTTCACGGTCTGCAACACATAAAGAATTATTAATTGTATTGCCTTTATTAAACAACATTTATTGGTGACTATAAAATCATACCCACTAAATGTATGTATACATTACTGTATATATATATCAATGAAGTTGCAAACGCCACATCACATATTAAATCATTTAATAGTGAACCACACACATTAATATCACATTGTTTTGGGCTCACATGAGGGTTGTGATATTGATGTGTGTGTTCACTATTAAATTGATTTAGGAGTGCACTCTCATCTCTATATTGTTCATTTCTCGCTTTGGCCTTTTAGGGTGGAGCCCAGAGGACGTAAGCACCCATTTCATCTCTATACTGTATATATATGGCATATTAATAGATTTGTGTTTATTAATGCAAAATAAGTAAACTAAAAAAGAAGAAATAAATTTACATTTTCATTTTCAGGGTAGTCGAAAACTTAGCTGAAATCAAATAAAGCTCATTGTGATTCATTGTAGAAAATAGAACTGACAACCTGTTTTCTTTCTGTGTACACTCAACTCCAGCAATTTTGTCTTCCTGTGTTGTATATGTTCCGTATGTCACATTCAGCCAAGCTGTTCTCTAGCCCCGACATGTTACTTTGAGCAGTGTTGTCACCAGACTTAAATGCTGACATCTCACTGTGTGCGGAGACATTGGCACCACTAACCCCCCCAAAAAAAACAATATTACCTTTCTAAAGTTTTAGTTTCTTCTCATCTTCAAATTTCCATGTTTAAATTGCTAAATAAAAGTATAATATTGTTAATCTATTTTTAGACAATCTTTCAAACTAAGTCTCCTGTCATGTTAATGTTACCTGTTAAGTAGGCATTACATATTAAAAATGCAATAAGGCCAGGGCCATTCTAAGCGTGCCTTAAGTGCGCTTGGCGCATGTGCAATTGGACGCTCCTTTCGTGTTGCTGCCCACTTGTGCTGCAATCCCTGTCATTTTCGGGGATCAGAGTGCATGCGATTCGCACCTAAAATGGTGATCACATGGCCCCAATCAACGGATCACAGCGCAAATGACCCTACGCAGCTAGTGTGTCTACTCCAATTGGGCCACACTATTGTGTACTTTTTACACGCAAGGGAACACAACGCCGATCAGATCACGTGTTAAACACCTAATGTGTCCTAGCCCTTAGAAAAGACAGATAGACACAGGCCCTACATTCATTTATTTGGTGTTCGATTGACCGATGTTGAATCAATAGTTAATGGGCGTACTTACCGGTTACTTACCATGTGACAGTCATACAACATTCCAGCTCATAAGCTTCCACCTGAAAACATCAGGTTGCAAAGTAATAGGGCAGGCATTTTATGGAATTCTGGGGTACGTTCTAGTTTATTGGCACCTATAGCTTTTACCTATGCTTACAGTGACTAGCATTCGCGTGATGCAACCAGTTTCAATTGAAAAAGACTATAGTCACCAAATTGCTTAATAGGTTACTGCTACTTACTTGCTATATTCAAGATTTGCAAGCAACGTTGGCTTCCTTAATACCCCATCCTTCGCACATATAAATGATTCGATTTGTGAATTGGCCAGTATTACTTTCACGATTCCTTTGTTTGTAGCTTTATCTGTAACATTTCCTTTGCTTGGAGTTTCAAGTGTCGTTTTATTGAAAATGTATCTAAAACCAGATGAAAGCACAGATTGGGCCCAGTGACAGAAGAAGGGAACAATGGAGGTAGGTCTAAAAATGCTAATTTTATAAATCCAACTGCAGATGCATGAATTACAGTAGGTTTTGTAGGGGGAGAATACATATGGGCATATTGTTCCAATTAAAACAATGTAAACAATAATAGTGATTATCAGTGTCTATCAAATATGTTCCAAAAGAAAGTATAGAACATTTAGACTACTGCACATTGATGTTTAACGCTACATGCATTAGCATGCCGATATAGCACCTGCCCCTTTGTGTCTTTTCAGTAGCTCAGGGTTGCAGAATTATGTAACAGCTATTTCAGAAACATGATACCTAATTGCCGTGAAATGCCTGTAAATATTTTTCAATATTTGTGTGTCAGCCTTGACTACTCCATGCCTTAATACACCTAAACTATATCCATTTTGCCTAAAACCATACCCATTTTTAATTCCAAAATTCAGACTTTTAATTAACCTCCCCCTCCACACATGCATTATACCCAAGGTGAGGGTCTAAACTGCAAGTCCCCAACCCTGGATTCTTCTTAGTTAAGCAAACTACTTACTTAATTTTTCCTATTGTGCACCTTCCTATTGGCTCCATAACAAACCTGGGCCAGAGCAGCGAAGAAAAGTTTAGGTCTAAGGGTATGATTCATAAGGGGTGACCATACAACTGCAATTACCATTGCATGCAAGCCCAATTCCATAGAATTTTTTTAGCAATAGGTGGTGATAACCACATAACAGAAGACCACCAGACACTCCCATATGCTTTATGGGATTGTCAGCCATATACCTCTCCAAATACCACAATGCCAATGGTGGTAGTTCGTCTGCATCATGGGCAGTATCATATTTTGAGTAAACAAACAAATAAATAAACATAAGACATCTTACCAATGCAAGGATATTCTGAAGAAAACCTAAAACTAGGGTTTGAAGGACTGACATTCAAGACTTTTTTGCTGGCAATAGGTCAGCTTCTTTTTTCCCGCTAGTGCAACTTCAGTGGTAATTTTTGGGCACTGATATGGTAATTTACACCTACATGTTCCCGACACACACTTTTGCCAAGGACACACAGAATACTTTCAGGCAGGAGTTTGCATTGTATTTACAGGTATTTATTGCATCACCTCCTGTGGAAGAAACCCTGTAAAGACAGAATATAAAAAAAAAATCTGTCAAAAACCTTAAAGAATATAAAATCCTCCCGGAAATAATTTCAAGATAAACTAAAGTAGTGATCTAGCACCCTGGATCCTTGCTTTATTCTTGTCTAGTTGTACAAGTCTTCATACATAGTGTTGGGAGATATAGAACAGCAGCATGATTTCACTAATTACTTGTAATTGTTTACAACCATGTAGGGTAATTAGATGTTGTGCAGTAGCAACTTGGAAAATGGATATGACTTGGAAGCAGCAAGTTTCAAACTCTGAATGAAAAGTTATAATTACTGTATGGGGATCCTGCTGTCCATTTAAAGGGCGACTAAAGCCTCAAAACAATACAGATCAGCATTGGTCATATTTCTATATTAGTTTTAACTCATTTTTAGGTAAATAGGTACCTCGACTTATATTCGAGTAAATGCATACACACACAATTTGGACAGTCAGCAATATTACTGCTTACTAAGCTCCATCACAGTGGATAGGTACTAAAGTACTGTATATAAACCCAGTCTCTGTGGTACCTGACACTGCAGGGTTAATATTAATACAGTTGCTTTCTATGCTGATGTCAATCGCAGGGAAGACTAGATACATTTTTGAAACAAAAAAATGCTTGTGAAGATGCTACTGGGCTATTCCCACAATGTGCACTGCGGTCCAGTCCGTTATTGGTTTGCATGCCTGCATGATTTTAGTGGATCACATGCATGCAATAACATAGAAATGACCCAGAACGCAGAACACGTGGAGTTTCATTACACTGCATATTGCAAAAATCCAGCACGCGCTGCTGCGGTGCGTGATAGTGGGACCTAGCCCTAACAGTCTTTGGACCCCAGAAAAGTAGAACAGCAGCAACAAAAGCGGCAGAATGGGAGGATTTCAGGCACCAGAACCCCCCCCCCCCCCGAACATGCCTCTGCATGTTTCCACCATATAAGCGACCTCTACTTAAACCTTTTCTCTGGACCAATCCTCCTCAATGCTGACAGCAGTATTTTGTCGGCATTGTGTAGCCATCTTTAGAATATCAAAATATCCATTATGATCCCCAGACAAAATCCTTATTGCAAGTTCGAAGTATGTTCTGTTCTTCTTCCAATGTAAACCAATTATTATTATGCATTTATATAGTGCCAACATCTTCTGGGGCATTTTACAATACAATGTCATACATTACATACAGGGTAATACTATTATACAATGTCATACATGTTACATACACAGGTAATACATAATATATGTACACAGAGGCATGAGCTAGCTAGGTATACACCATACAATATTTCACCCCCACCGCCGACCGCATTTCAGTGTATTGTACTGGTTCATTGTGGCAGCTGCGACCGACCATTGTTTTGTCCGAATCAGGTGACTACGATTGGACGCGTCAGAAAAACCACGGCCGATTGTGTTGTCCTCTATGGGACCGCACAATCGATTGTGTTTACTGTCGGATACGGCAGCTTTTACCGTACCAACAGTCCTTCCTTCTGGCCGTCCAGAGTCTCGAACGGTCGGTCAGAAAGTTGTATGGTGTACCAGCCTTTACTTACAACAATACAATAGGAAAGAGGACCCTGCCCAAAGAGCTTACATGTAGAGTAAGTGGGGTGGACATAAGGTGATCGGTAGGCTCTAAATAGGTTGGCAGTGGAGTGTGAGGCGGTTATGATCGTTGGGTCAGTGAGAGGGGTAATGTCGGCCAGGTTTTAGGTTTGCTGAAGAAGTGGATTTTGAGTTACATTTGAAGGTATTTGGGGATGCTGAGAGATGGAGGAAGGGAGTTCCAGAGCAGAGGGGCACATGAGCAAAGTCCTGAATGGCGGGCTGGGATAGGTGACAGGATAAATGAGAGGAGGATATAATTTGCAGAGCAGAGGCTGCGTCTCGTACGGTATCTGTGGATCAGCTCTGATGTATGGAGGGGCTTTATAGTGCTTTATAGATAGGGTAAGCAGCTTAATTTGGATCCTTTGATGGGAAGCCAGTGGAGGAACTGACAGAGAGGAGAGCCATTAGAGAAGTGAGACAAGAGGCGAATGAGCCGGGCAGCAGAGTTTAGGATGGATTGAAGTGGTGCCAGGCGGTTGTGTTGGAACCCACTAAGGCATGTTGCAGTAGTCTAGCCGATTATGATTAAGGCATGCTAGGATTTTTGTAGCTTCTTTCAGGAGGAAGGGACGAATGCGGGAGATGTTTCTGAGTTGGAGCTGACAGGAGTAAGCATGTTGACATGGGGTTTGAAGAAAGGTCTAGCATTATTCCTAGGCACACGACATGAGGAGATGGGGATATCGGTGTGTCGGTAATATTAACAGTGAGACTAAGTGTGAGAAAAGGACAAGTTCAGTTTTGTCCATATTTAGTTTGAGGAAGCAGGAGGACATGAAGGCAGAGATGGCACTAGGCAGTTTGGGACCTGGGATGTCAGTGTAGGGAGACATGGGGCAGAGATGTAAATTTGGTATCCTCCACATACAGGTGATACTGAAATCCAAATGACTATGAGTTGTCCAAGTCCATAGGTGTAAGTGGAAAAAAGAAGAGGACCAAGTACTGAGCCTTGCAGATCCCCACAGGGAGGGGGCGAATTCATAGTGGAAAACATTGAAGTTCCGACTGGTGAGTTAGGAAGATATCCAAGAAAGTGCAGTTCCCGGGATACCTAAGGAGGCCAGGGTCTGAATTAGTAGAGGGTGAGTAACAGTATCAAAAGCAAGGACAGGTCAAGAAGAATGAGCAAAGAGTAGTGACCTTTAAGATTAGTAATCATTGATCATGGTCACTTTATTGAAAGCAGTTCCCGTGGTGTTGGTAGGGCGGAAGCCTGACTGGAGGTAGTCAAAGAGAGAGTTAGCAGACAGGTGACAAACCAGGTCAGCATTCACATGTCTTTCCAGAAGTTTGGAAGAAAAAGGGAGAAAGGCTGTGGCTGCATAGAGCAGATGGGTCCAGGGAGGGTTTATTAATATAGGGGATACCACGGCATGTTTAAATGAGGGGGTCGGGGAAATACCAGTGGATAAGCCAAAAAAAAATATTTGCCATTCGTGTGTATTATCACAGGGAGGTGAAATGCTCGCAGCCGCTTCTTCACTAACAGCTGTTCTCTCCCGATCGTGCGCCCTATCTTTGTATTGGCGCGCATGCGCCTAAGATAGGGCGCGGTCGGGACAGAGTGGCTGTCAGTGAAGGAGCGGCTGCGAGTGGATCGGCTGTAAGGTAATTTCCAGGTCCCCCGAGCTTAATATTATTCACAGGGAGGTGATAAAAGCATTCTCACCTCCCTGTGATAATACAAACGAATGGCAATAGTTATTTTTTTGGCTTTGGGGGAGTTAAGTGTCCCTTTAAATTAAAAAAAGAATTTGAGATGCGGATAGATAAATTAGCTGATGAGAAACATGACAATTCCAAATGTAATCCTACTGAAGGCTTCGGTTTCTAAAAAGTTTAAGCCTATCTATAAGGTCTCAATACTACAAAAGGCATCTGGTGGGACCCGGTATTCTATTTATTTTTATTAGTAAATGAATGTGCACTGGTAAAGACCCACATCAGTTAAAAGGCAAGTCTACCTTCTCAACAAAAATCTGTATTAGGGCTAGGCCACACAGCGTGTTTTTCGCACGTTTGCGCCCGCGATTTTTCGCGAATGTTCCTGCGGTTTCTGATTGCGCATCCGTTTGTGTTTTGTGGTGAACATTTTTACGCGCAATCGCTTGCGTTTTCACTTTAAAAATGCAAAAGCGCAGCCAAGCGCAACGTGAAAATAACGCGCACTAACGCACAGAAAGTGTGGCCTCACCCTTACTGTTAGAGGAGGTAATAATTGAGGTTTGTACCATGTTAACCATAAGTAAGAGAAGAAAATAGAGCTGTGATACCTTTTATTGGTTATAGATAAAAATGACAGCAGAGTAGGTGTGACTATGCTGGCAAGGGATCAGGGTTTATAACTTAGACATATCTTGGGGAGGGGGTGTTTAAAGGAAAATTAAAAATGTTCTCCAGAGCACCATACAAGCTCAGAGCATTAGGAATGTGCCCAGCTGATTGTGCAAAGGGATAGACTGGATCTACATTGTATACATGGCAGTGAGGGATACCTTTTAGAGGCTGAGTGCCCAAACTGCAACCCAAAACCCACTTTTGATTGCATTGCCACCTGATCATTTAACCCAAATATGGGGTTTTACAAAAAACTCAAACAGACACACCAATGAGTAGATAGAATATTATCGATTACCTATTACCTCTATTACCACACGGAGCTTGAGACCTAAACAGTGACCATTAACCCTACATTAGACAGGAGTTTGAGATATAAAACAGTGACATAACCCTACATTATTAAGAGTTTGAGACCTAAACAGTGACATTAACCCTACATTATTAGACGGAGTTTGAGACCTAAAACATGACATTAACCTACTTATTAGACGGATTTGAGACCTAAAACAGTGACATTAACCCTACATTATAGACAGGAGTTTGAGACCTAAAACGTGACATTAACCCTACATTATTAGACAAGTTGAGACCTAAAACAGTGACATTAACCCTACATTATTAGACAGGAGTTTGAGACCTAAAACATGACATTACCCTACATTATTAGACAGGTTTGAGACCTAAAACAGTGACATTAACCCTACATTATTAGACAGGAGTTTGAGACCTAACAGTGACATTAACCCTACATTATTAGACAGGAGTTTGAGATATAAAACAGTGACATTAACCCTACATTATTAGACAGGAGTTTGAGACTTAAACAGTGACATTAACCCTACATTATTAGCCAGGAGTTTGAGACCTAAAACAGTGACATTAACCCTACATTATTAGACAGGAGTTTGAGACCTAAAACAGTGACATTAACCCTACTTATTAGACAGAGTTTGAGACCTAAAACATGACATTAACCCTACATTATTAGACAGGAGTTTGAGACCTAAAACAGTGACTTAACCCTACATTATTAGACAGGAGTTTGAGACCTAAAACAGTGACATTAACCCTACATTATTAGACAGGAGTTTGAGACTAAAAGTGACATTAACCCTACTTATTAGACAGGAGTTTGAGACCTTAACAGTGACATTACCCTACATTATTAGACAGGAGTTTGAGATATAAAACAGGACATTAACCCTACATATTAGACAGGAGTTTGAGACCTTAAACAGTGACATTAACCCACATATTACAGGAGTTTGAGACCTAAACAGTGCACATTAGGGCTAGGCCACACTAGCGCTTTTTCGCGTTTTGCGCACGGTTTCGCACTCGCGTTTGCGCCCGTATTTTCGCTAAAATGAAATCGCGGGAACGCAAAAATTCCCACGATTTCCGATGCGCATGCGATTGTGCTCCGTTCGCGTTATGGTACGCATGCGTTACCATTTTTGGTGCCTTAACGCATGCGTGTCCAAACGTGAAAAGCGAAAACGCATGCGCAAAATGTGAACGCAAGCGCGAGAACGCTCGCGAGTGCGTGAATCCTGTCGTCAGTGTGGCCTACTAACCCTACTTATTAGACAGGATTAAGACCTAAACAGTGACATTACCCACATTATTAGACAGGAGTTTGAGATAAAACATGACCATTAACCCTACTTATAGACAGGAGTTTGAATAAAACAGTGACATTAACCCACATTATCAACAGGAGTTTGAGACCTAAAACAGTGACACATTAACCCTACATTATAGACAGGAGTTTGGACCTAAAACAGTACATTACCCCTTATTAGACAGGAGTTTGAGACTAAAACGTGACATTAACCCTACATTATCAGACAGGAGTTTGAGACCTAAAACAGTGACCATTAACCCTACATTATCAGACAGGAGTTTGAGACCTAAAACAGTGACCATTAACCCTACATTATTAGACAGGAGTTTGAGACCTAAAACAGTGACATTAACCCTACATTATAGACAGGAGTTTGAGATCCTAAAACAGTGACCATTAACCCTACATTATTAGACAGGAGTTTGAGTAAAACAGTGACATTACCCTACATTATAGACAGGAGTTTGAGATAAAAACAGTGACCATTAACCCTACATTATAGACAGGGTTTGAGATAAAAAGTGACATTAACCCTACATTATCAGACAGGAGTTTGAGATAAAAACACTGACATTAACCCTACATTATTAGACAGGAGTTTGGAGATAAAACAGTGACATTAACCCTACATATCAGACAGGAGTTTGAGATATAAACAGTGGACATTAACCCTACACTTATTAGACAGGAGTTTGAGACTAAACAGTGACCATTAACCCTACATATCAGACAGGTTTGAGATATAAAACAGTGACCATTAACCCTACATTATCAGACAGGAGTTTTGAGATATAAAACAGTTGACCATTACCCTACATTATCAGACAGGTTTGAGATATAAAACAGTGACCATTAACCCTACTATCAGACAGGAGTTTGAGATTAACAGTGACATTAACCCTCACTACATTTATTAGACAGAATTTGAGTATAAAACAGTGACCATTAACCCTACATTATCAGACAGGAGTTTGAGATATACTAAAACAGGGACATTACACCTCTACATTATTAGACAGGAATTGGAATCTAAAACAGTGACCATTAAGGTCGAGGCACACGCACTGCCTCACATACAGAAGCACTTCGTTAATCGCAATTGTGCACCGATTCCCGGGTGAACAAGAGCTCATTGCCGGCGATCGAGATTTCCCTTTGACTCTTCAATAAAGTTCTTATAGTTTAAAATGGTGCTAATTTGCCCCAACCAATCAGATCTTATGTAACTTTGAAAGCTACCTCTGATGGTTGGGGCAAATTAGCAGCATTTTAAACATAAGAACTTTTTATTGAATCTCCAGATAGTGTTATAGCACATGACCTCTCTCTGTTACAGACAGCAGCTACACTTTCTCTCTGGCTTTCTGGTAACAAACTCTGGTGAACTGTGCATTAGTGCCCACGGAGAGGGCTCCGTGCCATAGGTTCGCCACTAACTGACCTATGAAATGCATCTGGTGCAATGACAGAAGGCACAGCAAAAATAATCAAACTATCAATAATAATAAAATAATATTGCAAACATCTTGTTTGTTGTATTTTTCTAAAGCTAATGTTATGATTGCGTTACGATGTACTTTGTTTATATTGCTCTAAATTACAATTAAACATTCCAGACTATTCTGCAAAAAAAGACTTTCAAATAGAACACAAAATAAGAAAAACTGATAACATTTCTAAAAAACTATCCTATTAGCAATGCACTACAAGTAATAAAAATATAATTACTTACTGTTAATGTGATAACAAAATGAGGCAGAAGAGGACGACACAGTGCACAGCTTCGTCATGTTGTGGAGTCTGATTTTTCCCTTGACCCAGGTTCATGTGTTTTGATTGGGTGTTTCGGGGGTTGAGTCAACGAAGCTTAAATGTTACCCACTGTTTAAAATAAGCCTTTAATTGTTTGCAAATCCAGCATAGAAAGCACTATGGGAGCACTTACTGAACTACAAACACAGTTTGCATTAACAAAACCCAGGGTAATAAGTATCAGATTTCACTCCCTCAAGAAAATATCTGTTATTTATCCAACAAACTCCACTGACTATTTCTTCATGTTTCACAAGATAAGCATTAACTTTTCGTTGTACTTTTTTAGGAATAAAGCTTTCTAAGCAAAAAAAAAAGCCACACATCTGCCCATCATATTTGTACCTCTGGATCTGACCAGGATGATTATCATGAAAATTCCAGATTAATAGGGCTATGCAAGGAGAGCCGGTTTCACTCTCTATTGCCTCCTTTAGGCAATGCATTGATCCGATATCAATGAATAGGGTTTTCCCATTTGAATCTTTATCGCCATCTGGCATTAAAGATTCTGTCTTAAGGTGCCCATACATCTATAATGTTAACTTACCCGACCGAGCGCTCACCCGTGTTCATCGATGCTGCCGGAACTGCTTCTCCCGATCTTATATTCGTCCGCAGGCGATCGCAAAATCCCATTCATTTTGCGATCGCATGTCGGTCGAATGTATGGGCACATTTAGAGAGATTTTATTTAATTTGCACTAATGTACTCAAGTATTGTCTGTGGTAGCTGCCCCCCCCGATGTTTTCACCTCCTGTTGTTTGTTATATGAAGTTACCCAGCCCCACCTTAAACTGAATGTCCACCCCCAGGAGTGTCTCTTTGGTTTTTGCCACCTGAGCCAAACTTTTGAATGCCGCCTCTATGTACTACTAGGCGTTATCTTTATTTTCCTTCTTTTCTGCCTGACACTTTTCTAAAAAAAAAATAAAATAAAATGAGCTCTGCCTGCTGTCTCTCCAATATTTAGCATGGGCGCCGCCCTGAGCATTTTGCCTTATAGAGAGACACCCGTCTACCCCAAAACTAAAATTTAACCCCATACTGGCCCCCACTCTGTAATTAAAATAATCCTTACCTCACATCTCTGAAACATATTGTTCTCCTGCAGTGCCTGTTCAAAGTTCAGGAACTGAGGAGTAGAAGCAGTCAGTAAGTCATCAAGGTCCCTACTATTTCCCTAACTTCAACAAGAAATGTGACTGCGCAGGGAGGCCCCCCCCCCCATCCATCCAACCTCTACAGCCGAGGCACCTGGCGTGAAACAGTTTAAGCATACCCCCAAAATATTTCTTTAAAAAAAATTTAGATGGATACTTACAGCCCCTTCTCTCCCGCAGCGTCTCCATTGAAAGCAGCCGCGGCAGCACATCACAGATGTGGCTGCCAGTCTGCCTTTTGTGTGACTTCCTTCAAACTGGGAGCTGGAGAAGACGCCGTGCAAGGGCTGTAAGTATCGATCTAAACATTTTTTTTAAAGAAATATATCGGCGGTTGGGTGTGCCTCCCATATGCTAAAATTTATTTTCAGGGTGGACATGCCCTTTAAGCCTTTTGTCAGGTACGATGGATGGAGCCTCGGAATAGGTGGCAGCACTTACCTGTCCTAAGCGTGGGTAAACCTGATGAGGTGACAACTGTCTCACGTTTCAGTAGTGTAAGAGTGCCAACAAAGGAAGCAAAACGCACAGAAAACAGCCACAGAATAGAGAGGGTAGGGTAAGTTCTGTTGGGTTGCACTCCAATACCTGTGAATTTATTTCAAACCAAACAGGAGTACAACATTTCAGGGGTACAAGCCCCCTTTATCACCTGATGAGGGGCTTGTTCCCCCAAACATTGTACTTAAAGGGAACTGTGGTCTTCAAACAAGTTAAGTTTAAATGAAAGGCCAATTTCCTACTTTAAAATGAGCCCAACCACCTCTCTACGTGCTCCACAGCCCAGATATAAAAAAATGACTGACAAGAAGTTAATGGGTGGGAGGCTGACTGTGACATTCCTAAGGCTTCTCCTGCACAGTGCCGCTGGCAAGCACAAGCCTCAGACTCCCTCAGTGTGTTGAGGGAGACAGGAAGTCCCTCCTCCTCTCTGCTTGTGTGAAGGTCCTGCAGCTCAGAGAGGGTAAGCACCCGTGAGTGGGCGGGGCCACAGCACCTGTGAGTGGGCGGGCCACATGGGGCTGTAAGGGAATGCCAAGGGGGGCCTGCAACTGGAGGGACCATGGGGTCCATGAGTGGGAGGGACCAGGGGGGCTGCAAAGGGGAGAAACACAGGGCAGATTGACTGACAGGTTTCAGAGCAGGAAGTGCAGGGGACCTGGTAATCTGCTGCCATATCACACACAAAAATGTAAATATCTTCAAAACTATGTAAAATAAACAATGAAATAAATTGCAAAAATTCTCAGGGAGCAATTCCTATCAATTTACCTAAAGTCATTTTTGGACCACAGTTCCCCTTTAAGTTTGGGTGAAATAAATTCACAGTTATTTGAGTGCGACTTCAAGCCTTTGTTTTATATTGATTATATGTCTTCCATTGGAGTAGGAATTTTTTGTGAGTCTGCACCACAGCAGGTGGTGTGCACTTGACAATTTGTATATTTTAAGTTCTGTTGGAGACCTAGATTAGCTGAGGTGTGAGTATTTCAGGCAACGTAACACTGTTGGTGAGTGAGATTGCATACTGAAGCAGCTGATGGTAAGATAGTAATGCTGGAGACCTGGAGACAGTTTTTTTTACACATCAGTCCCTTCTGAGTATTGCAGGTACTGGAGTGGCTGATGGGAGGAAAAGTATTGGCGGTAGATATATTGATCAGTGTGAACCAAAAAACTATATTAATAGGTGCCATAAACCTGTAATATGAGGTGGTCCTGGGGACAATTATCTGATTCTAAAGGTTCGTACACACGTGAGATTGCGGCCTGTGTATGGGCACTTTATTGGCCCCGACCGGCCGTTTTCGGCCGCATAAGTGCCCTTCACGGCCATTTATCAGCCAAAATTACTTCGTATACATAATCCACGTGTGTACGACCTTAATATTTACACATCTGTGGCCCACATACGGCCTGCATGGAAACAATTAGGAGTGTGAGTAGCTCCACCCGTTTATACTGAGCCTTCTGATAGGGCTCGTTCACACTAGAAACTGACAGAAACGCACACATGTGTTTGTCATTTTGTATCCATTTTTTTTCATACATTTGTATCCATTTTTAACAATGTGTATTCCATAGATTTCTATAGAAAATGCATGAAAAAACACACACAGAAATGCTGCATGCGTTTTTAAACAGACTGGAACGGACGGATTATAACGCAGCAGGTGTGAACGATATATTAATCCTTTGGGTTTTACGGTCTGTCCATTTTTTATAAACGCACCTGCGTTTGAAACACGGATACAAACTGATGTATTGGGAACGAGCCCTTAGTATATCCGTTTGTTAAATAGTCAATAGCCTGAGCTATTAATTTCCATGCAGAGTATGGATTACAAATAATGCCCCCTCTATTGTGCAATTAAACAGCAACAGACTGTGAAACTGGAATCAACAATCAGATCTGGTACTGACTGTTACTAGTCCTATTGGATATGGGACTTTACATGGAACGGTTTGAATAATACATGGACATTTTTATCTGTATTTAGGGGTCTATTTGACAATATGTGCTAGCCATGTGGCTTGTTTTTATAGTATATTTATGTAGGTGGGGGATATTTGTTTGTTGGTATTTACATTTGTAATTTTTGACTAATGTGTAAAATATGTGTATTGTGTCGCAAGTAAATACAGTTTATATGCAGCAATACACTGTGGTAAGTCTCTGCTCTGCAGGCAGATATATAAAGGTTAAGCCATGAGTGCTGATGGTAGGTAAGTACACTGGTAACAGAACACCTGATGGTAAGGTAAGCATTGCAGGTACAGGAACAGCTGATGGTAAGTTAAGTATTACAGGTAACAGGAAAAGCTGATAAGTATGCCTTGTGAAGGTTCTCACTCCATCCAGTAGTCATGGTATATTCTGTTGTATTCAGTTAGACCACTGGACTTGAAGTTTAGTTCTTGACGACGTTTCGCTAGACATCTGACTGGCTTTCTCAATTCAGAATGACTTGTACAAGAATCTATGGCATTATGTACCCTGGAAATCCCAATTGCATATCACAGCCCAGGTGTTAAGGGCGTGATTGGATAGTGGCTAGAGAGGTGTTATAGGACGCCCAGAGTAAGGTGTCAAAACAGCATTGTACATGGTTCTGTCATGCCAGAACACACCCACCAAAGGAGAACAAAAGAGGGAAGTGTCACTTCATCAAACAAGGAGGAATGGGGAGAATTGTCTAACAGGACCCTGACCCAGTCGAAATGAAAGCTTGAATTTTGCCATCACTCCTAAAGCCATCCCTGGGTGGATATTAGACAGCCCACAAGCCTCAATCCACATAATAAGGTACCACAGAGTGAGGCCAGAACAACTTCGCCTTAAGGTATCTGCAGCCTTAGCCAGTGCTAAAACTCCTTCATCTAACCTACCACACAGGAAAGAAGAGCCTTAACCATCCCTCAAGAAGGATTCCAGTTATCACCATTCTACCGGTCAGACAGGGAAGATGCCAGTGGTACTCAACACCTCAACTACCATGCTAAGGTGACCATGCTCCTAGCCGATAACACATGAGGCTTTAACAAGGGATCCCACCACCGTTACAAAAAAGGGTCATAGACTTATTACAACAGCTTCAATAGGAATAAGCCATTGATCGAGCAATGTATCATCGCCTCTACCCTGGTGAGGCACCTCATGTATACATTGACTCCCAAGATACACAAGGAAGGGGCCACCACTAGACCTATAATCAGCAGCATCACTCTGTAACATACAGGGTGGCAAAATACCAAGCCAACATCTTAGGACCATTGGTGGGAATTCTAAGCATCACATCCAGAACTCTCAGGATTTCACCAACAAGATTAAGATATAGTAGAAGAAACTATGGTATCCTATGATGTGACATCTCTCTTCACCTGTATACCCACCAAGGAGGCTGTTGACATGGTGAGAAAATGGCTAGCCAAGACAGCACTCTCACCAGCAGAAATGATCTCAACCCAGACACAAGTGTGTTTCCTTACTGGATTTGTGCCTGAATACCACCTATTTCAAATACAGGGATAAGTTTCTATAAGCAAAACAACGATGTGCTTTGGGATCTCTAGTTTTCACACCAATGTTGCAAAACCTTTACATGGGGAGGTAGAAAAACTGCGCTTAATACCATTATGGGCATAGCACCCAGCCACTGGTTCAGATATGTGGATGACACCTGGGTTAACATCCACCAGAAGAAAGTAAAGCTTTCACAGAACACAATGAGGTAAAAACCAAAATCAATTTACAAGGAAGGTACAAAACCACAACTGGCTTCTTGGACTGCTTGTAGAAGTTAAGAAAATGGTAACTGGAAGTAAGGTTTACAGAAAACCAAGACACACAACAGTATTTGATGTTTGACTCCCACCACCCTTTAGGTCACAAGCTGGGTGTCATCAGAACCCTGCACCACAGACCTGAGAACATCCCCACTAGCACAGAGGCAAAGGCTAAAGAAATGAAAACATGATTATGCTTATCTGGGGTGGGGCTTTAGGGGTGGTGTACCCTCCCTGAAATGTTTTGGCCGGGTGGGATGTCTTGTGTCTGCCAACAATTCAGCAACAACTTTTAACCATGTTTACTTTTAGAAATAATTGGCAATTATATCGGGTTTTGGGGTGGAGTCATATAATTTTGGGGGGGGGGTGTAAGTGGCGTGCCCAGGTATACCTTTTATTGTCTTTGAAATGTTGGAGGGTAAGTGATAGTGTGTAAAAGATTTACACTGACTTTGCAAACCTGGATCTTTGTGTAGAAGCACCTAGGAAGGCAGGTAACGCGATACATCATATTAATCTGGGGATACAATGGCATGAAATGTGAATTGTGACTAAGAATTTACTGGAAGCAATAAAAGGTGCAGCACTGTTACAAAATCTACTTTGCACATATTTTCCAATTAAAAAAACCACAGACACCGCATTATATGCCACCTTCTAACTAATCACCCTCGACGATAGAACTGTCTTTACGACAGATTTTAAATAAAGTTTCTTCTAATTTCCGCCCACCGTTTCATGACGTAGAAACAGGCGCCAGTTTCCGAACTAGCGAGTCTCCACGTGTTAATTGGTCGGAGTGGAGACTGGGAGCTTGTGGCTGTCTAACGCAAGGCAAGTCTAAAGGCTTTTTGAGAAATCTCGGCCAAGTAATTGCATTGTATAATATATTTATCTTGGTCTAGGAAAGAAAAATTACGTCCCCTAACCATTTCAATCCTCCAATGAACTATATTCCAGCGTTCATGGATTCTTCATGGAAGTGTAATTGTTCTGGATACATTGCCTCACACACATCACTTTACCACCCCACACGGTGTAAAGCAGAAATCGTAGTTGTGCCTGTTCTGTTCAAATCCTGTAACCAGTTGTATGTGTGGGGGGTCTTGGTCATACAATTAATATTAAGATCCACATGATGGTAGGAGGGGATGTACAGCGAATAGGGATCACCTTCATCCAATGCTCCCACACCGATTAATTAGAATTTACAGAACAAGGATGACACAGAGTCACAGTATTCCAATACACTAGTAGTAAACTGCAATTTCAGTATATACAATTGGCAAAATGACAACATTCATTATATGCTATAAGCAATTGGGAATTTCATTACACAAGGGTATAAGCAAATGGGTATTTTGTTATATACTGGTAGAAACTGAGAGTTTCCTACTAGTAGCAAATGGAATTTTCATCCATGTGGGGCAAACTACCAAACCTTGCAACGTTCACCACGAGAGGGGAAGTGCAGTAGCCTTTAAATATTTTGGTCCGGGTGGGCGCAGGAGGAGGGAATATAATACCATGCTGTCACAGTAGGTGCGCAGGGGCATGTTCTCCCAGTGTACAACGTGCGCTCATGTAGGTCATTGTGCAGGGCCGCTGAGTACTACGTGGAACCAAATTGGGGCTCTCCATACTGTGGTTGGTTAACGATTCAGAGACTTTACCAAGGGCCCAAATATGTGTTTTAACTACGACTAGTGAGGATCCTAACCTGAACTTTGAGTTTGTACAAACTCCAACTAGTTCATTTTTTTTTTTTCGAACGTTGATTTATTTTGATAATGTATCAATATTTTCGACATTGTTTGACGCTGATGATTTCTTGATTTCGGTAACCTCGAATGTAGCATGCGGAAAACGCGCATATTGGCCCGATCCTGGGGGAAGAAATGTGTAAATAAGTTTTGGGGATAGACATATTCCCCAACCATTTCCCAGGTGCCCACAGCATTGCTTTTTTCCTGTATTTATCCAACAGTTTTCAAACTATACCCCTATGGACTTTAATGGGTTCATTCTCAAAACTACACTGGGTACACTCCACGTATGTTGTAAATATTTTGGGTGCACAGAAAAGCATAACTGATAGCCACTTATGAGGTTCTCAAAAGACACGTATCAAATTTGGACACTAACCTGCACAATGTCATTCTAGCTTTTTTTTGTTCCTGTTCTTTTTATAGTCCTTTTGATTTTTTTTTTATTGATCTTAATCACAATTTTACACACTTTAATATATTGTGCTGTTTTTCTTAGACCATCAGATGTGCTATGGTTGGAGAGAGGCTTTTACACAGGGGTGGCAGGTAGTCGTGTTGAGAAGAGGAGGTTTATGGACAGGGTGGGAGGAAGAGGGGGGAGAGGAGGTTATGGACAGGGAGGAAATGTGGTTTTGATAAGAGGTGGTTTTGGAAGAGGCGGTGGACGTGGTGGCTTCACATTCGGCTATTACCCAAGGACCCCCTGGAGAGCGTCGTTGTATGTTTGACGCAACAATCATGTTGTTTTTCTTACTCTGTATCTGAACATGATTTATTAGTGGCTTTTTTTAAATTAATACATTTAAATGTATAAAACACAAATATGCACTTTATATGAGACAAAGTGATTATTAGCTATCTATATACTCTAAAAACAACTCTAAAGTGCATATACATGTGCGACCACAGGGCTGACCCGCAAACAAACGATGCACAATCACATGCCATGTCTGGGCATTTTGTCGGCGGTCAAACACGCCTATTGGTCGGGGGCTTGTTTGTGATCCGCTCGCAGGGGATGCACGCACTCCGTTTTGATCGACAACAGCCCCGACCTCAACGCCGTTAAAGTAATCACCCACTCTTAGTTCCCTCCACCTGGCACACTACATGTATAAAATATCCGTTCTAAAAAAGTAAAGCTGGTGTTCCTCTTCACTGTAGGCTATTGCTTTTCACAAGAAAGAGAAGCAAACAAGGTTAAAGGGCATCTAGAGTGAAAAAAACACACATTGCCCCTTGCAAGTTAAATTCATGTATCTGTGCGGCCTTAATCATATCTTGGTCAGTTAACTATGTTATTTAACCATGGGTCAGTCTGATGTGCAGCACTCTCCCCCTTCGCCTCCCCTCTGTTACCTCTCCATGTCTCAACTCCAGCTAACCGAAAGCTTTCATGTGCATAGAAGTTAAAAGTTCAAATCTGAAAAAACACACCTACGCACAGTGGCCAATAAAGCAAGCTGTACAGTTCAGACAGTACAATCTCTCACTTGTGACCTCATCAATCAGTGAAGCTATAAGAAGGGGGGTTCAAAGTGCAGCCTTATATATAACATTAAAGCTACCTCTCTCCCCATGCTAATGCTGTTATATCTCTGTTTATTACAGAGCAGGGAGGGGGGGGATCATTCACAGGGATTGCATCGACAGTCCAAGTAGGATAGAGGAATGCAATCAAGATTCCTTCTAAACTGGTTGTATCTCAGGACAGAGAGGGAATCTGAAAAACGTGAAGACACACTCTGGGGTTTGTGGGGGAATTATAAACACATGGAAGAAGAAAAAAAAAGTTAATTTTTCCCACTATAGATGCCTTTACAGATTCTTTATAAAAAAAGGTTAGTTATTTTACAGGATAGCTGATGAGAAAGGATTGTTTTAAGTGTTACTAGGTTATAGAAAAATAAAAAAAAGTTTGCACAGCCGGAGCATTTTACACAAAGCCTTTTTGCATGCCATAACCTCACTAGTTTTGAGTCATAGTAGGCAGAATATGGAAAGTTGCTTGCTGCTGGTTTGAGTTTAGCATTTGGCACATGTTATTCTCTCATTATACTCTTATTTATGATAGAAAAATTAGATTACATTTAAAAAAGTGTGTGGATTATACAAGAGCTACATGTCATGCAGGTCGATACCCCCTATAGTATTAAAAAATCATTACTACACAAAATTGGACTATCGGCAGAAAAGAAAAGGTTTGATTGCACAGCAGTTGGTATTCTTCTTGGGTTATTAAATCTTTAATAATACTAAATCCTTTAATTGCAATAAAATGTAAAGTTTCTATGTGTTACTACTTCAGAGTATGCAACATTTCCCTGAAGTTATATATTACCCTTTAAATGAAGATTTGTTTAATAATGATTATTTTATCATACATATAGTGAAATTATAATGGGAGCAGCAGTGGAATGGTTCTTCTAAAGATTACTCAGCTATGTCAACAGAGTGATTATTATAAGAAAATGTTCCTGCAGGCTCAAACCCTTCTGAGTCATCACTGTTTCCTATTGTTTTTTTCTTAATCGAGGTTGAAAAAGAAACCTTAACAATTTTTAAAGCTGTACAGGCATTAAAAAATGTAATATAATCTAAACCGAGTTGAAGTTATTAAAGAGTGCTCAGGACATATATTATAAAGATAAATATATAAACCTTATGATTATAAGAAATAATGCACCTTTATATTATACTATAAGGATATAAGTCATACAGGTTTCCTGCCCTGCAGCCTCATGCTTTTATATGGTCAGGGACTCCTCTGTGACGTAATATCCTTATATTACAGTAAGGGGCGACATTATTATTAATTATTATATAAATTTGTTTTATAGAGTGCACAGAATAGGTGGATTGTGTACATAAAACACCTGACAACATAATTCATACCCTGGACACAGTCGTTGCTGCAGTCAGAACCCAGCAGCCTCCAATATAAATCCTCCGACAGTTTACCGCGACCATCCTTGATGCTGACTTGCCATGGAAAACTGATCTATAGACAAAAAAAAAATGTAAGTCCTGTTATTACAGTTTGCTTTAACAAATAGTAATTTCGACTTCTTCAACCTGTGTGTAAAAACACAGGAAATTGGATAACCACTCATGGCCAAGTAAAGGAAATATTTCAAAACTATTTATTTTACTTGCTGGTTATTGAGCACATTAATAAATCAAGTTGCAGACGAATGGTGTGTTGAATTTGGGACTTCTTTCCTTGTATTTATTGGCTTATGATATGACAGTAGTCATTGCATACCGCAAACGTAGAAACTATTCCTTACATGTAAGTAGGGTTTGCATTGAATATATATTCTTTTACTTCCAGAACACACTGGCATTGTTACTTTCCTTGTGATAGCATTGTTATTTGCAGGCTGTGAATTGAAAGTGGTATTTTCTATTTGTGTGGCACTGGGCACAGCTTGTTGTGTTGTTGACCTTAAATATTCTTGTTTGATGGGACGAAGCTTGTTAATTTCTCATTCACCCAGGACTGATAGTATTTAAGCAGTTTTTTGGGCGTAGAGCTAACTATCTATCAGTGTATCTTATAACTGCGCTTAAAACACAGCCTCGAGGAAAGCCTAGTATGCTGGTATTGGCAATTTAAAGGGGAACTGGGCCCAAACAGACTAGGTAAATGAGGTAAATTGAATAGGAATTCTCCTCTGAGAATTTTGCAATTTATTTCCAATGTTTATTTGATAGTTTAATTTTGGTTGTCTGGCCGCAGCAAGCTCACCAGGTCCCCTGCACTTCCTGCTCTAAACTGTCAGTCCATCTGTGCTGTGTCTCCGTCTCCCTTTGCAGCCCCCTAGGTCCCTCCCCACTCATGGACCCCATGGTCCCCTCCAGTTGACAGGCAAACCCCATGACCATATCTTGCAGCCCCATGTGGCATCTGTCCAACTCGCCGGGTGAATTGGCCCGGCCCACTCACACTGCCTAGACCCGCCCACCTGCTGGTGCCTTAAGCCCCGCCCACTCACGGGATGCCGTTGGGTTTACTCAGACCCCCCTCTAACCAGTCTTGCAGGACTTCACACAAGCAGAGAGGGGGGACTTCCTGTCTCCCTCACACATGAGGGGGTCTGGAGGCTGTGCTCCGCCGGGCACTGTGCAGGAGAACCTCAAGAATGTCACAAGTCAGCCCTCCCACCCCATTAACTTATCGGTCAGTCATTTCTGTATATCTTGGGACTTGTGGAGTCCGTAGAAGTGGTTCATTTTAAAGGTAGCGTAAACTGGGCGTTTCATTTAACTTACTGTTTTTGGGGCCATAGTTCCCCTTTAAAAGAACCATTTTCAGTTTGTCAAAACTAAATAAGGAACATTAACCCAGTTGTATGCCACTTCTGTAGAGAATACAATCACACATGATAAAATGGAAAGGGAATTTCCTGTGTATACAAAAATAAATGCATGTTTTGCAGGTTGCATCTCTGGCATTGCCTTGGGTTGTCCAGACACTATCTTGGTCTCCATACGGCAATCGATGCCCAAGAGTGGCAAACTGTATGTGAATTAAACAGTTTTGTTTTGGGGTGATTATCGGCAAACTGTCTGGCTATTCAGTTGACGTCATTGGTGGTCCGACTCGGTGTATCAATGAACGACACCTGTCTGAAAGCGCACATACACCTGGTTATTGGTGTAATAACCTGCTTTTAACCGTTTAATAATCCCTTTGCTTTACTGCACCTACCACTGTATCTCTCTCTTTGTCCCTTATGTCCACGGCCGTGCCCTTCGCTCCTCGCAAGAAATCCTTCTCCACAACCCCAACTAACACTGCTGCCTCCACCTTAAACCAGTCTTCCTCTCTTGCTGGACTCCCACCTTTGAACTCTTCTCCCTCTCTCACTTCGTCTGGTGAAATTGTTAGGAGTGGGAGTTAGTGATCTTGTCCTGGTTTATGTGAGTCTGTGTGTCCTCGGTTGTTTCCTCTCATTGCTGTCCAGCGACCTCTTTTCTATTTACTGGTTTTTCCTACAGACAAGGTGACTAGACTTTTCTACCCTTATGATGTTGTTAAATAAAAAACAGTAGCCTTAAAAATGATACCGTGTCTGCTGTTATCTGTGTAAAGTAAACAGGTGGGATCTGATTTGCATATCTGAGTGTATGGGTATTTTTGTAAAAGTTAGTGCCAACTTGAATTATTCAGAGGAACCCCTGAAGACAGAGCGATCCAGTTTGAAATGCAGTTGAAACACACCCTGTTGTGTTTGGAAGTTTTACACTGCATGTCCATAGTGTGAGTCGCGTTTCTTTTCTTACATTTGCTTTCCTATTAAACTAAACGCAAAAAAACAACCAACGCCATACGACTGAGTGAAAGAAACATCGTTTATTTTGATCAAACCCACATCCTAAAAGATGGTGGCAAGCAGGGGGCTTGTACTTATGTGGATTAAGCATAATTTTGTACTCAGTGATGGCAGGAGTCAAGTCATGTGGAAGGAGGTTTATCTGGACTCAAGCTCCAGACGGTCTCTGCTTCAAAGGTAAACTGGGCATCTCAACGGTATTGCCTGTGGTTTAAAGGGACGGTGTCCGTCTTGATACGTGTAGGACGGTTGCCTTGTTAATAAGACGGTGCCCTGCTGTTTAAAGGGATGGAGCCTGGGTCCTGATTTAGATCCACAACCTAGATTGCGGCAGCGAGGACCTAACAGCAAGAGCTGCGATTGAAGGAAGATGTTCTTTCGATACTGGAGTAGTAGTAGATCCCAAAAAATATTGAGAATCTCCTAGTTTGGCTATAAAAACCAAGAGTTTGGGTGTTCCAGCCCCGCAGACAACAAGGAAGAAAATAACAGGAGAGAGAGCAGAACTGGAACATAAGTAGGAAATTCGATTGCAGAAGCTGAAAGCCAAGTAGGTGGTGATCAACTCTTCCAGGTGACTTTAAAGCAATTCAGTATATATTCCTCCTGTGTCCAAATTTGAAACGTGGACTAAATTGACAGAGACTGATTGATTAGAGTCATATCTAACAATATTTAAAAGAGTTGCTACAAGCAAGTAAATGCCAGAGAATCAGTTGGGTTATTCATCTAGCACCCTTTCTCACAGTAAAGAACAACAAGCATAAAGCCAAATGACAATAGAGGATCCGAAATTATCAAAAGTGGAAAAAAAAAGATATTTTGAGAAGGGTATAATATTCATCCTGAAACCCTTCATAAAGGTTCAGAACTTAACAGTATTGTGACAAAGAGGGTCCTAGAGAGACTACACCTTTCTGACTGAATTGTGTGTAACAAGTGGATTGTTTCCAGAGAAGAAGACTGGTACATGCAGTGTTTTTGGGGAATTAGTATGTCAGAACCAATTCTTGGAAATTTTCCCCCTGAACCATAGATCTGGGTTAAGGAGCATCAACAGAGACTGAGATAGCGCTGGTGTGACACTGGCAGAGAATTATTGGCTGGCCAAGTAAAAGGACTGCCACAAGACCCCTAATTGGTCAAGGCCAAACACCACTAACTGTCCTACCCTATGACATACCAAGGCCAAACCTTTTGAAAGGGCAAAGCTATAGTAAAGATATTGATCTGTTTTTTCATGTGGAACAAAAGGGACATTTAGCCAATACTGTTGTAATTTAACAGGGTGTAAAATGGCCAAGGAGTTTTCTACAAAACTGTGATTGTATATTGTACTAATTTTTTACAACCTTTCAAATTGATTCTCAGTAGAATGTGAATGCTTTGATTGATTACCAGGGAAGTCACAGTCTTTAATAAGGTCGATTTGCTTCACTTTCCTAAAACAACATGGTTGTTTACCTTTAACTTGTGTACATGGAGATACAAGGTTATATCCTTAAAGCATAGACCAAATGAGATTGCTAATCAAAACGTGTAAGTTATGACATGGGGAATAGGCTACATTACCCATACCACTGTTATTGTGGGTCAGGATTACAAACTGGCTTCCATAATTATGCTACAAGAGACAATTCGTTTCTCTCGTAATAACTAATCTCAGGTATAAAAAGTCACGTTTAAATACAGAGAGGACTTGGTAATGTATTTCCCCTTGAAGATGAGATATTTCATGCACTGGTAAAACACATCCTTCTAGAAAGAAACAGAGGAATTATGTGCCATGAATGGAGATCCAACAACTCTGTCCATAGTGTGAGGACCTTTTCTTTTTTTTAATATGTTTGCTTTTCCTATTTAAACTGAACTTGCACCAAACGCCAACGACTGAGGCGAGTGAAATCATCACTCGAATTTTATTTTTGATACAAAACTCCTAACAGACATTCCAGAATGCTTTCAAATCAGACTGTTATCCTACCCTTATAGCATCGCCAGAACAAATTATTGTAGCCCTTAAGAACTTGTTCACCATCCCCCCACCTTGTATCTGTATGTTGTCCCCACTACTAGATGGTAAAAGCTCTCGGGGCATGGGATTCATTCCCTAATGGTTGAGGCATCGTTGCACTTTATATCAATTAATTACATAATTTATATATATGCTTTCTTAACCAATGTTATGAAATTTTTTGTATTTAAACTTAATTTTTAATCTATCCATAATTGCTTGCACTTACCCTTGTTGTAAACTCTGTATTTTAATGTAACTTGCGTACTCAGTGGCGCTTTATAAATTAAAATATACATACATACATAGGCTGAAACTCCTGTTATTTCACCTACTTGTTGTTTGTGGCATTGTCCTCTTGGTCCTCGATAGATTTGTTTATTATTATTATATAGTGATAATCACCCCCAACTGTAAATTATAAGGATATTGAAGACCTAAGGCTGGACGAGCCATCGTGGCTGTTTACTTGAACTTACCCTTTTACACTACATTGTGTTAAAGAACAGTCAGACACACTTGTTGGGTGAACCATAGGCCACAGCTTTTATTAATTGACACATTACAACATTGATCAATTTAAATATTCAAAACATAATTTTATGCATCCTTGCATGTTAATTAACCATAAGTCCCCGAGTAGCCAATGCTAAATGCCACGCCTCTGGATCCCCAGAGGCATGTAACGGCTCCAAACATAACCTTCGCAGGATGCATCGCCAGCTGTGACTCCACATCCCCTTTTTTTTTCTTGTAATAAACCATTAACCAACACTTTTTTTAAAACCATATAACTATAGGGAGGGAGGGTGGGGAAGATCCTTCTCCCTGCTAGCACTCAACAAAATGGCGCCCGAGCCTCGTGCTCCGCCCCCTTTAAATAAATTTGATGACGTCACCACGACGTCATCTTCCCGCCGCTCGCGAGACCGGCGCGGCAATCCGGGCTCGCGTAATGACGTGATGACGTCATACGCAACGCCGCGGCCGGAATCTCGCGGGAACACGCCTGGAGGCGGCCGCGACCGGGACTACACCTCCCAGCATCCCACCGTGGCCCGCCCGCCTCAGGTCAGACCGTCCCGGTCCCTACCCGCGGGGGGCAGCTACCAGTCACCGAGGAGTTCCGTGACCATATAAAAGCACAAGGGCGCATGCCAGGTACCTTTATACGGGCACGGAACGCCAGGTGACTTGTAATATCCCTTTAATTTTACAGTTGGGGTGCATTATTTATTATAACCTACCCCTTTGTGGCTTCTGGTTTCCTTCTCCTGGAACTGTAAGATTATAAGGCTATAATCTTACAGTTCCTCCCATGAAATCCACTACAGGAATTGTATTAACAATTAACAAAACATACTACAACATTTTAAGAAAGAAAAGATAATTTATGATGTTAAATATGAGCATTACATTTTGAACATTTCTATTTATAATGTTAAGACATTGGAATATTTTTCATAATATCTCATCTTTTATCCTTGCCTGAATAAAGGAAAAGTGGTGCAATCTTCAATTACACTTGTTTATAATATTTTTTTTTTAATCTTATGACTACACGGTGCACATCCCTAAAAAATCACACCAATTTACCCTCAACTATCCTAGTATATAACCCATGAAAACCCCTAGTTGGGACTTCTATGGGTGGTATACAATTTTTGACATGAGCTTCACCTTAGCATGAAATAGAATTTTTAGCTGCTGGAAGTTACTAAAGTAGTCGTTCACAAAGAGTTGACTGATCAAAAGTAACCACAATCATTTGAGAACTAGTAGTTGAAACAAAGATCATGTAGATTAATGATCACATTGTCAGCTGATGGATTCCATAGTGCTGTTCTCCTGTGAGGTGCCCCTTTTGCTGTAGTTGAAAACAATTTAAAGGTGCCCGTTTACATCCGGTTGTCTGCTTTTTTTTTTGAAAGGGACTATTAGCAGGAAGATAACCAGTAGCTTTACATCATAAAGGGTGATAGTTAAACAAACAAGGGAATTTACAGGATGTAAATATAATGCACAGCCATGTAATATTAATGGAATCAGTTTACTAATAATATTTTTACCTTAGTTGCAAAAGATCCTCCTATTACTCTTCTTTCTAGTTGCTTTGAAGTCTTTGGCTCTGGTGGTACACCGCAAACCAATTCAGGCAGACTTTTCTTCAACAGCCTCCTCTCTTAAATTCAATTTATAAGATTACTATCATTATCCATATAACACATAACATTGTATCTTTAGTCTACAAAGGAATCAATTTACCAGATTAATTAATATTCTTTTCATTAAAGGGCATGTCCACCCCGAAAACTATAATTTCACCCACTACTGGCCCCACTGTGCATACTAGTGCATAAAAATCCTACATCCAGCTGCAAATGGTTTCTCCTGTAATGTCCCTCCCAAAGTCCAGAAAACTGGCCACCAGGAGCCTGGCAGGAGGAAATTGTTTCCGCCTCTGAGACGTCCTTCAGAGCTTTTTGGCTTGCTCAGAAACAGCCCTCCCCCCTACCCTCTCCCACCGTTTTGCTCTCCCTCCCCCTAGCATAAACCTTTGATATATGATAGGTCTCCCTCCCCAACCGCTATCATAGATTTTCCAAAAACTCCCCGCCAACTCTACTTACCTTACCTCTCTCCCCCGGCGTTCTTGCAGCCGGCAGCTATGTGCTGTGATGCGCTCTCAGTTTCATGCAAGCAGAGGGCCGGACAGTGCGTCAGAGGAAAGCAGTAAGGTAAGGTAATAACGATCGGGGGAGTTTCTGGAAATCTATTATAGCGTTGGGGCTGGGGGAGGAGAAGACCTATTATATATCAACATTTCTGTTAAAGGGGTGGGACATCCAACCGCAGTTTAGTTAACATCTGATTGGTTGCATATTAATAGCATAGTCAAACACTTATCACCTTTTATTGCATCCGCTAATGTTTTATGTATTATGCATGTATAATATCATAAATAATATTAAATTGGGGTTACTTTATTCACATTACGTATTGCATCTCTCAAATCTGTGACACATGCACAATGTAGAAAGGAAATGATAAACTCGTTCAAACATCACAGCATTTCTGGCTCGTTATTTAAAACATTCAAAATATTACCTGCATCCATGTCATAGTTTGACCCTTGTCATTTTCTCTGTAGTGGTATATAAAAAAAACACCAATGAGGGCAACCAAACAATGAATGAAATGAAAACTTCTAGCAATTTAGAAGCAGAATTATAAAACTATATTTTCTCTAAACAAACTTAAGAACATTTTTACAATGCTAGTATGCAAAAAAAAACTATTTTCAAATGTTAATTTCAAAGGTGTGTTTTACCCCTCAAATTAATTATATATACAGGTAAATGATCCCCCAAATACCACATATTGGGGGGTTTCAGCCTCCTATTGAACAATTACATCTTGCACATGCTCAGTGGAGGCAGCTAGGGGAATAGCATTTATCATTAGTCATTGGCTTTGGTGTCAACTGCTACATCCATGACTGACAGAGGCTAACCAAAAGAATCATGGAGCAGAAGAGGGGATCACCAATTTGGCAGTATTTCAGGTAAGCCTTACATCTCTCAGTTTTCAAACTATTGCAGTTTTGGGGGTGATTTACCATTTACATTTCTTTATTTAAGGGTTCAAATTATCCTTTAGGCATTTTAATATGTGAAAAAATCTGTTATGTCAGGAATTACTCTGTAATATAAATGATATTAAATAATCCTATATTATATTATTGCCAAAAAAGATAATGTAAGTTTTTAAAATTAAAACATATTATTAAACGTATGCAGCCATTTTAAAATATTTTAGAGGTTTGATTACAGTTTTTGACTGTGATTACAAGTCTATTAAATGTTTTATTAGGGGCATAGAGACTTTACAAAAAAAATAAATAATAAATAATATATTACACCCCAGAAACCAATAAAGATACCGTATATACTCGAGTATAAACCGAGTTTTTCAGGCTGAAAAAATCAGCCCGAAAACTCGGACTCGGTTTATACTCGAGTCACTAGCTTACCTGAGCATTCCGGCAGCCGCACGATCTTTCTGGTACTGGCGCGCCGGCCTGACGTCACTGCCCAGCGCCAAGCCCGCCGGGCAGTGACGTCAGCCGGTCGCGCCAGTGCACAGAAAGATCAGGCGGCTGCCGGAATGCTCAGGATACCGCACCGTACCTGCAGGAAGGATGGAGGAGAGCCCACAGGGAGAAGAGACGAGCCCCAAGGAGAAGAGACCACAGGGAGAAGAAGACAGGTACAAGAACTGGGTGGGAGGGTGAGGGGGCATTCAAGATGTTTGGAACTCAACACCCAGCATGCTTATTACTGGGATTGTTGTTTATCCAAACATTTGAATGCCAGTGAGGGTGGCTCAAGATGTTTGGAAACTACATCTCCGCCTAATAAAGCATGCTGGAGTTGTAGTTCCCAACATCTTGAATGCCACCCTCACTTGCATTCAAGATGTTTGGAAACTACACTCCCAGGTAACAAAATGCTGGGAGTTGTAGTTCCCAAAACATCTTGAATGCCAAGTGAGGGTGGCATTCAAGATGTTTGGAACTACAACTCCCAGCATGCTTTATTAGCTGGGAGTTGTAGTTTCCAAACATCTTGAATGCCAAGTTTCTACCCTCGTTTTATACCGAGTCAACAACTTTATTAGGATTTTAGTGAAAATTGGGTACCCTCGGTTTATACTCGGGTCGGTTTATACTCGAGTATATACGGTAAACAAAAAGTGAAATCATGCGAATACAAAATAAATTGACACAAAAGTAAAACAATAATGTTTACCTTTAGCTTCATTTTTGTCTGACGTTGTTATTGTTTCAGCTAAAAAAAACAACAGAAAACTGTAAGAAAAGAATACTAATAACAGTCTCTATTGACTGATATAGTTTGTGGAAGACGGGCTGGGTTATCAGAGAAAAGAATAACAAGACTGGTAAGCAGAAAGTAAGCCTCGTACACAATGGATATTTTTCGTACGATCAGCCGACGAATGTTTAACGACATTATCATTAATCCATAATTGAAACGACATCTGTACAACAGCAACAATAGTCACCACGATAGTCGTTCGATATAGACGTTCGATGTAACGTTCGTATCTTCGCGCAATTACGAAAGCAGCGAATGCGCCTTATATATTTTTCCGTAGAATGTCAACAATATTCTGCCGACCATGTACAAATATACAAAAAACCGACCAGTCGTTGTTCTTTGACGATCGTTGATGCTTATTTCCGTACGAATATCGTGCGATTGCTCGGTCATCACCTGCATCATACAACAATTATCCAACGTTGTGTACAAGGCTTAAGGTGGCCATACACAGTGATGTCCATTGCATTGTGCCGACAGATCACATTGGTACCTGTGGCACAATGCGATGGAACTGGCGCACATGGACTAAACCGATCGCCCATATACGTTATGGGGAGCGGTCGACCATGCAGACACACACACGTGACAGTATCACTCTCTTTACTTACAGTAAAAGGAGCCGATACCAACAGATGAAATTTTCAGTCTTTCCTTCCAACTGTAATTCCTACTACGGACATTTGTCGGCATTTCGTAGGTCGGTTTTCGGCCCCTACACACTGCCAATATTAGGTAAAATCCCATCGGTCCATGAAGGATTTACCTAATATTGCTAACTGTGTATGGCCACCTTTACAATAGTCGAGGCTTGATAGAGCATGGATAAGTGGATGGTAGCTGAAGAGAGCAACCTACAAATTTTTGCAATATTGCCAAAGAAAAAAGCAGCAGATTTAGCAAAAGTGGTTAGAAAAGGATAGAGAGGAATAACCCCATTCACCTCCTGTGCTCCAAGCCATTAGCTCATATAGCTGTAAGCTGGGTACACACTGCAAGATTCTGTCTGCCATTTTCTAAAGATCCCTCTACAAACAGTACGACATTCTCTATGTGAAGTATAGGGAGAAATCGGACTGCAATTTCCCTCAGCCACGGTTGACTCCCTATAATTAATTTAAAGGGAGGTGACCACAGCCAAGGGAAATTTTCAGGCATTCTGAACTATTGCGAGGCCCGGTGTGTGACTTTTTTTCGAGCACTCGGAAATGCACTGCACACACTAATAATAAAGGGATACGATGGATTGTCCCTTTATCATTATGTGTGCACCAAACTTAAAGAGGAGGTGGCACTGTTCAAGAGGGGGCAGAGAACATCTTAATGATTATTACTGGTATAAGATAAACTTTTAATTCTTGAAGACATTTTGACTTGGCTTTCCCAATTCGGAATTACTTCCAACAATAAACTTTTGCTAATAAATACCTTGGACTGTAGCACAATCAGCAAGGTTCAGGACACAACTGATGCAAGGTGTCGTGATTGCAGTATGAAGCCTTTAAGTTAGGCTACGTATAAATATTTGAATGCGGGGTGTAACATGCCCTTAAAAAGCACTTTTTAAAAAAAAATATCCAAATCCATTGCCCCCCTTTTAAAAAAACACCCACAAAAAAAATACCCTGGTTTGGCTGAACATAACCACAATGTTACAGGATGGTACACCCCCTCTTCTCAGGTTTCTGCGCTCCTAACTGGCTGGGGTTGGAAAAAAATTTTATTCACTATTTTTTTTCCTATATGTTCCCTAGAGGGGAATACACATTTGAAGCAATTCTGTCTCGTGATTGTCACTGATTCCAAATCAGTAGTAGGAAATTACTACTTACCACCGCACCGCCATCTATCTGAGCAGATTTCAGTTTGAAGTCAGTTCAAACACAAGGATTAGTCAATAAAGGTCTTAGCACCTTTTAATGATAAGAACTTTATTGAATAAACCCTGACAGTTCAAAATGACCATTCGATTACAAACACCGGTTAAAGCAACCAGCTGTTTGACTATAGCAACCAGCCATTTTATCCATTTTACTGTCTAACAACTTTTTAACGGACCTGTGTCAATGAATTCATCTTCTCCACCAAGGCAGTCATTTCGCCATTGCATCTATACTCCATTGGAATAAGGTATCAAGCTTTCAATGAATCCACGACTACAAGACTGGGAAGTTGAGATAAAAACAACTGTTATTTTTCATTTTCATTGTCATTTTGTTTTGGGATAAAGATCAAAGAAAATACATTTTATATAGCCTTCCTATATCAAACTGATCAAATAGTGGCCATCCACCCTATACAATAGATGTATTGAAGATAAATCTAGCAATGTTTGGCCAAGATTTTTGGCATATCAAGTCCATATGTATTTTGCCATAATATCTTTGTGTTGATTCCAATTGTTACAACATCATAACTAATCAGCCACGAGACAATTGGGCAGGGATTGTGCAAAAAAATAGATGCCCACATGGTTAGATAGGTGTGTACTGTGTGGTGTTTAGGCAGATTAAATTAGGAAAGTAGCACACGTCACATTATAATGTCATGAAAATTATTCACCCCCTACCAAACTGCTGATCAGTCTCATCATGTGAGAAAAAAATTGCATTGCACTAATTTTTCAGAGCCAGATATTGTCAAGTGACCCTTGCATGGGGCCCTGCTCTGGACTCAGGGTCCACGATCTTGTCTGGCCTGAAGCTGCCTTATTAAAGATTCACTGCAGAAACAATGGAGGAATGGGACTATTATGTTTCCTTTAAATTCTCCATTGTGTATGCTTGCTTTCCATTGGCAAGTTCAGCTACATAAATTTGCATAAATTCAGAAACTACACACTAAAATTTATTTAGGATTCTTCAACAAACAGCAGGGTTCTGTTCTGTGAGCAGTCCCCCAGCGATCACTACCATAAACACTACATGTAGTGGCAAAATCTCGAACCCTCAGAAAACTCATTGTGTGAAAAAAGCATTAACCCCATACACTTGTGTGACCTATGATGAGAGGGAGGAGAAACGCTACATGTAGTGGCAAATATTTCGAACCCTCAAAACTCATTGTGTGAAAAAAGCATTAAGCCCATACACTTGTGTGACCATGATGCACAATGTATATGCACGGACGTTTCAGCCACAATCGTGCTCTGTTGGGCACTTTGTCAGGCGAACAGCAGTTCGGTCAGGGCTCGGTTGAGATGTTCTGTCTGGCAGATCATGGCAACGAGCCCCGACCGAATGGCACGATTATTGCCCCCCTCGCAATCGCACATGTATATGACACCTTTAGCATACAGAACACTTGAAATATACGTTTGAATTAGATATAACCATGGAGGCAGGGGACAAAGGGGAAGATAGATACTAAAGATTCATTGGAGGAAGCTAAAGATACTTAGTGATAAAGGTACATACATTGAAACTGACAAAAGATCCCTAGTGAGAGTTTTTTTAAAAAGGCAAGAGATATGTTTAAAGGAGAACAATAGTGCACATAAAGTTGAAAACTTCCCCCCCCCCCCCCCCCCAGTTTAAAATGTGCTCTGTCCTATCGGGACAGTGTTGTCTGAAGACTTTGGTTAAAGGACATGTCCAACCCTTATTATTAACTTTTGTCACATAATAGAATACATTCCCCCAGCCCCAACCGCTAATAAAATAAAAGTTAAGAAAGTGACCAGATCTTTACTTACCTTCCTCTCTCCTCCGACGACCGACCCGCCTTCTGCTTGCAAGACACTGCAAGCAAGGGGCGGGACCGGCAGCCGCGTCCGTGATTGGCTGAGAGGCAGCCAATCACGGACGCGGCTGCCGGCTTCTCAGAATTCCGGTGGAGAGAGGGAAGGTAAGTAGAGTTTGGTCACTTTCTTACAATTATTTTTATGCGGTTGGGGCTGGGGGAAGTTGTTCTATTATAGGGCAAGGGTTCTGTAAACCTGCATAAAAATGTTGGGGATGGGGAGAATGTTTATGGAATAATGCACCCCCTGCTAAAATAATATGGAGACTGAGAAGTCAACTTGGAGTTCCGAACCATTCAAACTCCAAGTTTATATTCAAAAGAATATAAATATCCTTATAGTTTAAGCAGGGGTACATTATTTACTTTATAATTTACTGTAAATCACAGATGCAGCTGGCATCAATGGAGAGCGCTGTAAATAGCATTCTAAATCTTTTTTTTTTTTTTAAAATAACACGGCCATTGATGACAGACAGGGATGTCCTACACTACAGAAAAAGGATTAAACGCTTAGCTGGATGGTAAGCCATGGATGGTTTGGATGGTGGGTGGGAGGGAGGGCTTTTCAATTTCGGCTGTGCAGCGCTGTTCCAAAAATGTTTTGGAAATGGCGCTGCCACCACAGAATAAGTGTAAAACCTAAGCTTACCCGATAATACATCGGGTACCTTAGGTTTTACGCCATTCAGCAAAATTTAATAAATTAAAGCCATATAGCATTGCCCCTTAATGTCAACAGGAAAACGGTATTGGTAGAAACATCTACCTTCCCTGTGCTTTAAAAATAAGATGAAGTGTAAGGATTAAAACAGGTGAAACGTGTAGGAACTACCTCACAAGCCATTACCAGGTGGATTATACCTTCCCACAAGACCACCATGATTTAAAGGGTATGTCCACCCTTAAATCAACTTTTAGTATAGGCTTCCCCCTGGTCCCCAGCCCCAACCGCATTATTTTTATTTAAGAAAGCTCCCCAAACTCTTACTTACCTCCCTCTTTCCTCCGCCGCGCTCCCGGCCCTCTGCTTGCGAGAAATGCAAGCAGGGGGCGGGACCGGCAGCCGCGTCTGTGATTGGCTGAGCTGCAGCCAATCACGGACGCGGCTGCTGGCAGCTCACTTCAGCGGAGGAAAGAGGAGAGGTAAGTAGAATTTGGGGAGTTTCTTAAAATAAAAATGATGCGGGTTGGGGTGGGGACCAGTGGGAAGCCTATACTAAAGGGTTAAATGCTAGGGGAGGGAATCGGGAGAGGAGGAGGAGAGGGAGGGGGAGGGAGGGGGAGAAGGGCTGCAGTAGGCATGGCAAAGATCTACCTGAGGCCAGCTAGCAGGCAGTGTCCTATATGGACTCTGCTAGCCTCCTGGTGGGCAGTTTTTGGGACTTTGGGGGGGGACTACGGAGAACCCTATGGAGCTGGGATGTTAGGTAGGATTAAACTACACTACATGGTGGGCAGTAGTGGGGGGATTGGGGATTATAGTTTTGGGGGTGGACATGCCCTTTAAAGGGGCCCCACCAAACAGAGAGGTGCAACTTCAATAACTGATAATGGACTGTTTCTGCAAGGTTTTTTTAGTGCTTTTTATGGATTTTAATTGCTATAATAAAGTTTGTTGACAACCATATTCCTGTGTGCAGAGGTTTTGGGAGCTATACAGACCAAGCAAGCATCAAACAGCAGTAAATCCTGCAGTGCCCCTAGCGATGGATGGGCACAAGTGAGTGTTTTAAGATTTTAATATATGGAAGTGTCATTTTAAACTGCTTTTTACAGAGATCTTTGATCTTCACCTATTATTTTTGTTTTTTAACCCTTCGCCTACCCATATACCCCGAGCACATGCATATAAACAATACAGTGACAACATGCAGTGCAGCCACCCTACTCAAGTAGACATTCCCTACAACAACAGAGCGTGGAAGTAACTCCTTAATACTGTTTTTTTAATAAACAAGTGCTCACCCATTCAGAGCACAATTGGCCATTTCATTTATGGGAATTGTATCAGACTAGGAAATACGCTGCTGATATTAGAAACAAGTAAGGTATGGAGCACCTAATCATTGAAAACAGAAGTGATTCTATCAGCGTGTACCCACTGGATGGCCTCCGTAGAGGGAGGAGTCGGCGGGGTACTTAAAGAGAGATAGAGGCTATGTCACCAATAAATTAAAATGTTACACTATAAAGGGGATTGTCCTTTGTAGTGTTGTACTTTTTCAAATTGCAAAATAGCTTCAGGCTTACTTGGACAGCAAACTTCATCACTAAGATCTGCGCAGTCATTTTCACCATACAGAGAAAAGTTTAAGGGAATGCACTTGCCATTACTACAAGTAAATTCACCAGCTTCACAGTCTGCAACACATAAGAATTATTAATTGTATATGCCTTTATGATTAAACAACATTTATTGGTGACTAAAAATCATATCCCACTAAATGTATGTATACATGTACTGTATAATATGCAATGAAGTTGCAAACGCACCACATCACATATTAAATCAATTTAATAGTGAAACACCACACTTAATATCACATTGTTTTGGGGCTCACCTGAGGGTTGTGATATTGATGTGTGTGGTTCACTATTAAATTGATTTAGGAGTGCAACTCTCATCTCTATATTGTTCATTATCGCTTTGGCCTTTTAAGGGTGGAGGCCCAGAGGACGTAAGCACCCATTCATCTCTATACTGTATATATATGGCATATTAATAGATTTGTGTTTATTAATGCAAAAAGTAAGTAAACTAAAAAAAGAAAGAAATAATTTACATTTTCATTTTCAGGGTAGTCGAAAACTTATGCTGAAATCAAATAAAGCTCATTGTGATTCATTGTAGAAATAGAACTGACAAACCGTGTTTTCTTTTCTGTGTAACACTCAACTCCAGCAATTTGTCTTCCTTGTGTTGATATGTTCCGTATGTCACATTCAGCCAAGCTGTTCTCTAGGCCCGACATGTTACTTTGAGGCAGTGTTGGTCACCAGACTTAAATGCTGACATCTCACTGTGTGCGGAGACATTGGCACCACTAACCCCCCCAAAAAACAATATTACCTTTCTAAAGGTTTAGTTTTCTTCATCTTCAAATTTTCATGTTTAAATTGCTAAATAAAAGTATAATAATTGTTAATCTCTTTTAGACAATCTTTCAAACTAAAGTCTCCTGTCATGTTAATGTTACCTGTTAGTAAGGCATTACATATTAAAATGCAATTAAGGCCAGGGCCATTAAGCGTGCCTTAAGTGCGCTTTGCGCATGTGCAATTGGACGCTCCTTGTGCGTTTGCTGCCCACTTGTGCTGCAATCCCTGTCATTTTCGGGGATCAGAGTGCATGCGAATCGCACCTAAAATGGTGATCACATGAGCTCCAATCAACGGATCACAGCGCAAATGACCCTAGCGCAGCTAGTAGTGTGTCTACTCCAATTGGGCCACACTATTGTGTACTTTTTAACACGCAGGGGAACCAAACGCGATCAGATCACGTGTTAAAACAGCCTAATGTGCCTAGCCCTTAGAAAGAAAGACAGATAGACACAGCCTACATTGCATTTATTCGGTGTTATTCCAATGTGTGTTCGATGATGCCTTAGATGTCTCAATGCATAGTTAATGGGCAAGGTACTTACCGGTTACTTACCATGTGACAGTCATACAACATTCCAGTCATAAGCTTCCACCTGAAACATCAGGTTGCAAAGTATAGGGCAGGCAGTTTTATGGAATTCTGGGGTACGTTTCTAGTTTATTGGCACCTATAGCTTTTACCTATGCTTACAGTGACTAGCATTCGCGTTGATGCAACCAGTTTCAATTGAAAAAGACTATAGTCACAAATTGCTTAATAGGTTACTGCTTTACTTGCTATATTCAAGATGTTTGCAAGCAACGTTGGCTTCCTTAATACCCCATCCTTCTGCACATATAATGATTCGATTTGTGAATTGGCCAGTATTACTTTCACGATTCCTTTGTTTGTAGCTTTATCTGTAACATTTCCTTTGCTTGGAGTTTCAAGTGTCAGTTTTATTGAAAATGTATCTAAACCAATGAAAGCACAGAATTGGGCAGTGACAGAAGAAGGGAACAATGGAGGTAGGTCTAAAAATGCTAATTTATTAAATCCAACTGCAGATGCATGAATTAGTAGGTTTTGTAGGGGGAGAATACATATGGGCATATTGTTCCAATTAAAACAATGTAAACAATAATAGTGATTATCAGTGTCTATACAAATATGTTCCAAAAGAAAGTAATAGAACATTTAAATTGACTGCCCATTGTATGTTTAACGCTACATGCATTAGCATGCCGATATAGCACCTGCCCCTTTGTGTCTTTTCAGTAGCTCAGGGTTGCAGAATTATTGTACAGCTATTTCAGAAACATGATACCTAATTGCCTGTGAAATGCCTGTAAAATATTTTCAATATTGTGTGTCAGCCTTGACTACTCCATGCCTAATAAACCTAAACTATATCCATTTTGCCTAAACCATACCCATTTTTAATTCAAAAATTCAGACTTTTAAATTAACCTCCCCCTCCACACATGCATATATACCCAAGGTGAGGGTCTAAACTGCTAAGTCCCCAACCCTGGATTCTTCTAGTTAAGCAACATTACTTACATTAAGTTTCCTATTGTGCACCTTCCTATTGGCTCCATAACAAACCTGGGCCAGAGCAGCGAAGAAAAGTTTAGGTCTAAGGGTATGATTCATAAAGGGTGACCATACAACTGCAATTACATTGCATGCAAGCCACAGATTCCATTAGAATCTTTTTTAGCAATAGGTGGTGATAACCACATAGACAGACCCACCAGACCTCCCATATGCTTTATGGGATTGGTCAGCCATATACCTCTCCAAATGACCACAATGCCAATGGTGGTAGTTCGTCTGCATCATGGGCAGTATCATATTTTGAGTAAACAAACAAATAAATAAACTAAGACATCTTACCATGCAAGGATATTCTGAAGAAAACCTAAAACTAGGGTTTGAAGGACTTGAACATTCAAGACTTTTTTGCTGGCAATAGGTCAGCTTCTTTTTTTCGCTAGTGCAAACTTCAGTGGTAAAATTTTTTGGGCACTGATATGGAATTTACACCTACATGTCCCGACACACACTTTTGCCAAGGAGCACAGAATACTTTCAGGCAGGAGTTTGCATGTATTTACAGGTATTTATTGCATCACCTCCTGTAGGAAAGAAACCCTGTAAAGACAGAATATAAAAAAAAAATCTGTCAAAAACCTGAAAGAATAATAAAATCTCCCCGGAAATAATTTCAAGATAAACTAAAGTAGTGATCTAGCACCCTGGATCCTTGCTTTATTCTTGTCTAGTTGTACAAGTCTTTCATACATAGTGTTGGGGAGTGATTAGAACAGCAGCATGATTTCACTAATTACTTGTAAATGTTTACAACCATGTAAGGGTAATTAGATGTTTGCAGTAAGCAACTTGGAAAATGGATATGACTTGGAAGCAGCAAGTTTCAAACTCTGAATGAAAAGTTATAATTACTGTATGGGGATCCTGCTGTCCATTTAAAGGGCGACTAAAGCCTCAAAACAATACAGAATCAGCAGTGGTCATATTTTCTATTATTAGTTTTACTCATTTTTAGGTAAAATAGTACCTACGAACTTATATTCGAGTAATGCATACACACACAATTTTGACAGTCAGCAATCTTACTGCTTACTAAGCTCCATCACAGTGGAGTAGTAGTCAGTAAGTACTGTAATAAACCCAGTCTCTGTGGTACCTGACAGCTGCAGGGTTAATATTAATACAGTTGCTTTCTATGCTGATGTCAATCGCAGGGAAGACTAGATACATTTTTGAAACAAAAAAAAATGCTTGTGAAGATGCTACTGGGCTATTCCCACAATGTGCACTGCGGTCCAGTCCGTTATTGGTTTGCATGCCTGCATGATTATTGAGTGGATCACATGCATGCAAATAACATAGAAATGACCCAGAACGCAGAACACGTGGAGTTTCGTACAGCTGCATATTGCAAAAATCCAGCAGCGCGTGCTGCGGTGCGGTGATAGTGGGACCTAGCCCTAACAGTCTTTGGACACCAGAAGAAGTAGAACAGCAGGCAACAATAAGCAGGCAGAATGGGGGATTTCAGGCACCAGAACCCCCCCCCCCCCCGAACATGCCTCTGCATGTTTCCACCATATAAGCGACCTCTTACTTAAACCTTTTCTCTGGACCAATCCTCCTCAATGCTGACAGCAGTAGTTTGTCGGCATTGTGTATGGCCATCTTTAGAAATATCAAATATCCATTAATGATCCCCCAGACAAATCCTTTATTGCAAGTTCGAAGTAGTTCTGTTCTTCTTCCAATGTAAACCAATTATTATTATGCATTTATATAGTGCCAACATCTTCTGGGGCATTTTACAATTACAATGTCATACATTACATACAGGGTAATACATATTATACAATGTCATACATGTTACATACACAGGTAATACATAATATATGTACACAGAGAGCATGAGCTAAGCTAGGTATACACCATACAATATTTCACCCCGACCGGCCGACCGGCATTTCAGTGTATTGTACTGGTTCATTGTGGCAGCTGCGACCGACCATTGTTTGTCCGAATCAGGTGAACATACGATTGGACGCGTCAGAAAACCACGGCCGATTGTGTGGTCTCTATGGGACCGCACAATCGATTGTGGTTACTGTCGGATACGGCAGCTTTTACCGTGACCAACAGTCCTTCCTTCTGGCCGTCCAGAGTCTCGAACGGTCGGTCAGAGGAAAGTTGTATGGTGTACCAGCCTTACTTACAACAATACAATAGGAAAGAGGACCCTGCCCAAAGAGCTTACAGTGTAGAGTAGGGGAGTGAGACATAAGGTGATCGGTAGGCTCTAAATAGGTTGGCAGTGGAGTGTGAGGCGGTTATGATCGGGTTGGGTCAGTGAGAGGGGTAATGTCTAGGCCAGGTTTTAGGTTTGCTTGGAAGAAGTGGATTTTGAGGTTACATTTGAAGGTATTTGGGGATGCTGAGAGATGGAGGAAGGGAGTTCAGAGCAGAGGGGCAGCATGAGCAAAGTCCTGAATGGCGGGCATGGGAATAGGTGACAAGGATAAATGAGAGAGGATATAATTTGCAGAGCAGAGGCTGCGTCTCGTACGGTATCTGTGGATCAGCTCTGAGATGTATGGAGGGGCTGTATAGTGCTTTATAGATAGGGTAGCAGCTTAAATTGGATCCTTTGATGGGAAGCCAGTGGAGGGACTGACAGAGAGGAGAGCCATTAGAGAAGTGAGACAAGAGGCGAATGAGCGGGCAGCAGAGTTAGGATGGATTGAAGTGGTGCCAGGCGGTTGTTTGGTAACCCACTAAGGAGCATGTTGCAGTAGTCTAGCCGGATATGATTAAGGCATGGACTAGGATTTTGTAGCTTCTTTCAGGAGGAAGGACGAATGCGGGAGATGTTTCTGAGTTGGAGCTGACAGGAGTAAGCATGTTGACATGGGGTTTGAAGAAAAGGTCTAGCATTATTCCTAGGCAACAGACATGAGGAGATGGGGATATCGGTGTGTCGGTAATATTAACAGTGAGACTAGAGTGTGAGAAAAGGACAAGTTCAGTTTTGTCCATATTAGTTTTGAGGAAGCAGGAGGACATGAAGGCAGAGATGGCACTAAGGCAGTTTGGGACCTGGGATGTCAGTGTAGGGAGACATGGGGCAGAGATGTAAATTTGGGTATCCTCCACATACAGGTGATACTGAAATCCAAATGAGCTAATGAGTTGTCCAAGTCCATAGTGTGTAAGTGGAAAAAAGAAGAGGACCAGTACTGAGCCTTGCAGGATCCCCACAGGGAGGGGGCGAATTCCATAGTGGAAAACATTGAAGTTCCGACTGGTGAGTTAGGAAGATATCCAAGAAAGTGCAGTATCCGGGATACCTAAGGAGGCCAGGGTCTGAATTAGTAGAGGGTGGAGTAACAGTATCAAAAGCAGGGACAGGTCAAGAAGAATGAGCAAAGAGTAGTGACCTTTAGATTTAGCACTAAGTAGATCATTGGTCACTTTATTGAAAGCAGTTTCCGTGGTGTTAGGCGGAAGCCTGACTGGAGGTAGTCAAAGAGAGAGTTAGCAGACAGGTGACAAACCAGGTCAGCATTCACATGTCTTTCCAGAAGTTTGGAAAAGAAAAGGGAGAAAGGCTGTGGCTGCATAGAGCAGATGGGTCCAGGGAGGGTTATTAAATATAGGGGATACCACGGCATGTTTAAATGAGGGGGTCGGGGAAATACCAGTGGAAGCCAAAAAAATAAATATTTGCCATTCGTGTGTATTATTCACAGGGAGGTGAGAATGCTCGCAGCCGCTTCTTCACTGAACAGCTGTTCTCTCCCGATCGTGCGCCCTATCTTTGTATTGGCGCGCATGCGCCTAAGATAGGGCGCGCGGTCGGGACAGAGTGGCTGTCAGTGAAGGAGCGGGCTGCGAGTGGATGGCTTGTAAGGTAAGTTCCAGGTCCCCCGAGCGTAATATTATTCACAGGGAGGTGATAATAAGCATTCTCACCTCCCTGTGAATAATACAAACGAATGGCAATAGTTATTTTTTGGCTTTGGGGGAGTTAAGTGTCCCTTTAAATTAAAAAAGAATTTGAGATGCGGATAGATAAATTTAGCTGATGAGAAACATGACAAATTCCAAATGTATCCTACTGAAGGCTCGGTTTCTAAAAAAGTTTAAGCCTATCTATAAGGTCTCAATACTACAAAAGGCATCTGGTGGGACACCGGTATTCTATTTATTTATTTAGTAGATGAATGTGCACTGGTAAAGACACACATCAGTTAAAAGGCAAGTCTACCTTCTCAAAAAAAATCTGTATTAGGGCTAGGCCACCTAGCGGGTTTTCGCACGTTTGCGCCCGCGATTTTCGCGAATGTTCCTGCGGTTTTCTGATGCGCATCCGTTTGTGTTTGTGGTGAACATTTTTACGCGCAAATCGCTTGCGTTTTCACTTAAAAATAGCAAAAGCGCAGCGCAAGCGCAACGTGAAAATAACGGCCACTAACGCACAGAAAGTGTGGCCTCACCCTTACTGTTAGAGGAGGTAATAATTGAGGTTTGTACCATGTTAACCATAGTAAGAGAAGAAAAGTAGAGCTTGATACCTTTTATTGGTTAACTAGATAAAAATGACAGCAGAGTAGGGTGACTATGCTGGCAAGGGATCAGGGTTTATAACTTTAGACATATCTTGGGGGGGGGGTGTTAAGGAGATTATAAAATGTTCTCAGAGCACCATACAAGCTCAGAGCATAGGAATGTGCCCCGCTGATTGTGCAAAAGGTGATAGACTGGATCTTACATTGTAAAAACCTATGGCAGTGATGGATAACCTTTTAGAGGCTGGAGTGCCCAAACTGCAACCCAAAACCACTTTTGTTGCTGTGCCAACCTGATCATTTAACCCAAATATGGAGGTGTTTACAAAACAACTCAAACAGACACCGACCAATAGAGTAGATAGAATTAATTATCGATTACCCTATTAACCTCTACATTACCACAACAGGAGCTTGAGACCAAAACAGTGACCATTAACCCTACATTATTAGACAGGAGTTTTGAGATATAAAACATGACATTAACCCTACATTATTAGACAGGAGTTTGAGACCTAAAACAGTGACATTAACCCTACAATTATTAGAAAGGAGTTGAGACCTAAAACAGTGACATTAACCCTACCTATTAGACAGGAGTTTGAGACCTAAAACAGTGACATGAAACCCGGACATGAGACCATAAAAACCGTGACCATTAACCCTACATTATTAGACAAGTTTGAGAACCTAAAACAGTGACATTAACCCTACATTATTAGACAGGAGTTTGAGACCTAAAACATGACATTACCCTACTATTAGACAGAGTTTGAGACCTAAAACAGTGACATTAACCCTACATTATTAGACAGGAGTTTGAGACCTAAACAGTGACATTAACCCTACATTATTAGACAGGAGTTTGAGATATAAAACAGTGACATTAAACCCTACATTATTAGACAGGATTTGAGACTTAAAACAGTGACATTAACCCTACATTATTAGACAGGAGTTTGAGACCTAAAACAGTGACATTAACCCTACATTATAGACAGGAGTTTTGAGACCTAAAACAGTGACATTAACCCTACTTATTAGACAGGAGTTTGAGACCTAAAACATTGACATTAACCCTACATTATTAGACAGGATTTGAGACCTAAAACAGTGACTTAAAACCCTACATTATTAGACAGGAGTTTTGAGACCTAAAACAGTGACATTAACCCTACATTATTAGACAGGAGTTTGAGACTAAAACAGTGACATAACCCTACCTTATTAGACAGGATTTGAGACCTTAAACAGTGACATTACCCTACATTATTAGACGAGTTTGAGATATAAAACAGTGACATTAACCCTACATATTAGACAGGAGTTTGAGACCTTAAACAGTGACATTAACCCACATTATTAACAGGAGTTTGAGACCTTAAACAGTGACATTAGGGCTAGCCACACAGCGCTTTTTCGCGCGTTTTGCGCACGGTTTCGCACTCGCGTTTGCGCCCGTGATTTTCGCTAAATTGAAATCGCGGGACGCAAAAATTCCCACGATTTCCGATGCGCATGCGATTGTGCTCCGTTCGCGTTATGGTACGCATGCGTTACCATTTTTGGTGCCTTAACGCATGCGTGTCCATAACGTGAAAAGGCGAAAACGCATGCGCAAAATGTGAACGCAAGCGCGATTGATAACGCTCGCGATTTTGTGCGTGATTCCTGTGCGTTGCAGTGTGGCCTCACCCTAACCCTACATTATTAGACAGGAGTTTAAGACCTTAAACAGTGACATTAACCCACATTATTAGACAGGAGTTTGAGATATAAACATGACCATTAACCCTACTTATAGACAGGAGTTTGAGTATAAAACAGTGACATTAACCCACATTATCAGACAGGAGTTTGAGACCTAAAACAGTGACACATTAACCCTACATTATAGACAGGAGTTTGGACCTAAAACAGTGTACATTACCCTACTTATTAGACAGGAGTTTGAGACTAAAACGTGACATTAACCCTACATTATTAGACAGGAGTTTGGACCTAAAACGTGACCATTAACCCTACATTATCAGACAGGAGTTTGAGACCTAAAACAGTGACCATTAACCCTACATTATTAGACAGGAGTTTGAGACCTAAAACAGTGACATTAACCCTACATTATTAGACAGGAGTTTGAGACCTAAAACAGTGACATTAACCCTACATTATTAGACAGGAGTTTGAGACCTAAAACAGTGACATTACCCTACATTATTAGACAGGAGTTTGAGACCTAAAACATGACATTAACCCTACATATTAGACAGGGTTTGAGACCTAAAACAGTGACATTAACCCTACATTATTAGACAGGAGTTTGAGACCTAAAAAACTGACATTAACCCTACATTATTAGACAGGAGTTTGGAGACTAAAACAGTGACATTAACCCTACATATTAGACAGGAGTTTGAGACTAAAACAGTGACATTAACCCTCATTATAGACAGGAGTTTGAGATAAACAGTGACCATTAACCCTACATTATCAGACAGGAGTTTGAGATATAAAACAGTGACCATTAACCCTACATTATCAGACAGGAGTTTGAGATATAAAACAGTACCATTACCCTACATTATCAGACAGGATTTGAGATATAAACAGTGACCATTAACCCTACTATCAGACAGGAGTTTGAGATATAAACAGTGACATTAACCCTACTATTTATTAGACAGAATTTGAGATATAAAACAGTGACCATACCCACATTATCAGACAGGAGTTTGATATAAAACAGGGACATTAACCCTACTTATTAGACAGGAATTGGATCTAAAACAGTGACCATTAAGGTCGAGGCAACACGCACTGCCTCACATACAGAAGCACTTCGTTAATGCAATTGTGCACGATTCCCGGTGAACAAAGCTCATTGCCGGCGATCGAGATTCCCTTGACTCTTTCAATAAAGTTCTTATAGTTTAAAATGGTGCTAATTTTGCCCCAACCAATCAGATCTTATGTAACTTTGAAAGCTACTCTGATTGGTTGGGGCAAATTAGCAGCATTTTAAACAATAAGAACTTTTATTGAATCTCCAGATAGTGTTATAGCACATGACCTCTCTCTGTTACAGACAGCAGCTACACTTCTCTCTGGCTTTCTGGTAACAAACTCGGTGAACTGTGCATTAGTGCCCCGGAGAGGGCTCCGTGCCATAGGTTCGCCACTAACTGACCTATGAAATGCATCTGGTGCAATGACAGAAGGCACAGCAAAAATAATCAAACTATCAAATAATAATAAAATAATATTGCAAACATCTTGTTGTTGTATTTTTCTAAAGCTAATGTTATGATTTGCGTTACGATGTCTTTGTTTATATTGCTCTAAATTACATTAACATTCCAGACTATTCTGCAAAAAAAGACTTTCAAATAGAACACAAATAAGAAAAACTGATAACATTTCTAAAAAACTATCCTATTAGCAATGCACTACAAGTAATAAAAATATAATTACTTACTGTTAATGTGATAACAAAAATGAGGCAGAAGAGGACGACACAGTGCACAGCTTCGTCATGTTGTGGAGTCTGATTTTTCCCTTGACCCAGGTTCATGTGTTTTGATTGGGTGTTTCGGGGGTTGAGTCAACGAAGCTTAAATGTTACCCACTGTTAAAATAAGCCTTTAATTGTTTGCAAATCCAGCATAGAAAAGCACTATGGGAGCACTTACTGAACTACAAACACAGTTTGCATTACAAAACCCAGGGTAATAAGTATCAGATTTCACTCCCTCAAGAAAATATCTGTTATTTATCCAACAAACTCCACTGACTATTTCTCATGTTTCACAAGATAAGCATTAACTTTTCGTTGTACTTTTTTAGGAATAAAGCTTTCAAGCAAAAAAAAAAGCCACACATCTGCCCATCATATTTGTACCTCTGGATCTGACCAGGATGATTATCATGAAAATTCCAGATTAATAGGGCTATGCAAGGAGAGCCGGTTTCACTCTCTATTGCCTCCTTAGGCAATGCATTGATCCGATATCAATGAATAGGGTTTTCCCATTTGAATCTTTATCGCCATCTGGCATTAAAGATTCTGTCTTAAGGTCCCATACATCTATAATTTACTTACCCGACCGAGCGCTCACCCGTGTTCATCGATGCTGCCGGAACTGCTTCTCCCGATCTTATATTCGTCCGCAGCGATCGCAAAATCCCATTCATTTTGCGACGCATGTCGGTCGAATGTATGGGCACATTTAGAGAGATTTATTTAATTTGCACTAATGTACTCAAGTATTGTCTGTGTGCTGCCCCCGATGTTTCACCTCCTGTTGTTTTGTTATATGAAGTTACCCAGCCCCACCTTAAACTGAATGTCCACCCCCGGAGTGTCTCTTTGGTTTTTGCCACCTGAGCCAAACTTTTGAATGCCGCCTCTATGTACTACTAGGCGTTATCTTTATTTTCCTTCTTTTCTGCCTGACACTTTTCTAAAAAAAAAAATAAAATAAAATGAGCTCTGCCTGCTGTCTCTCCAATATTTAGCAGGGCGCCGCCCTGAGCATTTTTGCCTTATAGAGAGACACCCTTCTACCCCAAAACTAAAATTTAACCCCATACTGGCCCCCCTCTGTAATTAAAATAATCCTTACCTCACATCTCTGAAACATATTGTTCTCCTCAGTGCCTGTTCAAAGTTCAGGAACTGAGGAGTAGAAGCAGTCAGTAAGTCATCAAGTCCCTACTATTTCCCTAACTTCAACAAGAAATGTGAACTGCGCAGGGGAGGCCCCCCCCCCCATCCATCCACACCTCTACAGCCGAGCACCTGGCGTGAAACAGTTTAAGCAACCCCCAAAATATTTCTTTAAAAAAAATTTAGATGGATACTTACAGCCCCTTCTCTCCCGCAGCGTCTCCATTGAAAGCAGCCGCGGCAGCACATCACAGATGTGGCTGCCAGTCTGCCTTTTGTGACTTCCTTCAAACTGGGAGCTGGAGAAGACGCGTGCAAGGGCTGTAAGTATCGATCTAAACATTTTTTTAAAGAAATATATCGGCGGTTGGGTGTGCCTACCATATGCTAAAAATTTATTTCAGGGTGGACATGCCCTTTAAGCCTTTTGTCAGGTACGATGGATGGAGCCTCGGAATAGGTGGCAGCACTTACCTGTCCTAAGCGTGGGTAAACACTGATGAGGTGACAACTGTCTCACGTTTCAGTAGTGTAGAGTGCCAACAAAGGAAGCAAAACGCACAGGAAACAGCCACAGAATAGGAGAGGTAGGGTAAGTTCTGTTGGGTTGCACTCCAAATACACTGTGAATTTATTCAAACCAAACAGGAGTACAACATTTCAGGGGTACAAGCCCCCTTTATCACCTGATGAGGGGCTTGTTCCCCCAAACATTGTACTTAAAGGGAACTGTGGTCTTCAAACAAGTTAAGTTTAAATGAAAGGCCAATTTCCTACTTTAAAATGAGCCACAACCACCTCTCTACGTGCTCCACAGCCCAGATATAAAAAAATGACTGACAAGAAAGTTAATGGGTGGGAGGCTGACTGTGACATTCCTAAGGCTTCTCCTGCACAGTGCCGCTGGCAAGCACAGCCTCAGACTCCCTCAGTGTTTGAGGGAGACAGGAAGTCCCTCCTCCCTCTGCTTGTTGAAGGCCTGCAGCTCAGAGAGGGTAAGCACCCGTGAGTGGGCGGGGCCACAGCACCTGTGAGTGGGCGGGCCACATGGGGCTGTAAGGGAATGCCAAGGGGGGCCTGCAACTGGAGGGACCATGGGGTCCATGAGTGGGAGGGACCAGGGGGGCTGCAAAGGGGAGAAACACAGGGCAGATTACTGACAGGTTTCAGAGCAGGAAGTGCAGGGGACCTGGTAATCTGCTGCCATATCACACACAAAAATGTAAATATCTTCAAAACTATGTAAAATAAACAATGAAAATAAATTGCAAAAATTCTCAGGGGAGCAATTCCTATCAATTTACCTAAAGTCATTTTTGGACCACAGTTCCCCTTTAAGTTTGGTGAAATAATTCACAGTTATGTGATGTGCGACTTCAAGCCTTTGTTTTATATGATCTATATCTTCCATTGGAGTAGGAATTTTGTGAAGTCTGCACCTCGCAGGTGGTGTGCACTTAGACAATTTGTATATTTTAAGTTCTGTTGGAGACCTAGAGTAGCTGATGGTGTGAGTATTTCAGGCAACTGTAACAGCTGTTGGTGAGGTGAGTATTGCAGATACTGAAGCAGCTGATGGTAAGATAGTAATGCTGGAGACCTGGAGACAGTTTTTTTACACATCAGTCCCTTCTGAGTATTGCAGGTACTGGGTGGCTGATGGGAGGAAAAGTATTGGGTAGATTATTTGGATCATTGTGAACCAAAAACTATATTAATAGGTGCCATAAACCTGTAATATGAGGTGGTCCTGGGGACAATATCTGATTCTAAAGGTTCGTACACACGTGAGATTGCGGCCTGTGTATGGGCACTTTATTGGCCCGCCCGGCCGTTTCGGCCGATAAGTGCCCTTCACAGGCCATTTATCAGCCAAAATTACTTCGTATACATAATCCACGTGTGTACGAACCTTAATATTTACACATCTGTGGCCCCACTACAGGCCTGCATGGAACATTAGGAGTGTGAGTAGCTCCACCCGTTTATACTGAGCCTTCTGATAGGGCTCGTTCACACTAGAAACTGACAGAAACGCACAGCATGTGTTTGTCATTTGTATCCATTTTTTTCATACATTTGTATCCATTTTTAACAATGTGTATTCCATAGATTTCTATAGAAAATGCATGAAAAAACACACAAGAAATGCTGCATGCGTTTTTAAACAGACTGGAACGACGGATTATCACGCAGCAGGTGTGAACGATATGATTAATCCTGTTGGGTTTTACGGTCTGTCCATTTTTATAAACGCACCTGCGTTTGAAACACGGATACAAACTGATGTATTGGGAACGAGCCCTTAGTATATCCGTTTGTTAAATAGTCAATAGCCTGAGCTATTAATTTCCATGCAGAGTATGGATTACAAATAATGCCCCTCTATTGTGCAATTAACAGCAACAGACTGTGAAACTGGAATCAACAATCAGATCTGGTACGGACTGTTACTAGTCCTATTTGGATATGGGACTTTACATGGAACGGTTTGAATAATACATGGACATTTTTATCTGTATTTAGGGGTCTATTGACAATATGTGCTAGCCATGTGGCTTGTTTTTATAGTATATTTATGTAGGTGGGGGATATTTGTTTGTTGGTATTTACATTTGTAATTTTTGACTAATGTGTAAAATATGTGTATTGTGTCGCAAGTGAAATACAGTTTTATATGCAGCAATACACTGTGGTAAGTCTCTGCTCTGCAGGCAGATATATAAAGGGTAGCCATGAGTGCTGATGGTAAGGTAAGTACACTGGTAACAGAACACCTGATGGTAAGGTAACATTGCAGGTAAGGAACAGCTGATGGTAAGTTAGTATTACAGGTAACAGGAAAAGCTGATAAGTATGCTTGTGAAGGTTCTCATCCATCCAGGTAGTCATGGTATATCTGTTTGATTCAGTTAGACCACTGGACTTGAAGTTTAGTTCTTGAAGACGTTTCGCTAGACATCTGACTGGCTTTCTCAATTCAGAATGACTTGTACAAGAATCTATGGCAATTATGTACCCTGGAAAATCCCAATTGCATATCACAGCCAGGTGTTAAGGGCGTGATTGGATAGTGGCTAGAGAGGTGTTATAGGACGCCCAGAGTAAGGTGTCAAAACAGCATTGTACATGGTTCTGTCATGCCAGAACACCCACCAAAGGAGAACAAAAGAGGGAAGTGTCACTTCATCAAACAAGGAGGAATGGGGAGAATTGTCTAACAGGACCCTGACCCAGTCAGAAATGAAAGCTTAATTTTGCCATCACTCCTAAAGCCATCCCTGTGGTGGATATTAGACAGCCCACGCCTCAATCCACAATAATAAGGTACCACAGAGTGAGGCCGAACAACTTCGCCTTAAGGTATCTGCGCCTTAGCCATGTGCTAAAACTCCTTCATCTAACCTGACCACACAGGAAAGAAGAGCCTTAACATCCCTCAAGAAGGATTCCAGTATCACCATTCTACCGGCAGACAGGGAAGATGCACAGTGGTACTCAACACCTCAACTACCATGCTAAGGTGACCATGCTCCTAGCCGATAACACATGAGGCTTTAACAGGGATCCCACCACCGTTACAAAAAAGGGTCATAGACTTATTACAACAGCTTCAATAGGAATAAGCCATTGATCGAGCAATGTATCATCGCCTCTACCCTGGTGAGGCACCTCTATGTATACATTGACTCCCAAGATACACAAGGAAGGGGCACCACTAAGACCTATAATCAGCAGCATCAACTCTGTAACATACAAGGGGGCAAAATACCAAGCCAACATCTTAGGACCATTGGTGGGAATTCTAAGCATCACATCCAGAACTCTCAGGATTTCACCAACAAGATTAAGATATAGTAGAAGAAACTATGGTATCCTATGATGTGACATCTCTCTTCACCTGTATACCCACCAAGGAGGCTGTTGACATGGTGAGAAAATGGCTAGGCCAAGACAGCACTCTCACCAGCAGAAATGATCTCAACCCAGAACAAGTGTGTTCCTTACTGGATTTGTGCCTGATACCACCTATTTCAAATACAGGGATAAGTTTCTATAGCAAAAACAACGATGTGCTTATGGATCTCTAGTTTTCACACCAATGTTGCAAACCTTTACATGGGGAGGTAGAAAAACATGCGCTTAATACCATTAGGGCATGCACCCAGCCACTGGTTCAGATATGTGGTGACACCTGGGTTAAATCCACCAGAAGAAGTAAAGCTTTCACAGAACACAATGAGGTAAAAACCAAACATCAAATTTACAAGGAAGGTACAAAACCACAACTGGCTTCTTGGACTGCTTGGGTAGAAGTTAAGGAAAATGTGTAACTGGAAGTAAGGTTTACAGAAACCCAAGACACACAACAGTATTTGATGTTTGACTCCCACCACCCTTTAGGTCACAAGCTGGGTGTCATCAGAACCCTGCAACACAGAGCTGAGAACATCCCCACTAGCACAGAGGCAAAGGCTAAAGAAATGAAAACATGATTATGCTTATCTGGGGTGGCTTTAGGGGTGGTTACCCTCCCTGAAATCGTTTTGGCCGGGTGGGATGTCTGTGTCTGCCAACAATTCAGCAACAACTTTTAACCATTGTTTACTTTTAGAAATAATTGGCAATTATATCGGGTTTTGGGGTGGAGTCATATAATTTTGGGGGGGGGGTGTAAGTGGCGTGCCCAGGTATACCTTTTATGGTCTTTGAAATGTTGGAGGGTAAGTGATAGTGTGTAAAAGATTTACACTGACTTTGCAAACCTGGATCTGTGGTGTAGGAAGCACCTAGGAAGGCAGGTAACGCGATACATCATATTAATCTGGGGATACATGGCAGAAATGTGAATTGTGACTAAGAATTTACTGGAAAGCAATAAAAGGTGCAGCACTGTTACAAAATCTTTTGCACATATTTTCCAATTAAAAAAACCACAGACACCGCATTATAATGCACCCTTCTAACTAATCACCCTCGACGATAGAACTGTCTTTACGGTACGATTTTAAATAAAGTTTCTCTAATGTTCCGCCCACCGTTTCATGACGTAGAAACAGGCGCCAGTTTCCGAACTAGCGAGTCTCCACGTGTTAATGGTCGGAAGTGGAGACTGGGAGCTTGTGCTGTCTAACAGCAAGGCAAGTCTAAAGGCTTTTTGAGAAATCTCGGCCAAAGGTAATTGCATTGTATAATATATTTTCTGGTCTAGGAAAGAAAAATTACGTCCCTAACCATTTCAATCCCTCCAATGAACTATATCCAGGCGTTCATGGATTCTTCATGGAAGTGTAAATTGTTCTGGATACATTGCTCACACACATCACTTACACCCCACACGGTGTAAAGCAGAAATCGTAGTTGTGCCTGTTCTGTTCAAATCCTGTAACCAGTTGTATGTGTGGGGGTCTGGTCATACAATTAATATTAAGATTCCACATGATGGTAGGAGGGGATGTACAGCGAATAGGGATCACCTTCATCCAATGCTCCCACACCGATTAATTAGAATTTACAGAACAAGGATGACACAGAGTCACAGTATTCCAATACACTAGTAGTAAACTGCAATTTCAGTATATACAATTGGCAAAATGACAACTTTCATTATTGCTATAAGCAAATTGGGAATTTCATTACACAAGGGTATAGCAAATGGGTATTTTGTTATATACTGTAGAAAACTGAGAATTTTCACTAGTAGCAAATGGAATTTCATCCCATGCTGGAGCAAACTACCAAACCTTGCAGACTGTTCCACAGCAGAGGGGAAGTGCAGTAGCCTTTAAATATTTGGTCGGGGAGCAGCAGGAGGAGGAATATAATACCATGCTGTCACAGAGGTACCGCAGGGGCATTGTTCTCCAGAGTACAACGGCTCCATGTGGTCATTGTGCAGCCGCTGAGTACTACTGGAACCAAATTGGGGCTCTTCCATCATGTATGGTTGTTTTAAACTTCAGAGACTTTACCAAGGGCCCAGAATGTTTTTAACATAGCGACTAGTGTGGGATCCTAACCTGAACTTTAGTTTGTACAAACTCCGAACTAGTTCATTTTTTTTTTTCGAACTTAGATTTATTTTGATAATTATCAATTTTTCGAATTGTTTACGCTGATGATTCTTCGATTTCGGTAACCTCGAATGTAGCATGCGGAAACCGTCCAATTGGCCCGATCCTGGGGGAAGAAATGTTAAATAAGTTTTGGGGATATGGACATATTCCCCAACCATTCCCAGGTGCCACAGCCATTGCTTTTTTTCCTGTATTATCCAACAGTTTTCAAACTATACCCCTATGACTTTAATGGTTCATTCTCAAAACTACACTGGGGTACACTCCAGCTGTATTTTAAATATTTTGGGTGCCATGAAAGCAACTGATAGCCACTTATAGAGTTCTCAGACACGTATCAAATTTGACACTTAACTGCAATTCATTCTGGCTTTTTTTTGTTCTGTTCTTTTTATAGGTCCTTTTGATTTTTTTTTTATTGACTTATTCACAATTTACACATTCTTTAATATTTGTCTGTTTTTCTAGACCATCAGATGTCTATGGTATGAGGAGGCTTTAACAGGGGTGGAGGGCGTGGAGAAGAGGAGGTTAGGACAGGGTGGGGAGGAGAGTATACGGGGGGAGAGGAGGTTATGGACAGGGAGGAAGAGGGTTTTGAGAAGAGGTGGTTTTGGAAGAGGCGGTGGACGTGGTGGCTTCAACAATTCGGCTATGACCAAGGACCCCCTGAGAGCGTCGTTGGTATGTTGTACGCAATCATGTTTTTTTCTTACTTGTAATCAACATATTTATTAGTGGCTTTTTTTAAATTAATCATTATAAATGTATAAAACACAATATGCACTTATAATGGAGACAAAGTGATTATAGCTATCTATATACTCTAAAAACAACTCTAAAGGTGCATATACAGTGCGACCACAGGGGCTGACCCGCAAACAACGATGCAACAATCATGCCATGTATGGGCATTTTGTCGGCTCAAACAGCCTATTGGTCGGGCTTGTGTGTGATCCGCCAGGATGTGGATCGACAACAAGCCCCGACCAACGGCCGTTTAAAAGTAAATCACCCCACTCTTAGTCCCTCCACCTGGCACACTACATGTATAAAAATCCGTTCTAAAAAAGTAAAGCTGGTTTCTCTATCACTGTAGTGCTATTGCTTTAACTCCTGTCTAATAATGTAGGGTTAATGTCACTGTTTTAGGTCTCAAACTCCTGTCTAATAATGTAGGGTTAATGTGAAAAGGCGAAACGCATGCGCAAAATGTAACGCAAGCGCGATTGATAACGCTCGCGATTTTGTGCGTGATTCCTGTGCGTTGCAGTGTGGCCTCACCCTAACCCTACATTATTAGACAGGAGTTTAAGACCTTAAACAGTGACATTAACCCTACATTATTAGACAGGAGTTTGAGATATAAAACAGTGACCATTAACCCTACATTATCAGACAGGAGTTTGAGATATAAAACAGTGACCATTACCCTACTTATCAACAGGAGTTTGAGACCTAAAACAGTGACCATTACCCTACATATACAGGATTTTGAGACCTAAAACGTGACCATTACCCTACATTATTAGACAGGAGTTTGAGACCTAAACAGTGACATTAACCCTACATTATTAGACAGGAGTTTTGAGACCTAAAACAGTGACCATAACCCTACATTATAGACAGGAGTTGAGACCTAAAACAGTGACATTAACCCTACATTATTAGACAGGAGTTTGAGACCTAAAACAGTGACATTAACCCTACATTATTAGACAGGAGTTTGAGACCTAAAACAGTGACATTAACCCTACATTATTAGACAGGAGTTTGAGACCTAAAACAGTGACATTAACCCTACATTATTACAGGAGTTTGAGACCTAAAACAGTGACATTAACCCTACATTATTAGACAGGAGTTTGAGACCTAAAACAGTGACATTACCCCTACATTATTAGACAGGATTTTGAGACCTAAAACAGTGACATTACCCTACATTATTAGACAGGAGTTTGAGACCTAAAACAGTGACATTACCCTACATTATTAGACAGGAGTTTGAGAGACCTAAAACAGTGACATTAACCCTACATTATTAGACAGGAGTTTGAGACTAAAACAGTGACCATTAACCCTACTATCAGACAGGAGTTTGAGATATAAACGTGACATTAACCCTACATTATAGACAGGAGTTTGAGAATATAAACATTGCCATTAACCCTACATTATAGACAGAGTTTGAGATATAAACAGTGACATTAACCCTACATTATCAAGACAGGAGTTTGAGATATAAAACAGTGACATTAACCCTACATTTATTAGACAGGAATTTGAGATATAAAACAGTGACCATTAACCCTACATTATCAGACAGGAGTTTGAGATATAAAACAGGGACATTAACCCTACATTATTAGACAGGAATTTGAGATCTAAAACAGTGACCATTAAGGTCGAGGCAACACTGCACTGCCTCACATACAGAAGCACTTGCGTTAATCGCAATTGTGCACACGTTCCCGGTGAACAAGAGCTCATTGCCGGGCGATCGAGATTTCCCTTTGACTCATTCAATAAAAGTTCTTATAGTTTAAAATGGTGCTAATTTTGCCCCAACCAATCAGATCTTATGTAACATTTGAAAGCTAACATCTGATTGGTTGGGGCAAATTAGCAGCATTTTAAACAATAAGAACTTTTATTGAATCTCCCAGATAGTGTTATAGCACATGACCTCTCTCTGTTACAGACAGCAGCTACACTTTCTCTCTGGCTTTCTGGTAACAAACTCTGGTGAACTGTGCATTAGTGCCCACGGAGAGGGCTCCGTGCCATAGGTTCGCCACTAACTGACCTATGAAATGCATCTGGTGCAATGACAGAAGGCACAGCAAAAATAATCAAACTATCAAATAATAATAAAATAATATTGCAAACATCTTGTTGTTGTATTTTTCTAAAGCTAATGTTATGATTTGCGTTACGATGTACTTTGTTTATATTGCTCTAAATTACAATTAAACATTCCAGACTATTCTGCAAAAAAAGACTTTCAAATAGAACACAAAATAAGAAAAACTGATAACATTTCTAAAAAACTATCCTATTAGCAATGCACTACAAGTAATAAAAAATATAATTACTTACTGTTAATGTGATAACAAAAATGAGGCAGAAGAGGACAGACACAGTGCACAGCTTCGTCATGTTGTGGAGTCTGATTTTTCCCTTGACCCAGGTTCATGTGTTTTGATTGGGTGTTTCGGGGGTTGAGTCAACGAAGCTTAAATGTTAACCACTGTTAAAATAAGCCTTTAATTGTTTGCAAATCCAGCATAAGAAAAGCACTATGGGAGCACTTACTGAACTACAAACACAGTTTGCATTACAAAACCCAGGGTAATAAGTATCAGATTTCACTCCCTCAAGAAAATATCTGTTATTTATCCAACAAACTCCACTGACTATTTCTTCATGTTTCACAAGATAAGCATTAACTTTTCGTTGTACTTTTTTAGGAATAAAGCTTTCTAAGCAAAAAAAAAAGCCACACATCTGCCCATCATATTTGTACCTCTGGATCTGACCAGGATGATTATCATGAAAATTCCAGATTAATAGGGCTATGCAAGGAGAGCCGGTTTCACTCTCTATTGCCTCCTTTAGGCAATGCATTGATCCGATATCAATGAATAGGGTTTTCCCATTTTGAATCTTTATCGCCATCTGGCATTAAAGATTCTGTCTTAAGGTGCCCATACATCTATAAGATTTTACTTACCCGACCGAGCGCTCACCCGATGTTCATCGATGCTGCCGGAACTGCTTCTCCCGATCTTATATTCGTCCGACATGCGATCGCAAAATCCCATTCATTTTGCGATCGCATGTCGGTCGAATGTATGGGCACATTTAGAGAGATGTTATTTAATTATGCACTAATGTACTCAAGTATTGTCTGTGTAGTGCTGCCCCCTGATGTTTCACCTCCTGTTGTTTTGTTATATGAAGTTACCCAGCCCCACCTTAAACTGAATGTCCACCCCCAGGAGTGTCTCTTTGGTTTTTGCCACCTGAGCCAAACTTTTGAATGCCGCCTCTATGTACTACTAGGCGTTATCTTTATTTTCCTTCTTTTCTGCCTGACACTTTTCTAAAAAAAAAATAAAATAAAATGAGCTCTGCCTGCTGTCTCTCCAATATTTAGCATGGGCGCCGCCCTGAGCATTTTGCCTTATTAGAGAGACACCCGTCTATCCCCAAAACTAAAATTTAACCCCATACTGGCCCCACTCTGTAATTTAAAATAATCCTTACCTCACATCTCTGAAACATATTGTTCTCCTGCAGTGCCTGTTCAAAGTTCAGGAAACTGAGGAGTAGAAGCAGTCAGTAAGTCATCAAGGTCCCTACTATTTCCCTAACTTCAACAAGAAATGTGACATGCGCAGGGGAGGCCCCCCCCCCCATCCATCCAACCTCTACAGCCGAGGCACCTGGCGTGAAACAGTTTAAGCATACCCCCAAAATATTTCTTTAAAAAAAATTTAGATTGATACTTACAGCCCCTTCTCTCCCGCAGCGTCTCCATTGAAAGCAGCCGCGGCAGCCAATCACAGATGTGGCTGCCAGTCTGCCTTTTTGTGACTTCCTTCAAACTGGGAGCTGGAGAAGACGCCGTGCAAGGGCTGTAAGTATCGATCTAAACATTTTTTTTAAAGAAATATATCGGCGGTTGGGTGTGCCTACCATATGCTAAAAATTTATTTTCAGGGTGGACATGCCCTTTAAGCCTTTTTGTCAGGTACGATGGATGGAGCCTCGGAATGAAGGTGGCAGCACTTACCTGTCCTAAGCGTGGGTAAACACTGATGAGGGTGACAACTGTCTCACGTTTCAGTAGTGTAAGAGTGCCAACAAAGGAAGCAAAACGCACAGGAAACAGCCACAGAATAGGAGAGGTAGGGTAAGTTCTGTTGGAGTTGCACTCCAAATAACTGTGAATTTATTTCAAACCAAACAGGAGTACAACATTTCAGGGGTACAAGCCCCCTTTATCACCTGATGAAGGGGGCTTGTTCCCCCAAAACATTGTACTTAAAGGGGAACTGTGGTCTTCAAACAAGTTAAGTTTAAATGAAAGGCCAATTTCCTACCTTTAAAATGAGCCATCAACCACCTCTCTACGTGCTCCACAGCCCAAGATATAAAAAAATGACTGACAAGAAAGTTAATGGGTGGGAGGCTGACATGTGACATTCCTAAGGCTTCTCCTGCACAGTGCCGCTGGCAAGCACAGCCTCAGACTCCCTCAGTGTGTGAGGGAGACAGGAAGTCCCTCCTCCTCTCTGCTGTGTGAAGGTCCTGCAGCTGCAGAGAGGGTAAGCACCCGTGAGTGGGCGGGGCCACAGCACCTGTGAGTGGGCGGGGCCACATGGGGCTGTAAGGGAATGGGCCAAGGGGGGCCTGCAACTGGAGGGACCATGGGGTCCATGAGTGGGAGGGACCAGGGGGGCTGCAAAGGGGAGAAGACACAGGGCAGATTGACTGACAGGTTTCAGAGCAGGAAGTGCAGGGGACCTGGTAATGCTGCTGCCATATCACACACAAAAATGTAAATATCTTCAAAACTATGTAAAATAAACAATGAAAATAAATTGCAAAAATTCTCAGGGGAGCAATTCCTATCAATTTACCTAAAGTCATTTTTGGACCACAGTTCCCCTTTAAGTTTGGTTTGAAATAAATTCACAGTTATTTGGAGTGCGACTTCAAGCCTTTGTTTTATATGATTACTATATGCTTCCATTGGAGTAGGAAGTTTTGTGAAGTCTGCACCCATGCAGGTGGTGTGCACTTGGACAATTTGTATATTTTAAGTTCTGTTGGAGACCTAGAGTAGCTGATGGTACTGTGAGTATTTCAGGCAACTGTAACAGCTGTTGGTGAGGTGAGTATTGCAGGTACTGAAGCAGCTGATGGTAAGATAAGTAATGCTGGAGACCTGGAGACAGTTTTTTTACACATCAGTCCCTTCTGAGTATTGCAGGTACTGGAGTGGCTGATGGGAGGAAAAGTATTGCAGGTAGATTATATTGGATCAGTGTGAACCAAAAACTATATTAATAGGTGCCATAAACCTGTAATATGAGGTGGTCCTGGGGACAATTATCTGATTCTAAAGGTTCGTACACACGTGAGATTGCGGCCTGTGTATGGGCACTTTATTGGCCCGACCGGCCGTTTCGGCCGATAAAGTGCCCATTCACAGGCCATTTATCAGCCAAAATTAACATTCGTATACATAATCACACGTGTGTACGAACCTTAATATTTACACATCTGTGGCCCACATACAGGCCTGCATGGAAACAATTAGGAGTGTGAGTAGCTCCACCCGTTTATACTGAGCCTTCTGATAGGGCTCGTTCACACTAGAAACTGACAGAAACGCACAGCATGTGTTTGTCAGTTTGTATCCATTTTTTTCATACATTTGTATCCATTTTTTAACAATGTGTATTCCATAGATTTCTATAGAAAATGCATGAAAAAACACACAGAAATGCTGCATGCGTTTTTTAAACAGACTGGAACGGAACGGATTATAACGCAGCAGGTGTGAACGATATTATGAAATCCTGTTGGGTTTTACGGTCTGTCCATTTTTATAAACGCACCTGCGTTTGAAACACGGATACAAACTGATGTATTGGGAACGAGCCCTTAGTATATCCGTTTGTTAAATAGTCAATAGCCTGAGCTATTAATTTCCATGCAGAGATATGGATTACAAATTAATGCCCCTCTATTGTGCTAATTAACAGCAACAGACTGTGAAACTGGAATCAACAATCAGATCTGGTACTGACTGTTACTAGTCCTATTTGGATATGGGACTTTACATGGAACGGTTTGAATAATACATGGACATTTTTATCTGTATTTAGGGGTCTATTTGACAAATATGTGCTAGCCATGTGGCTTGTTTTTATAGTATATTTATGTAGGTGGGGGATATTTGTTGTTGGTATTTACATTTGTAATTTTTGACTAATGTGTAAAATATGTGTATGTGTCGCAAGTAAAATACAGTTTTATATGCAGCAATACACTGTGGTAAGTCTCTGCTCTGCAGGCAGATATATAAAGGGTAAGCCATGAGTGCTGATGGTAAGGTAAGTACACTGGTAACAGGAACACCTGATGGTAAGGTAAGCATTGCAGGTACAGGAACAGCTGATGGTAAGTTAAGTATTGCAGGTAACAGGAAAAGCTGATAAGTATGCTTGTGAAGGTTCTCATCCATCCAGGTAGTCATGGTATATCTGTTGTATTCAGTTAGACCAACTGGACTTGAAGTTTAGTTCTTGAAGACGTTTCGCTAGACATCTGACTGGCTTTCTCAATTCAGAATGACTTGTACAAGAATCTATGGCAATTATGTACCCTGGAAAATCCCAATTAGCATATCACAGCCAGGTGTTAAGGGCGTGATTGGATAGTGGCTAAGAGGTGTTATAGGAACGCCCAGAGTAAGGTGTCAAAACAGCATTGTACATGGCATTCTGTCATGCCAGAACACCACCAAAGGAGAACAAAAGGAGGGAAGTGTCACTTCATCAAACAAGGAGGAATGGGTGAGAAACTTGTCTAACAGGACCCTGACCCAGTCAGAAATGAAAGCTTGAATTTTGCCATCACTCCTAAAGCCATCCCTGTGGTGGATATTATAGCAGCCACAGAAGCCTCAATCCACAATAATAAGGTACCACAGAGTGAGGCAGAACAACTTCGCCTTAAGGTATCTGCAGCCTTAGCCAGTGCTAAAACTCCTTCATCTAACCTGACCACACAGGAAAGAAGAGCCTTAACATCCCTCAAGAAGGATTCCAGTATCACCATTCTACCGGCAGACAGGGAAGATGCACAGTGGTACTCAACACCTCAGACTACCATGCTAAGGTGACCATGCTCCTAGCCGATAACACATGAGGCTTTAACAAGGGATCCCACCAGCCGTTACAAGAAAAGGGTCATAGACTTATTACAACAGCTTCAATAGGATAAAGCCATTGATCGAGCAATGTATCATCGCCTCTACCCTGGTGAGGCACCTCTATGTATACATTGACTCCCAAAGATACACAAGGAAGGGGCACCACTAAGACCTATAATCAGCAGCATCAACTCTGTAACATACAAGGTGGCAAAATACCAAGCCAACATCTTAGGACCATTGGTGGGAAGTTCTAAGCATCACATCCAGAACTCTCAGGATTTCACCAACAAGATTGAAGATATAGTAGAAGAAACTATGGTATCCTATGATGTGACATCTCTCTTCACCTGTATACCCACCAAGGAGGCTGTTGACATGGTGAGAAAATGGCTAGGCCAAGACAGCACTCTCACCAGCAGAAATGATCTCAACCCAGAACAAGTGTGTTCCTTACTGGATTTGTGCCTGAATACCACCTATTTCAAATACAGGGATAAGTTCTATAAGCAAAAACAACGATGTGCTATGGGATCTCTAGTTTCACCCAATGTTGCAAACCTTTACATGGAGGAGGTAGAAAAACATGCGCTTAATACCATTAAGGGCATAGCACCCAGCCACTGGTTCAGATATGTGGATGACACCTGGGTTAAAATCCACCAGAAGAAAGTAAAGCTTTCACAGAACACAATGAGGTAAACCAAAACATCAAATTTACAAGGGAAGGTACAAAACCACAAACTGGCTTTCTTGGACTGCTTGGTAGAAGTTAAGGAAAATGGTAAACTGGAAGTAGAGGTTTACAGAAAACCAAGACACACAGATCAGTATTTGATGTTTGACTCCCACCACCCTTTAGGTCACAAGCTGGGTGTCATCAGAACCCTGCAACACAGAGCTGAGAACATCCCCACTAGCACAGAGGCAAAGGCTAAAGAAATGAAACATGATTATGCGTTAATCTTGGGGTGGGGCTTTAGGGGGTGGGTACCCTCCCTGAAATACGTTTTGGCCGGGTGGGATGTCTGTGTCTGCCAACAATTCAGCAACAACTTTTAACCACTTGTTTACTTTTAGAAATAATTGGCAATTATATCAGGGTTTGGGGTGGAGTCATATAATTTGGGGGGGGGGGGGTGTAAGTGGCGTGCCCAGGTATACCTTTTATTGTCTTTGAAATGTTGGAGGGTAAGTGATAGTGTGATAAAAGATTTTACTGACTTTGCAAACCTGGATCTTTGTGTAGGAAGCACCTAGGAAGGCAGGTAACGCGATACATCATATTAATCTGGGGATACATGGCAGGAAATGTGAATTGTGACTAAGAATTTACTGGAAAGCAATAAAAGGTGCAGCACTGTTACAAAATCTACTTTGCACATATTTTCCAATTAAAAAAACCAACAGACACCGCATTATAATGCACCTTCTAACTAATCACCCTCGACGATAGAACTGTCTTTACGGATAGATTTTAAATAAAGTTTCTTCTAATGTATCCGCCCACCGTTTCATGACGTAGAAACCAGGCGCCAGTTTCCGAACTAGCGAGTCTCCACGTGTTAATTGGTCGGAAGTGGAGACTGGGAGCTTGTGGCTGTCTAACAGCAAGGCAAGTCTAAAGGCTTTTTGAGAAATCTCGGCCAAAGGTAATTGCATTGTATAATATATTATTCTGGTCTAGGAAAGAAAAATTACGTCCCTAACCATTTCAATCCCTCCAATGAACTATATTCCAGGGCGTTCATGGATTCTTCATGGAAGTGTAAATTGTTCTGGATACATTGCTCACACACATCAATTACAACCACACACGGTGTAAAGCAGAAATCGTAGTTGTGCCTGTTCTGTTCAAATCCTGTAACCAGTTGTATGTGTGGGGGGTCTGGTCATACAATTAATATTAAGATTCCACATGATGGTAGGAGGGGGATGTACAGCGAATAGGGATCACCTTCATCCAATGCTCCCACACCGATTAATTAGAATTTACAGAACAAGGATGACACAGAGTCACAGTATTCCAATACACTAGTAGTAAACTGGCAATTTCAGTATATACAATTGGCAAAATGACAACTTCATTATATGCTATAAGCAAATTGGGAATTTCATTACACAATGGTATAGCAAATGGGTATTTTGTTATATACTGGTAGAAAACTGAGAATTTCATTACAGACTAGTAGCAAATGGGAATTTCATCCCATGCTGGTAGCAAACTACCAAACCTTGCAGACTGTTCCCACAGAAAGGGGAAGTGCAGTAGCCTTTAAATATATTTGGTCAGGGGTGGAGCAGCAGGAGGAGGGAATATAATACCATGCTGTCACAGAGGTAGCGCAGGGGCATTGTTCTCCCAGTAGTACAACGTGGCTCCATGATGTCATTGTGCAGCCGCTGAGTACTACTGGGAAAACCAAATTTGGGGCTCTTCCATCATGTATGGTGTGTTTAAACATTCAGGAGACTTTACCAAGGGGTGCCCAGAATGTTTTTAACATAGCGACTAGTGATGGATCCTAACCTGAACTTTGAGTTTGTACAAACTCCGAACTAGTTCATTTTTTTTTTTCGAACTTAGATTTATTTTTGATAATTATCAAATTTTCGAATTGTTTACGCTTGAATGTAGTCTTCGATTTCGGTAACCCTCGAATGTAGCATGCGGAAACCCGTCAATTGCCCGATCCTGGGGGAAGAAAGTGTTTAAATAAGTTTTGGGGATATGGACATATTCCCCAGACCATTTCCCAGGTGCCACAGCCATTGCTTTTTTTCCTGTATTTTATCCAAAGTTTTCAAACTATACTCCCTATTGACTTTAATGGGTTCATTCTCAAAACATACACTGGGGTAATACACTCCAGCTTTAGTTTTAAATATTTTTGGGTGCCATGAAAGCATAACTGATAGCCACTTAATAGAGGTTCTCAAAAGACACGTATCAAATTTGACACTTAAACTGCATTCATTCTGGCTTATTTTTTGTTCATGTTCTTTTTAATAGGTCCTATTTGATTTTTTTTTTATTGATCTTAAATCACAATTTACACATTCTTTAAATATTTGTCTGTTTTTCTTTAGACCATTCAGGATGTCATATGGTGGGAGAGGAGGCTTTAACAGGGGTGGAGGAGGTCGTGGTGGAGGAAGAGGAGGTTATGGACAGGGTGGAGGAAGAGGAGGTTATGGACAGGGTGGAGGAAGAGGAGGTTATGGACAGGGTGGAGGAAGAGGTGGTTTTGGAAGAGGTGGTTTTGGAAGAGGCGGTGGACGTGGTGGCTTCAACAAATTCGGCTATGACCAAGGACCCCCTGAGAGCGTCGTTGGTATGTTGTACGCAATCATTGTTTTTTTCTTACTGTATCTGAACATGATTTATTAGTGGCTTTTTTTAAATTATACATTATAAATGTATAAAACACAAATATGCACTTTATAATGGAGACAAAGTGGATTATTAGCTATCTATATACTCTAACAAACTCTAAAGGTGCATATACAGTGCGACCACAGGGGCTGACCCGCAACACACGATGCAACAATCATGCCATGTATGGGCATTTTGTCGGCTCAAACAGCCTATTGGTCGGGCTTGTTGGTGATCCGCCAGGTTGATCGAGCAACAAGCCCCGACCGAACGGCCGTTTAAAAAGTAAATCACCCACTCTTAGTCCCTCCACCTGGCACACTACATGTATAAAATATCCGTTCTAAAAAAGTAAAGCTGGTTTCTCTATCACTGTATGGCTAATTGATTTAGCATTAAAGGATAAGTATGCTGTAAAACCAAGTTAAGTTTAAAACCTGAGCCTACCTTTCCTGATGTAAAGTCTTGTATCTGCATTGTAGACTGTTTAGCTCCGCCCCTCGAGATTTCCTGGATCTCCTTCTTTAGCCGCAAAATGCTCTGCCTGTTGGGTCCGTGCAGGCGACATCTGTGCATGCACGGTTGTGTGCACCCGTGATATCATGTGCGTGCTTGTGCACAGCATGATGACATCACGCACGCACACGTCCATGCATGCACTGACGTTGCATTTGCAGCGACGGTGCACACACGGACCCAACGTGCAGTGCATTTTGCAGCTAAAGAAGGAGATCCAGGAAATCTTGAAGGGCGGAGCTAGAAATTAAACTTCGATAAACATATAAAGTGTGGCGAAACACATCAGCCACCCTCCAGTCAACACGTGTAATTAGCTGGTGTATGTAATGCATCCAAATAACTCTGTATCCTAGAAACACTCACTTAGTATTACATGGCGGCTCGGGTGTATCAACCCCGAGTCGTTTGCTTTCACATATCCATGTCCTTATGGCAAGACATTGTACAACCTCCTCCTTCTCCTGCCGAACTCGGATGGGTAGAGGTATGTATACAAAAATCAGTTTGGACCCTCGTCGTCGGGTGGTCCAGGTGCCTCACAGCCCTGGACCCTTCGCTATCGGTCCTGCAGTCAGCTTTCCAATACAAGTTCCGGCTCTGTTTCAGGGCTGTTGATGTGAGACTCCTTACACCAAACTTCACATGTGACCTAGATTTTCAATAAAAACGTTGTTTCCTCCTCTGAGCGTGCCCACGGCTTTCTTAGCTTCTTCATTGCTCAGGAGAACTGCTCTGAGACAGAAATGATCGGGAGCTTTTACTGCCAAAAAGGCACTTTTTAAGCCTTTTTTAAGTAAAACGGTTTTGGGGGTGAGCTTGTTATTTATGAAATATAATTTTGGCGGTGGACATGCCCATTAATAAAAAAAAAACAACTTGCGTGTTATGAAGAGTGCACCTATATACTTAGCCTGTGGCTTTGTGCTTTTATATTGTCATGGAACACCTCTGTGGCTTTATTTGCTTATTTAAGGGGGTGTATTATTCCTTATATAGTTGTCACTATACTTGTCACTGAAGGTAGAAAAAAGTGTATGACTGGCAAAAGGGACTGTTATACGATTAACTATTGCATTATTTGGAAAAATACACAGACACAGAAAAGAATCATCAAGGAACCTACAAGAAATAATACCGGTGAGCAATATACAACAAAATAAAGAGCAAAACAAAAGTAAATAAATGAGGACACCTTTAAATTTCCTGACATAGTAACATGGTAATTTAGGTTGAATAAAGTCATAATACCATCTAGTCCAACCTTTATAACCTCCTCTTTAACCCTACCTAACACTTTAACCAGAGGAAGGAAAAAAAAATTAAAAAAAAGACTCCTGACTCCAAATGGCAATAGGAAAGTATCTCTATATAAACCCAAACTATGTATTAGTACTAGTAATTCTCAATATTTTTTTTTGTTTTAGAAACTTATGCAGCCAATTTCTAAAACTATAAAATGAACTTGCCATTACTACATCTGCTGGCTTATATAAAATGTTCTTACAATGCTCTTCCTTCACTTTATTGTAAATTGAGGACTGCATAATCAACCCCTTTCATAGGTTCCAGCAGATTTCTGATTTCAGTGTAGTTGGCATTATTCGGAGTCCTGAAATTCTGCTAGCCTTATGTCTCTGATTGGGGTGCTGCAAATGCGTGTGGATGTTCTAGGGGAGGAGCCTCTACATTCTCTTCAGTGTGCTTATAATCTGCGTAGAATAAATGTAGTATGGGGTACCCGAAAAAGGTAACGGCAACCTCAAGGTATTGCAATCAAATCAACATCTTTATTGTGGAATGCCACACGACATGTCCTGTGGCATTCCACAATAAAGATGTTGATTTAATTGCAATACCTTGAGGTTGCCGTTAACTTTTTCAGGTACCCCATACTACATTTATTGTACTTTGATATGGATGTTTGGTACAGAGCATCGGGGTAGACCTGAATCACGCCTATGGGTTTCTGAACACACCAGTTATCTTCGTTGCTTATAATCTGTGTTCTATGCAGTGATTTGTGGAACAGATTTAATATTTCTAATGTCATTTAAGGGTCATGCAGACAAAGAAGAAGCCAGGCTTGTGTTTGCTCAATATGCAAATAGGCATCATGAGAGAGGAGACCTTATTTCCATGACACCCTTTAGTGACTGCCATGGCATTTAAAGGAACACTAAATCCCGTTTTTTAAGTATTTGCCATCCGTTTCTATTCACAGGGAGGTAAGAACGCTTATGCCTACCTCCCTGTGAATAATATTACGCTCGGGGGACCTGGAAATTACCTTACTGCTCGGGGGACCTGGAAATTACCTTACTGCGCTCCACTCGCAAGCCGCTCCTGCATCTAACAGCTGTTCTGTCCCGATCGTGCGCCCTATCTTTTCTATTGGCGCGCATGCGCCTAAGATAGGGCACGTGGTCAGGACAGAACAGCTGTCTGTGCAGGAGCGGCTTGCAGTGGAGCACCGGTACGCTCCCCCGAGCGTACTTTTATTTACAGGGATTCACTGTGAATAATAGAAAAGAATGGCAAATACTTAAAAAACGGATTTATGTGGGTTTAGAGTCCCTTTAACAGCATTACACAAACTAGGGTCTCCTTCACACTACAGAACAAAAGTAGAACCTGTAGATCAATTTCAGCCTTCATTTAAAAGTTATGTAACTTCTTGTCATTGGCAGAAATGACCAATATAAATATTGGAATGGCAGCTGATCAGGTTGGGATCTTATTCCTAAGATCACAAAAATTAATAATAATACAAGGGATGGACATTATTAAGCCTTTTCTCACTGTGGGATCACCATTTGATTCTCATTTGTTTATAAATCTTGTGAATGTGCCTGTCCTGCTTTACTACAGTGTAATGAGAACATATTTCTATTGCAGAAGTTGGAGAGTTTATGCATCCTTGTGAAGATGATGTAGTTTGTAGATGCATCACTCAAGAAAGCAGAGTGCCTTATTTTAATGCCCCAATTTACCTTGAAAACAAAGAACAGATTGGAAAAGTGGATGAAATCTTTGGGCAACTCAGAGACTTTGTATCCTTTCTAACTTAAGGCCCGTACCGGTCTATAACTTGTTGGTACCCAACCCAATGCAGGAATGTAGTGCAGAGCTCAATTTTATCTTCTCACTAAAGGTAGGCATACATGGCATCGATATTCCGATTGATTCAATCAATTTGATCAGATTATCAAAGACACTTTTTTCCGGGTTTTCAATAGACCGATTGGTGATATCGATCGGCCTATCGAAAAAAAACTTGATCAGGTAAGATGGAAAACTTTCCATCAACCCTATCTACCAGCTGGAGTTGAACACATAGCTTGAACACATAGCTTGGCCGTCGTTCCTCCCACAGGACCTCTGCCTAAAGCAGAACCGGCATGGGCGTGCTGACTGTCATCATCTATGACAGCATTCTCTATGGCAGCGGTTTCAACAAAGGCCTGTTCTTGAGATCCCTCTAGGTTCCGGTGTTGGCGATGTCTGCAGTTCCATAAAGATTTAGCTCTGCTAAAGGACATTTAAACTTTCTTTCAGGGGGAAGCTCATCTGCACCTCCCTGTAATTGTTCAGCCGTGGGATCTCTCCCTAGTTTCTTGCCATTAGAACCAATGGCATCCAGTGCCCTCTCACATCTCTCCTGGAGATTTGAGAGGGCTGTCATATTAAATTGGGGTACCAGCAATGTAAGTACATTTATAAACTTTATAAATTGTATATATATACTTTATATGCAAATATTTATGGTTATTTTAGATGGTAATAGAGAGAAATGCCACACGTACATATACACTATATATAGTGGGGACATGCATACATACATACATATATTCTAAAGGGAAAGCTCAGTGGAAAATATTATTTTAAAAATTCTTAGTTTATTTTATGCATACTTAGTTATTCTACACATTCTTTTCCATTTTAAAAAATCTGTTGACTTTACACCCCTTCCTATTACCTACTGTTGACATTAGTGAGCTGACATTTCAGGTTCTTCCTGGAATGCACACTACAATGGAATGTTCCAGTAATTTCTATTGATTGGCTGTTGGATGGGTCAAACATGCTCAGATCTCTACTAAGCAACTGAATCAACCCAGGGGCTGGGTCAAGGGACAAGAGAATAACTGTCTCAATTAGGGGTCCGCCATACAGGGCGTCAGTATTTCAGAAGCATTTTTATTTATTTATACACAGACAAAATTCTGAATGGGCTGGTTAAGGTCATTAGGATGAAAAAATAATCTTTTTTTTCTTAGAAGTATATGTATTTGCTCTAAACTTCCCCATTAACTTGCAGACATCGCACTTGTGGTAACTTTATTTCAAAAAGCAAAAAGATAATAAAAGTATAATTTTGCTTTTTACAAAAAAGTCCCATGAGTGCTCTGTCTGCAAGTTAAGCTTGAGTGTCCTATCCAGAAGCACCAGAGTGTGGACCTCCAGCTAGCGTGAGTGCGAGACCAAACAATTGACCAAACAAAACAAACCTCTCCTAACCTGAAGATGAAACTTTTTCTTCCAACCTTAAAGGATGTCCACGAGTCCTCTGATATGACCTATTAGTGAACAATGCACCAGAGAGTTCACTGTATGGGCCATTAATATATTTGTACAAGGTTATCATGTCCCCACGCAACCGCCGCTTCTCCAATGTAAACAGCCCTACCTTGTCTAATCTGCCTGCATATTCAAGCCCCTCCATTCCCCTTATTAATTTAGTTGCCCTTCTCTGAACTGCCTCAATTTCCAAGATGTCCCTTTTGTATATGGGATTCCAAAACTGCACCGCATATTCCAAATGTGGCCTTACCAGTGCCTTGTAAAGAGGGAGAATAATATTTTTCTCTCTTGATTCCATTCCCCTCTTTATACAAGACAATATCTTGCTAGCTCTAGCTGTTGCTACCTGGCATTGTTTGCTACAGCTAAGTCTGTTATCTACCAGAACCCCCAAATCTTTTTCCATTACAGATGAACTTAACACAGAGTTATTTATGGTGTAGATGGCACAGGGATTATTAAATCCCAAATGCATCACCTTACATTTATCTACATTGAATCTCATCTGCCATTCTGCTGCCCATTTTGATAATCTAACTAGGTCTGCTTGCAGCACTTGCACATCATTGGAAGTTTCCAAAGCTCTGCATAATTTAGTGTCATCAGCAAACACAGAGACCTTGCTCTCAATGCCCCCTTCTAAGTCATTTATAAACAGATTAAACAGAAGCGGCCCCAGTACAGAACCCTGAGGAACTCCGCTTAGAACTTTAGCCCACATAGATGTAGCTCCATTAACCACCACTCTCTGTTTGCGGTCCAATAACCAGTTCTCTATCCATGAACAAATGTTTTCTTCAAGGCCAACAGTCCTCAGTTTATACATTAGTCGCCTATGTGGCACAGTAATCAAAAAGCTTTTGCAAAATCCAAATATACCACATCCACTGCTGTGCCTGAGTCCAACTTCTTACTCACTACTTCATAAAAACCAATTAAATTTGTCTGGCATGATCTATTTCTCATAAATCCATGCTGACTACTACTAATAAGATGATCTCTGGAGACAAAGTCAAGGATATGATCCCTTAACAAAGTTTCCATCACCTTCCCTACCACTGATGTTAGGCTTACAGGTCTATAGTTACCAGGCTGTGAACGACTACCTTTTTTGAATATTGGTATTACATTGGCTTTTTTCCAATCCAGCGGCACGTCCCCAGACAAAAGCGAATCTGAAAATATGAGAAACAGTGGTCTAGCTAGAACTGAACTAAGCTCTTTTAAAATCCTAGGATGCAATCCATCTGGTCCTGGCGCTTTATTGATATTAACTTTGTCTAATTGTTTCCGTACCATATCCTCCGTTATCCAATGTGAAAACTCTTCATTTCTTCCCTGCATATTGCTACATCCCTACCGTAAGGACAAGGATTAACAGTAAAAACCGATATAAGAAAACAGTTTAGCAGATTAGCCTATTTGGCATCCTCTACAACCATCTCAGCCCCATTATTTAATGGTCCCACATTCTCAGTCCTCATCTTTTTACCATTTATATACTTAAAAAACATTTTGGGGTTGGACTTGCTTTGTTCGGCAATCCGTATTTCATTTTCTATTTTAGCTAGTTTAATTGCTTTCTTGCACTCTTTATTACAGCTTTTGTACTCCCTGTAAGCCTGTTCTGTGCCTTCTGTTTTCAAAATTTTAAAAGCCCTTTTCTTTTTTTCCATTTCCCTTTTTACCTGAGCATTAAGCCATGCAGGACTGGACCTAATTTTTTTACAACGGACACATCTGGCTGTACTATTTTTTTATCGTATTTGTTTGACTTGACTTTGCATTTCTTGCACCTTATCTACATAAATATTTTCCTATATGTTTTCTAGTATTTTTCTATTAAGCTTTCTGAAAATATGAAGGCATCCTCCTTTAAGAAGTTACAGAAGGTAAGCATGTGTTTGTTGTGTGGATTAATGCGGTTATCAAACTGGGAAAAAAAAATTAAAATCTTCAAAGCCTGGACAAAATAATTGTACATTAAAGTATAGCTCCCTCTACACATAATACATTTAACCCCCAAAGATAAGCTGCTTATCATTTAAAATTCAGCCACTTAATAATTTGGCACTCTAATAAATAGAAATACTCTTCCAAATGTTAACATAGTCAGGTATGCACCATATTAAGAAAAACAAAATGGGATCAAGAAAATAACCGCAAGAAAGAGTAATACTTTCACTAGATGGCCATCTGAAAAAAATCTTCCTCTAAAAACCTCAGTGACGGCCCTCTGTTATTTAACTAGTACTCAAGTAAAATGGAAATGTATTAAGTAATTTAATCATGTTTATTCTAAATTTATTTAAAGGACAACAATAACCCCAGCTCACTAACCCCAAAATCCCCCCAACCCCCTCCCTTTCCTTTCATCTGTGAAAAGGCACTTTTCTCAGAGTGTGTTCTGATTAGACATTCGTCCAAAAGGGGCAGGGCTGCATACAGGCAAGTGATCTGAAAATTCAACAAAACATTTACAGTTTATAGATACCTGGAAGAAGACAGGGCAATTTACCCATAACTCATAACTGCTCCTAGCACCTCTTTTGCATGTATGGGTAAATCCTGAATGGGATTAACTACTGCTTGACTTTACACCAGCTGGCATTAAGAAGTTGTGCGAAGTGTTACAAACATGCAGCAATTCTTGTCTCATTATTAAATAGTACATAGGTTAGCATGACTTTAAGACAAAGTTCTGAGTGCTCTGGTTCTATGTAATATGCCCCTTATTTTCTTAAAACATTTTTACAACTAGATATAATGCACCATGTTTTGTCCATTAAAACAGGGACACAACCCTGGTAATTGTATAAATAAAACCTTTTTGTTCCTTTTCCACATAGTTTATGGCTTTTAGTTTTCCTGCAGCTTTACCGTTAGCATATATTCATCATGACTAATGTATTTGTCACCTATAAACCAGGTACATACGGGTTTGAGTTTGACTAATCGTCCAGTGCGATATTCTTGTCCGTGAAAAGGCTGTATGGCTTTCTTTCCTATACATAGACTACTGAGCAATATACAGTATACTGCTGTTCTCTGTAGATATGTTGGTAGAAAAGACAGGTTAGTAATTGGCCCATGTACATTGCTTTACTTTCCTGTACTATTATAATTTTTTGTTTGAAAACCGACATTAGAGCAACTGCATTAGTCACTGACATCAGCACATTACTATTATTGTTAGAGTACTATTATTTATGTTAAAAAAAGAGATGCCTTCCATTCTCTTGGTGATTTTCTTTTTTGATTTTGAAAATTCTAAAGATGAAATGTTAAATGGCATGTCCACCCCCAAAACTATAACCCCCCCCCCCCCCCACTACTGGCCCCACCATGTAGTGTAGTAAAATCCTTACCTCACATCCCAGCTCCATAAGGTTCTCCTCTAGCCCCCCCCCCCCCCCCAAAGTCCCATATAGGACTCTGCCTCCTACCTGGCCTCTGGGAGAAGTTTGGCATACGTACTGCAGCCCTTCTCCCCCTCCCTCTCCCTCCCGTTTTGCTATCCCTCCCCCTAGCATAAAACCCCTTGCCCATGTAATAGAATATGTTCCCCCAGCCCCAACCGCAAAAAAATTATTTTAAGAAAGTGACCAGAACTCTACTTACCCTTCCCTCTCTCCACCGGCATTCTGAGAAGCCGGCAGCCGCATCCGCAATTGGCTGCTAATTTATTTTTTTTTCTGCAGTTCTATATTGACCCAGCAAAGTTGCTCCCACTGCAGAGGTTTCTCCCTCGGCCTCCTGGTGAGAAAGGACCACCTAGAGGTGGTCGGGGAGGAGGACGTGGTGGTGGACGTGGAAGAGGGGGAGGAAGAGGAGGTGGTGGCAGAGGTTTGTGGTTTTTTTTTCTTAATATTTTTGTTAGAATCTTATAAACATAAAACAATGATAATCGCAAAGTCAGTTTTGGCATTTATAAATACAGATGCTAGATGCATTATTAATCGCAATCATTGAAGAGAAAGAGGTCTGCATACACTTAAATCTTGTGACCAATACAGTTGCAGTCTAGGGCTTAATCACAGATATATACCCAAAGCATCACCAGTTTTTTTATAGTGTCTCCACTGCTAAAATCACTTTAAATTCAGTTTTATTGAAGAACAGAAGGTAAGGAGCTGTCTTACCTTCTGTTCTTCAATAAAACATTCAGGAACCCGGAACAAAAGTTGCAGAACTTGCCTGGTCTCTCGCTCCTCTGCCAGGTCCTGACGGACTTACAGGGAGATTCAATAAAAGTTCTTATTGTTTAAAATGGTGCTAATTTTGCCCCAACCAATTAGATCTTATTTAACATTTGAAAGCTAGCATCTGATTGGTTGGGGCAAAATTAGCACCATTTTAAACAATAAGAACTTTTATTGAATAAACCTGTTAGTATGCTATGCGCATCGCGTACGAATTGAAAAAAGGGATTTTAGCAGTGGATACCCTAGTTAAGTATACCATAAGTGTGTTTTTTTTTTTTTTCCTGACCAAATCAATATTAAATAGAAATATTGCACAACGTGTGTTCCCTGTCTTAATTGAGCAGACTTAAAAGTTCCTGTCCTCTCTGTTTTAGTACAAAGGAGGAGGAAAATGCGTAACTGTTGGCAGAAACAGTCACGCTAACCAAATGTTGCTCAAATGTATTTTACCTTGTAAATTGTTCTTGAATTTTTTTAGGCTGGGTACACACCAGCAGATATTTTCCGTAATATATGATGGTGTGGGGCAGCTGGCTGTGAGCGAGCTCGATCGCCAGTTTTTCCATATTAGACAAACGGGTGATCGGAATTGTCTGTAAATCACGGGCCTTAGTGTTTAGTTTTTTTTTTTTTGTTTTTTTTTTTACCAATTTCACAACTGTATCATAGGTATGTAAGAACCAATTGAAGTAATTAGATATGCTAGAAGTAGTTGATTTTACAACAGGACATCTATTGTCTTGGTTTTAATTAACATAAGTTATGTTTACACTAACCCCAAGTCTAGAAATTCACTTTAATTATTTCCAGGAACATTATTTCCTTGTTTTTTCAATTTCATGAGAATTGTTTTTGTGTGAATACTACTCCACCTTGCACCATGTATTTTAGCTTAAAACTAACTAAAGGAGAGAAGTATTCCTCATATTTGCTTTGGCCGGTGGTCAGATTATATATAAATCAAAAAAAACTACAACTCTCCCAATGAGTAAAAAGATCTTTTGTTTGCACATTTGCATCTTTTTATTTTGTTTTTTATTTAATGTTTTGTGTTTTAATCTGTCTTACAGGTGGATTCAGAGGTGGAAGAGGAGGTGGATTTGGTGGAGGGGGTTTCAGAGGAGGCAGGGGTGGTGGCCGAGGATTTAGAGGCAAGTGAATTGCACTTTGGATTAGTATAATTCTAACACAAATGGGTTACAGTATTTATTCTGTTTTCTGGGTTAAAGGGCATCTCCACAAAAACCTAGTCACTTGTCAGTTACCTGCCCCAAATCCAAATTGATATATTCAGCACTTTATTACTAGTATTACTAACCAGATATGTAAGGATAATTGTTGCCTCCATTTTGACAATATAATAGCAGCTTTCTTCATGCAATCAATCAAAACTGTAACTACGGACATAACAATGATTCACTGTCATTTCTGCTGCTGTTTCCTTTGCACTTGTTTAAGATTATTAAAAAGCTCTCTGAGCAGAGGGAGAAGGTAGATACCTTTCCCAGAATGGCAGAATTTATCATTAAATGTCTGGTTAGAAATGCATGTAATAATCTGATAAACATTGCAGTTCGGGTTGTGGGCAGATAACTATTAAGTCACCAGTTTTTTGTTTTAAGGGTAGACATGTCCTTTAAGCAGTAAAAATTCTTCTTTCTATTCATTTCACCTATAGCTATTTTTAGCTATGCTTTTTTCCAGTTTTTACAATTATTATAGTAGCATTGATATGTAAATGTACGTTTGCTTAAAATTATAGTTATTAGTTACATTATTTGAGCTATGCTTTTTTATGTAGAGTTGTGCACTTAAAGGGTATGTCCACTAAGGAAAAAGCATTTTTTTTTTTTTTGGTTTATTTTAAAGTACACCATTCCCCCCCCCCCCCCCCTTCTTCCCCCCCCCCCCCCCCCAGAATTCCCCTTCGTTTGTTTTCAGCAGCATGGGAAAGTTGTTAGCTCCTGGGTGTGTCTCTTTCCCTGTGCTATCAACATTGAATTTCATCTGCCACTTAGCAGCCCAATGTGACAATCTATCTAGATCCCCCTGCAACGATTGCACATCCTCTGAAGTTTTTAATGGTCGATAAAATTGTGTCGTCAGCAAACACAGAAACCTTGCTGACAATACCCACTTCCAAATCATTAATAGATTAAATAGAAGTGGCCCCAGCACAGAACCCCGTGGCACCCCACTTAGCACTTTAGTCCATAATGATGAGGCCCTATTAAACAAACTACTAGATTGCATTCCTATTCATTAACCAATTTTTTATCCATGTACAAATGTGACTCCCCAGACCAACAGACCTTAGCTTATACATTAGTCGCCTATGGGGGACTGTATCAAAAGCCTTTGCAAAATCCAAGTAAACTACATCTACTGCTATGCCAGTCTTAATTTTTACTTACTTCCTCATAAAAGCCAAGCAAGTTAGTTTGACAAGATCTATTCCTCCTAAATCCATGCTGGTTACTACTTATGTCAGTCCTTGAAACATACTCTAGAACATGTTCCCTTATTAAACTTTCCAGGATCTTCCCCACCACTGAAGTTAAACTTACAGGCCTGTAATTACCCAGCTGTGAATGACTACCCTTTTTGAATATTGGAAAAACATCAGCCTTTTTCCAATCCAGAGGCACACCACCGGACATGAGGGAATCAGCAAAAATAAGAAACAATGGCCTAGATCGGTGATCCTCAAACTGCGGCTCTCCAGATGTTTGAAAACTACAACTCCCAGCATTCCTCAACTACAGAGGGAAGCACAGGAATGCTGGGAGTTGTAGTTTTCAAAACATCTGGAGAGCCGCAGTTTGCCCATCAGTGGGCCCTAGATAAAACTGAACTTAGCTCCTTAAGTACCCGAGGATGTATTTTATCCGGTCCAGGAGATTTATTAATATTAACCTTCTTTAGTTCTTTCTGTACCATATCCTCGGTTAACCAAAGTGCACTTGAATCTTTTATACCATTATTGCTACTATACTCTATAATATCTGTACTTGGATCTTTTATAGTGTATATAGAGGAAAAAAAATTATTCAAGACATTTGCTTTATCGCTATCCTCCGTAACTAACTTATCCCCATTAATTAATGGTGCCGCATTCTCAGTCCTCATCTTCTTACTATTAATATACTTAAAAAATTTTTAGGCTTAGTGATGCTTTGTTCAGTTATCCTAACTTCATTATTAATTTTAGCTAGTTTGATTGCTTTCTTACACTCCTTGTTACAGTTTATAATCCCTAAAGGCCCTTTCCGTTCTCTCGGCTTTAAAGGTTTTAAATACCTTTTTCTTCCATTCCATTTGCCTCTTTACATCAGAATTCAGCCACATGGGCGCGGATTTATTTTTTTTACATTTATTTCCCAAGGGTATAAATTTAGATGTGAACTGGCTTAAAATCCCCTTGAACACAGTCCGCTTCTGTTCATCTGTTCAGTACATTTACCTGATAATACATTATCCCAGTTGACATTCTGAAGAGCTGCTTTTAACCTGGGAAAATTTGCTTTCCTGAAATTAAATGTCTTTAACTCAGCGCACTTTTCCTTTCGATAACAAAGTCCAAATGCCACTATTTCATGGTCACTATTCCCTAAGCCTCCGGTTACCTTTATATCTATAATGCACTCCACAATGTTAGATATTACCAAATCCAACAGAGCTCTTTTCTAGTAGGAACCTCAACCACCTGTGAGAGAAAATTATCCTGCAGCAAATTCAGGAACTAATTGCCTTTTCTGTGATGGCAGTTCCACCACACAATCAATTTCAGGGTAATTGAAGTCCCCATAATGAGCACACTCCCCAAACTTGCAGCCCTTGCCAACTGCATATGAAGTTGACTCACCTCCTCTCTGCTAGCAATTGTTGGCTTATAGCAGACCACCAACTGACATTACCCCCTTTCCTGTTGCCTAATTCCACCCATATGCCTCCACTTTATCATCCATATCACCAGTTATCTCTTCTTTTAAATTTGGCTTCAATTTTTTAACATATACACATATTCCTCCCCCTTTCCTTTTTTTTCTGTCCTGCCAAACAAGGCATATCCTTCTATATTTCAGCCCAGTCGTGAGAACTGTTCAACCGCGTTTCTGCTATACCTATTACATCATACTTTTCATTCAATGCCATCATTTCCAATTCACCCATTTTGTCAGCCAGGCTTCTCGCATTTGCAAACATACATTTTAGATTATGATCCTGTAATTTATTTGTACACTTTAATACACATGCCTCCCTATCCCCTATGCTAGCCCCACCCCCTTTCCGCCCACCACTGGCCTATCTACACCCTGCTTTCCTCCTGGGCTATCTATCCCAGTGAGACTGCTAATACCCTCCCCCCCAAACCTAGTTTAAAATCTCCTCCAACCCTCTAGCCATCTTCTTCCACCTTACACATATCTGTCCTTACAACCCAGGTGACTTATCAGTGGATATACCCTTTAAACTAGTTCCATTGAAATTTTGTACTTGTCATAGCTTAATTAGAATCTATTTTTTTTTTCCATATACAAATTAAAAACGAGGTGGCTTGCAAATATAACAGTTTAGCATTAGCTTAGTTACAGCAATTACCTTATTTTGTTTTCTTTGCTATGTTGGTTTTGATCACAGTAGCCAGCACTGCACTTTGATTGGCTTACCAAGGTTTTGAGAATACTTTTAAAGAATACTGTGGTCAAATTGACAGGAAAGGCTTCCCTGAGTAATTTTGCAATATACTTCTTGTAAGCATTTCACACATTTTTACGTGTGATATCGTAGCAGGATTGGCAGATCCCCTGCACGTCGTGCTCTGAAACCATGTGACAGTTACTCTTCCTTGTGTCCTTCTCCTGGTGGATCCCCAGGCCCCTCCCACTTACGGAGGAACCAATGGCCTCTCCCCCATTGACACCTCAGGGGATACAGGTCTTGTGAGTGATAGGGGCCAAGGGGGACTGCAATGGAAGGGGCCATGGAGCCCCAAAAGAGGAGGGGAGCAAGTGGGAAGGCCCATGGTATTTAGACAGCATGGAGGTTTGGCCTTGGCAGTCTGTGGGTGGTTTTTGAAAGACTCCGTCTTGTGGGACATGCAAGATGCTCAAGCGTGGTTTCCAGCGTGATCACGCTAACACATTTTAAAAAGGGTAAACATGGTTTAAGAAGGAAGTTGTGGCAGCTTTACGAGTTTTGAACCAGACACCCACACACTAGCTATTTAAGTTTAAGCAAGGCTTGATATGTGCTCTCTTCACAAAATAACTTTTGATTATTTTAAGGGGAACTGTGGTCTCCCCCTAAGTTGAGTTTAAATGAAATGCCAGTTTCCTACCTTTAAAATGAGCCATCAACCACCTCTCTACCTGCTCCACAGCCCAAGATATAAAGAAATGATTGACCAGAAAGTTAATGGGTGGGAGGCTGACGTGACATTCCTAAGGCTTCTCCTGCACAGTGCCGCCGGCAAGCTCAGACTGCCTCTCTGCTGTGTGAAGTCCTGACAGAGTAGGTAAGGGAGTCTGAGTGGCCCACGACACCCTTGAGTGGGCGGGGCCACAGCACCCACGAGTGGGCAGGGCCACACGGGGCTGTAAGAGAATGGGCCAAGGGGGGCCTGCAACTGGAGGGACCATGGGGTCCATGAGTGGGAGGGACCAGGGGGTCTGCAAAGGGGAAGGAGGAGACACAGGGCAGATTGACTGACATGGTTTCAGAGCAGAAAGCAGGAAGTGCAGGGGACCTGGTGATGCTGCTGCCATATCACACACAAAAATGTAAATATCTTCAAAACGATGCAAAATAAACAATGAAAATAAATTGCAAAAATTCTCAGGAGAGCAATTCCTATCACTTTACCTAAAGTCATTTTTGGACCACAATTCCTCTTTGTTTTGTGTGTGCTATATATTTTTACCTGTGTGTGCTGGCCCACTAAATTGTGCATGCAGAGCACAATATCACCAAGGGCATCATTAATAAAGTTTGGCTTTCTGACAATACTTTTATCTGGGTGGAAATGTCCCTTTAAGTAGATAATGCTTAAGGAAAATTAATGTAGAAATAAACTCTTTACTTACTTTGTCGTTTTGTATTAAAGGAGGAAGGTAATGGCTGCCTTAAAAAGTGGGGAGTTGCCTGTATTTTAAAATGAAGACTGAAAGAATCCTTTTTTTTTTTTTTTTAAATCCCCCCTCCCTCCATCCCCCACGGGACTCCACGATGACGAGGAACCAAATCACCACTTCATGGACCAGAATTTTCTTTGAATCCAATTTTGAGCTGTTATTTGGCACCCTCTTATACTGCATTGCTTGGGTTTTAAATGACTTTTACTGAGAAAGATGGATGGCATCATTAAACCTTTCTGCTGACATGGACATCTACCCTTTGGATTTAGATGTGTGCTCATGATTGGTTAACATGAAAAGCTTTGCTAGTACATGATGCCAATAAAAGACTTTACAGTACATTTTACTGCAGTAATTTTGGTATTTACTTTTACTTTGCTGACCCATTGAGTAGAATAACAGTGTGCATTCTCCAGAATGCATGCATTCCAAATGGAAAAATACCACATATTTGCCTGTTTTTTTTTTTAATGTAGCTGTAATTGTTGAATGTGCATTTTTGTTTCTGAAACAAATTCCTGTAAGCAACATATGGGAGATTTACCCAGAGCTGCAGCCACAATAGTGTGACTTTAAACCCATTTACCTGTGGTGCAACTCTCCAGAAATATGGCTATTGGGGCATGGCCACACTGCGCTGCAATCGCATGCGATTGCATGTGCTATTCTGTTGCATTTGTGCATGCGATTTCTCCTGTTGAGCAGGGTGGATTTGATTTAAATCAAACAGATTTAAATCACCAGTCACTAAGGCTTGATTTAAATCCTAGTTTTCTACAGAAAGACTAATTCTTGCTGGTATAAATTTAATATGCAAGTAGATGAAGATTTGTAGAATAATAACAATTTAAATAGGTTTACTCAACTGAAACAATAACATTATAGCATGTTATTTGTTTAAGTACCGTAAATACTCAAGTATAAACCAGAGTATAAAACGAGGTACCTAATTTTACCTGAAAAAAGGGAGTAAAACTGATTGACTCGAGTATAAACCGAGGGTAGAAAATGTGACCATTACTTCCTTCTGATTCTGTATTGTTTTCAGGATATAGTTGCCCTTTAAATGGACAGCAGAATTCCTATACATTAGTCTCATACAGTAATAGCCAACTCCAGTACTGAATTCTGCTGTCTATTTAAAGGGCAACTAAAGCCTCAAAAAAATACAGAATTAGAAGGCAATGTTTAATAATAGATACCATCCTCCTGATTCTGTATCTGTATAAATCCCACACAGTAACCCCTTGCCAAATTACTTGCCACACTAGATGTTTTGAAACTAAAACTTTCAGCTCCCAGCATACCTTTTTGGTTGGTTTGTTATATGCACGAATAAAGGAGTTTTACTATTATTTGGAAGTTTTGGGGACTCCTCTGTTTTGTTGCCTTCTCCTACCTTGTCCGGAGGCCGCTTTCTCCGCATCCTCTGTGCTTCTGGATGACATCACTACTATTCTTGACTCGAGTATAAATTGAGGTTCTGTTTTCAGGATTTTTTCAAAGCCTGAAAACCTGTTTATACTCGAGTATATACAGTAATTTGGCTAAACCAAATGGTCTTTTTCTTTAACATTTTTGCTATGAAGAAGAGGCATGTGATCTCTGCTGAGTCAAATTCAGTTTTGAGAACTGCAAAAGTAAACCAAGCATCTGTGATAATATCTTATAGGCAGAGAAACTACCCAATAATCTTAGAAAAACCTCTGGAAGAGCATGACATTGTGAATGAATTAATGGAATTTATTTACCAAAAAAATAAACCTCTACAGCCTTATTCTACATAATTAAAAAACTAATCTTTATTTCATGATGGAATAACCTTTGGATGGTAATATATTTTTCTCAATCATTTTATTTAAAAAAATCCGATTTAAATCAAATCAGATTTTTGATTTTTTTAAAAAAAAATCATTGATTTATATCCACCCTGCTTGAAATCACACGCAATTGCGCATTAAAATGGTGATCGCATGCAATTGCCTTTCGCAAACAGAATTGCAATGGCATGCGTTGCCGCGATTGCAATGTTAGCAAAAAAAACGCGCTAGTGTGGCCTAGCCCTTGGGGAGCAAAATACAAGTATGGTTCGTAGTTGTATAAGATTATAAAAAGTTCAGACTATAACATATACATTCATACACAAATATTCACCTATTTAAAGTAATTTGTCTCTTACTACAATAAGACCTAATGTTTAAATTCTCTTCGAGTAACTGGTATAGAGATACCCTCTTCATCCTGTCTAAAGGCTAGTACATGTCAGAACAGGTGGACAAGGCTTGACCCATGAATGAGCGGCATTCTTGCGATGAACGTCGGATTGTTGTACATGTATGGGAACTCGGTTGGGGGGTGTTTGTAAATACACTACGAACAACCCCCAACTAAGTGGCCAGACAACAATTGACTGAACTCCAATTGACTGAACTCCAATTTGTCTTGGGTTTGCCGATCAGTCGTGGCTCTGGCCTCCAGGGAACTTTTGTATCACTCTGTGCGAAGGCATCAGGGATTTTTTACAGGGCTTTCTGTAGTGACAGATTATACTTATCAACACCCAGAATTACGTCAATTTTAAGTAGTTAAAATATTGAAGTGTAATCTGATCAAGAGTATGTATTTCTTTTTTAGTACAGCAGATTGTGTCCCAGACCAAAAGGGAATCTTTTGTATTTTGAATTCTTTATTTGATGTGCTAATTGAAAGTAAACCTTGTTTCCTGTTAAAATGCATGTATTTATGTAACATATGACAATATTCTCTTGTAGAATAGTTTGAATTTTTCCTGTATTTTAGTTCAAAGTTTCTAATTCTTAATGAGGCCATGTGATTGTCTTAATCTCTAGCAAAGCTATGAATGAACCTCTCATTATGAATACCTCCGTTCTGTGCTGCTCATTGTTTAGTTTTAACAAGACATGCTCAGTGCAGACTGCAAAGTTAAAATCCTTTTTAAGATGTGCCCCGAACAAAATTCTTGTTCAGTGTCAGTTAAATAATGAATGAATGAAGCATTGTGGCCACACATTGATGAGTTTGTAATTTACAATGGATACGTTTGTCGAAGTTGCTACATTGCTGCCCTATGGAATAGAAAACACTTCGGATATTTTCTCGGAAATCCATTCAGTATTTTCTCAGACAGAACATAATATAGTAGCTGCTTATCTAATCACAGCAGGTATGGTTTTGTGTTTTTTACTGGAAATGTCATTAGATGAGTGAATTTTATATGTTAAGCACTGATGCCTTGCAAACTTGAATTCAAAACCTCCTTTGACTGACTACCTGAAAGCAGTCTGAATGTTCTCCTATTGCTTGTGTCTGGTTCCTTCAGGTTCACCAGTTTCCTGCACAATTGTAAATAAAAAATAATAGGTTACTTGTAAACTCTTATGGGCAGAGCCCTGATGTGAATGGATAAAAGTGGAAAGAAAGTTCCTTGTAATTGGTTCAGAGCTAAGGAAATAAACACAATACATTCCTGTGCCCTCTTTGGAACTCATTAAACAAAAAACATTCTAAATGTATTGCCTAAAGAACATTCATCGCAAAGAAAAGTTTAAGTCTAAGTGATTAAAATTTATAAAGTTTTTTTTGTTGGTTTCACTGTATGGGCTTTTGTAGCTCTTCAACTGGCAAAATTATTATTGTAAACTCTTAATTTTCCCAGAGTGTATTATTGTTTCCTGGGCTACAAACTCGCGCTAGAATGTAATTGTTGAATGTCTGTGCTTTTGCAACAAGACCAAACTGTGATTTTATTTTTTTAAATCCCATGTGGAACCATATTTAAAGGATAAGTGCACTGTAAAAATTACATTTGGCATATTTTTTTTCCCCTAAGCCCCCCAGAGCCTGCACGCGCATGACGCACGGATGTGTACGCGTGTGACAATCTTGACACCTGCCTACTTGTCCATGCGCTGTGGCGTCATGCGCATGGATCGCACGGTGCGGAAGAGCCTTACCTATTAAGGCTTACCAATCAGAAAGGTAGATGATGATCTCGGAGGGGAGGACCTAAACATGCACCTAAGGACAAACAATATGTCGGCAACTTTTAATCTAAAAAGCTAAGCTCTGGGGGGGGGCTTAGTGAAAAACAAAATATGCCAAAAGCATTTTTAAAGCTGCAGCTTCTAATTGAGCATAACTTCATTTTACAGTGTACTTATCCTTTAAACAGCAAATCGGTTCTAGAAAATCAAAACCTACATGGTGTTGGGTTTCTGGCAAAATGTTTTGTAGTGAGAATATCTCTTTAAGGGCACAGTTTATTTTATATGTTTTAGTGCATATGTTATTATATAAGGGATAATGCGCCACACATATAATTTAAGGATATTATGCCACAGAGGAGTTTCATGACCATATAAAAGCAAAAAGCCTATTCACTATAATATAATTTACATATTTTTATTGCTTTTAATACACAATCTGCCTGCTTATACATGATAAAACACTGGCTTGCTAACCCCTGAGCCACATCCAATATTTTAACTATCCTTTTCCCTAATTCTGCAGACCATTTTGCATTTAGGAAGAATCCATAACTACTATAGAGACTACCTAAATAAAAAATCAGCCCCGTGCCCTAAAAACTGAAGCCCTCAGTCCCCACACTGACATTAGCCACTTATAATTCTCCTGCAGTGCTTGTCCCAAGTCCAGGAAACTTAAGAGTAGGAGGTCGCTTCTGTAGGAAAGGTTTGTGCCGCATGCACAATTTCTTGCAAACAGGGCTGGATCAGAGCACCACAGGAGCGAACTTCTGTAAGTATAGCTCTGTTTTTTTTTTAACAATATATTCTAGCGGTTGGGGGTGGGTAGGGATGCCCTACATTTTATTAAAAAATTAAGATTTTAGAGATACCCTTTAACTCCCTAGTCTTCTGGCGTATGAAACTTTAGTTTCCTCCATTTTTCACTCGCTGGGCTGTACCCATCTACTCCCAATAATTATTCCACTCAATCCACCACATGCTGAATCCTTACCTCAGGAATACAGCTAACTATTCGAGTTGATCCCATTGGCAAATAGTTTGACACTCTCTCTCTCTCCCCCCCCCCCCCCCCCTGTATTCTTGGTTGTTGGAGATTAAATCAATCTAGAATTGTAACTGTCATACCGGAGTCCATACACCCATCATGGCTCATGAACTGTACATGTGACATTTTAAAACTGGTCCCTACAGTTGTCCATTGATTGGACTATAAAGGGAGCTGATAAATTCCTGGCAGTCAAAAGGGTGTTTATTTCACTGGTGACTTATGCTGGACTTACAGTAATTGCCTATTCTTTAAAATTTCTAAATCATGATCTACATCTATATAGCCAGGTGGCCTGGGATGTTTTTAGTAAGAGTGGCATCATAAATATATTCCTAAAAAAATATTCTATACACAGTTATCAAATGTTTTGTATCACAATTGTATTTACTGCAAAATTTTCTTTTCACTGTTAATGCTTACAGGGAAAATGCGTTTTTAAAAAGTCATTGTTATTACAATGCACTACATTTCTAAATGCTTTAATTCAGTAACAGGGTTGGCTTTAAAAGGACACTCCTTTCGGACCTTGGACCAGTGCACTGCAATGTAGCTGACCATATTACATACACAATGTTGCATTCAGTTTTCGGTGGCCATGCAATCATTATTTACATTTTTTTTTTTAATTGCATGTCCTCCAATTTCATAATATTGTGCAAATGGATGGTAATGCTTTTCATGTCTGGTTGCATCCAGTCTATTGTGGCCTTGCATTGATGGCATATTTTAAAAATATTTATAAATGTATAGCATGGTTCTAGGGTACCTCCATAACGCGTTGGCATTACAGTTAAATATAGAATTGCCACTGTGAATACAAGAAAGCAGAGGCTTTATATTAAGTATCAAAAACATGAAATGCACCTGTAAATGTGGCTGTATACTTTCATGGACGTTCCGTCATCTGTTTTTGTGCATTTAAGACTTTAGTTTAACAACAGCTGAACAGTATAGAATAAAACAATTCATTTCATACTATATTGTGTATGTATGAGATGGCAAACTGACCAAGAGCTAGATCTGTAACAATCCCCATTGTGTATCAGGGTTAAGGTGGCCATACATTAGGCTGATTGTATGTACAATCCCACATACAATCCAACATTTCCATTGATTGGCCAAAAAATGGTACAATTTCCCGATATTCTTATGTGACATTAGATCATAATAATGATCGTAATTATGATCGGGAAAGTCGTTTTTTTAGTCTGTTGGTAAAATGATTGTAGTGTTTTCTGAAGTTCCGGTTAAATGTGAATGTGATGTAACCTCACAATAGATGACATAAGACATTAATCACAAAACAAATTGTATGTCAATCAATATATATGGTACATCTACGTACAATTAACATTGTACATCATCTGTCTCATCGGGAAAAGCATACGAACAATAATTGGTAAATTCTGTCGTTCCCCGACAGGATTTATCTATTATCGTTCATATGTATGGCCACCTTTAGTAGGGTTGATGCTAAATATCTGTCTCTGATTGGCAATACGGTATATCACATCTAAAAACATGGGTAAAAAAAACAAAGTGTAATCTGTCAAAGGACACATACTGTAGCCGTTTAACCTTTTTTTGGACAATCCCACTTGTGTCTGGTGTTTCCGAGTCTGTTTCTTAAAAAGAACCACACCCCTATTCTTTAAATCCAAAAACAGGCCGAGATAAACACATGTACACCCACATAGGAACTAAACTCTCAGATCCTGTTTGTATTTCTCCTTTAGGTGTTGTAAGCATTTTAAGCAATATAATAGTTCTGGGGATCTTTTTTAAGTATAAGGAGCTTCGTACTGCAACCAATGCTATTATTATTAATCTGGCATTCACCGATATTGGAGTCAGTGGGATTGGTTATCCAATGTCTGCAGCATCTGATCTACACGGAAGCTGGAAATTTGGATATGTGGGATGCCAGGTATGTAACAATTTGATGATTATTTGCTTAATTGTAGTTTTGAGGTTAGACCCTAAAATTCAAAATTTTGACGACCTTTAAGGTCCTCAGTGTCTGATGAAAAAAATGGAACCCCATTTACATTTTAAATTGATTTAATAGATATACGGTAACTAAAGTCTAGTAATACATTACATTTAGATGATGCAGCATGCAGAGAGGAAGTATTACTGTTTTTATTCATAGATGATAATTTAAATAATTTATAATTGTGGGTGCTACTGATCTGATACCAAACTCTTCTTTTGCTGTGACAGAGAAGGCTGATATGATATAGAAATGGTGGAATATATATCAGAAAGTTTGCATTCTGAAGCTAAGATAGCTTTTCCATATACTACTGCATATTGAGGGATTTTCTGTGCAAAAGCGTTAATCCCTGTTGAATCCTTTGTAAATAAAAACTGCAAACAAAAATGTGAATATATAAGTATATCTAGGGCAGATATCTGACAATTTATATAAAAAGTCACAGCTTAGGTCAACACCAAATACTCGGTTCTCTTTAATGCTTGTTATACAAAATACTTTTGTGTTATTATAGTTATCAGGAACCCAACATTACAGAAACGTTGTGAGCAGATTCAGTGTTTTGTGAACTTACTAAAGAGGAATGTTGGAGGATATTAGAATTTTGTGAATTGTTAATCACATGCACATGATCTGTCAGGTTATTATTTTCTAAAATTACAATTTTATAAATGTATGCATTAAATAAAATCAATGTTATATATTCACACACTGTTTCAATGGGATATAAATTATATTGAACCACTGATAAAAGTTGAAAATCTTTTCCATTTCCTTACTGAACTGCCAATATGCTTTGCAGTCAATCTAGTAATCCTCTTATGGGCTTACAGTAGTACCCTGCTGGTCATGTGTCTCAATCCTGCTTCTCCGTTTTTAACTGTTTTACTGTCACGTTGTCCTAAAGCTCAAATTGTAAAATTTCATTTTGTAAAATTGTAAAATTTCATTTTTACATCTGGTTATTTAGGAGCAGCAAGGAGATCCAAAATGTGTAACTGACCTAGCCATGTATTCAAATGTTCATGGTAATGTTGATATATATGGGTAGGCAGTGCAAATAAATAAAATACAGGCTAGATAAACAAAAAAGATATAAGAAAAGGAAAGGAGATCCCTCTCCTGTAGAGCACATGAAGCACAAATAAAAATATGATATGGATCCATAAATGCGAAGTAAAATATTTTGTGCAATTCTGTTTGAACTTTTTTCATATTAGCCAAACACTTTATATTCTCTTAATATTCTGTTCTATACTAAGCACTATGGGGATTAAGTACCTAGAGGTGCAAAACTTTGCCTGTGCTCTTAATCTGCAGCAACCAATCACGTTAGCTTTTTACTGGTCTACTACAGCGAGAAAACATTACCTTCTAATTGGTTACTGCAGATGTATAGAGTCCCTTTTAAAGGGGAAATCTAGTGCAAATACATATACTTTTAATAAAAAAAGAGCTGTATTTTTCCATCCTAGTGACCTTAATCCGGCCATTCAGAATTTTGTCTGTCTATAAATAAATGCTTCCGAAATACTGATTTCCTGTTTGCAGGACTCCTAATAGAGACTGTTATGGTCTTGTCCTTGACCCAGCACCTGGGTTGATTCAGTTGCTCAGTAGAGATCTAAGCATGTTTCACCCACCAAACAGTAGAAATTACTGTAAGGAACATCCCAAGGTAGAGTGCATTCTGGGAAGTCCCAGAACCTGAATTGTCAGCTCACTAATGTCAACAGCTCGGAATAGCAAGGGGTATAAATTCAAATGATTTTTCAAAATGGAACAGAATATATGGAATAATTAGGTATGTATAATATAAACTAAGAATTTTTAAAATAATATTTTCCATGGAGCTTTCCCATTAATCGAATGTAAGGCACTAATCCCTGCACCAAAAGAGGTTCAGGAACTGACAATATTAACACTTGTGCCAGTTGCTATATTAAGTTAAAGTTGTGCTTCATATGCAGTGGTTGGAAAATGTTAAGAGTCAAAGTTATATGCTGCTGTGATTTATTGCCATTTTGCAGATTCACCTCTACTAAAAATGTCAGAACATATTGTAATTTATTTTCCTGTCATGTGGAACTGGATGTTTGCAGCAGGGTCGTTGGGATGTAAGTTGGAAAATACATAAATTGATCTATATATTTTTAGAACATAACCTAACTTTCTTGCCTCATTGTTATTCTGCAGATTTATGCTGGACTGAATATCTTTTTTGGCATGGCAAGCATAGGGCTTCTGACTGTTGTAGCCATTGACCGATATTTCACAATCTGTAGACCAGACATAGGTAAGTTTTAAAATGTTTTGCTTGTTATTTATAAAAGAACAGCATTCCTACAAACAAGTTAGGGTTAAATAAAAGTCTACTGTAGTATCTTCAGAATGAGCCCTAGAATAAATGAAGTGCAGGAAGTCAAAAATTATAGTGCTGAAAAAGTAAATGTTTTTTTGCTTGACAGTGGCTTGAAGGACAGTTTGATTGAAGCAGACTACACATCATCAGTTCCTACCCCTTACTGATCTGTGCTTAGAACAGAGAAACAGAAGCCTTAATAAAACATAGATTTAAATGCCTTGGCCTTTGTAAATCTTAGATTATGTAAAATTATGATTTAAAGGTTTCAGTTTCACTGTACAAAATAGTGAAGGTTATTAACCGGGATCAGACACAACACCATTAAAGAATAATTATTTTTCAGTTACTGTAACTTCAGAATTTACAAATTCCAGCCATTGCTGAGTCAAGTTGCATTTCCAGTGAACAAAACCATGACCTTGCTTTGTAAACATGTTGCAAAATATTTAAACTAGAAAAGATTTTGCAATGGCCCAAGATCACAAATATGAAGAAAACAATGTTTTAAACATATTAAAGGTTAATAAAAAATAAAAGAAAACCAGCACAAATTACAGGATATTGAATTGCTGCTTTTATATTTTTAAAGCTTACTCATTTAGGGCTGGTACGCACTATCCAATATTTCAGCCTAATCGACTGCAAAGATAGGTATTTTAGTTGATTGGCCCCAATTGCTGTAAAGGTCATTTTTAACCAAAATTTGTTTACTCACACCGATAAGATTTACTGGTAAGTCATGGCCAATTTTGAGCTCTTCAATGGACTGCACAATCAGCTGGTCCAAAATATCAATAAGGAATATTGTCATATATGTCAGACATTTTCCCATGTTTTCAATAGACCAACCAGGGATATTGATCGGCCTATAGAAAAGAATATGATTAGGCATATGATTAGTCAACACCATCTTGGAACCAATCTTCCATACTTTCCAAGCTAAAATCAATGAAAGATTGGCAGCTCATGGTGTGGGGTATTACAATAAGATAGATTCACTTTCTGCTGATCGGAAAAGTCTAGCTATAGAGTCTTCCTTGTCAGCTCCCTGGCTTATGTGGACCAGCAGCTGCAGACACTGTTTAGTGTGCTATTTCAGCTCCCCTGTTAAATGGTAACTGGGTATTCCCACCTCCTTGGGTTATGCACTATTGATGCCCTATTGAAAACTTTTAGGAAGGGAATTTTTGTCATTTGCCATTTAAAAGAACCCAGGGTGATATAACTATTAGATCCTCACTGCTAGGTTTACCATAGATGTCTTGAAATATTTACCTAAAGTTGGGCTCACCACTCGGACTAGCTCTCTCTTCTTTAATCTGTGTACTGGTAAATGCAAAGGTTCTGGGAATGAAGGGGCAAAACTGGGTTGAGTTGTAAGCACAAGTTTAGGTAAATATTACAAAACATTTAAGGTAAGCCACAGGGTGAGGATGTATCTGTTTTTAATAACAGGATGCCAAAACGAGTGTTGGGTAGGGTATATAATTGCCCTTTGTTAGTAGCATGTAGCTGATCTTTTAAGCGCCATACGTGTAAATGTTACTTTTTAGCATTGTTAATTTTCCCTGTAAACCATAGGGAGAAGAATAACAGGCTGCCATTACACAGCAATGATCCTTGCTGCTTGGATAAATGCAGTTTTCTGGTCTGTAATGCCTATTGTGGGTTGGTCTAGTTATGCCCCTGATCCAACTGGAGCTACGTGTACCATAAACTGGAGAAGAAACGATATGTAAGAAACTAAAAATCAGCAAACATTGTTCTCTATGTAATTCTGTATTATTTCATAGTATAGGTGGAAATGTCTCTGCTGTTTCAGTAGCCTGTGCAGTGATACCATTGGATTGTAATCAGTCTTTATAAAGTCCCTTCATTTGGCAACTTCTGTCTGACCTGGAAATCCAGACATTGCTCCATAGCCCCTATGTGAGGTAAACCAGCCAATCTATGCATTTAAAGGGTGTGTCCACCCTTCAAAAAAATTTTTTACCTAACATTCCCCCTGTCCCCCCAGCCCCAACCGCTCTATTAGTATCATCAGAAAATGCCCCAAACTTTACTTACCTTCCCTCTTTCCTCCGCCGCGCTGCCAGGCCCACTGCTTGCGAGAAAATGCAAGCAGAGGGACGGGACCGGCAGTCGCGTCTGTGATTGGCTGAGCGGCAGCCAATCACGGACGCGGCTGCCGGGAGTTCAGTGTGGTGGAGGAAAGAGGGAAGGTAAGTAATGTTTTGGGCATTTTCTGATGATACTAATAGAGCAGTTGGGGCTGGGGGACAGGGGGAATGTTAGTTAAAAAGGTTTTTACACTAGGGGGAGGGAATCCTAATCGGGAGAGGGAGGGGGAGAAGGGCTGCAGTACGCATGCCAAACTTCTCCCGGAGGCCATATAGGAGGCAGAGTCCTATATGGACTCTGCTATCCTCCTGGTGGGCAGTTTTTGGTACTTTGGGGGGGACTACAGGAGAACCATATGGAGCTGGGATGTGAGGTAAGGATTAAACAACACTACACAATGGAGGGCCAGTAGTGGGGGGATTATGTTTTGGGGGTGGACATGCCCTTTAAGTAACCAGCTTGTTGACAGATTTTACAAGATTTTCCTGTCCAAATGGCAGAACCAGAATATAGCAGTTAAAGAACCCTTTATGCAGGACATTTAAAGTATGGAAACCATATTTTACAAATTATATTATCAAGGTAACACATACACATTTTTTCCAAGGGCTGATACTCATTGAATTACCATAGTGCACAGTTACCAAGTTAAAGCGATAATTGTCTGAAATTATCATTTGACACACATAGGGTTTTCAATAAAAATTCTTATCGTTTAAAATGGTGCTAATTTTGCCCCAACCAATTAGATGTTAGCTTTCAAATGTAATTTGAAGGGGGGGGGGATGGGACAATGTACTGAAAGCAAATCCTCTCAGTACATCAGATATGTGATGCATGCACCACCCTCAGGCCAGATTTATACTTTTTTCTCCCCTAGGCCAGCCAACTAGGAAAGTGGGGTCATTCTTTGGCATAAGGGAAGCCCGAGCACTGTTTTTAAAAGGATTATGCTGGACTGGGGTAGCTCTGTGAAAGAGACTTTATTTTATTTACCGTGGCCGCCCCTAGCGAATCGCCAGTCACAGCTCACTGAAACAAACACAAGTAAGGCTCATCTCACTTCTGCTGCTGTGCTTGTAATGTAAAGGAAAGGGTGCCATTTTCGTGCCGCCTCCTATTAGTATGCCGCCCTAGGCCACCCTATGTGGCCTGGTGAAATCCGGCCCTGACTACTCCCCTCCCAAAGCGTCCAAAGGAGAATAAAATGAATATAATTGGATTCAACATAGCTCCTTTACCTTCCGTTCTTAATTTATATCATTAAATGAATTTTTCACTTTTTCAGTAAACTCTTCCTTTAATTACTGTCCATTCAAGAGAGTGGAAAAAAAGCAGGAATTTAACAGATTACTTAAACACTTCCATGGATTCCTTAGCTAGAAGACAGCACATGAGAAAATGCATTTGACTGCACACGACCATTTAGTTTAGTGTGGTGGAGGAAAGAGGGAAGGTAAGTAATGTTTTGGGCATTTTCTGATGATACTAATAGAGCAGTTGGGGCTGGGGGACAGGGGGAATGTTAGTTAAAAAGGTTTTTACACTAGGGGGAGGGAATCCTAATCGGGAGAGGGAGGGGGAGAAGGGCTGCAGTACGCATGCCAAACTTCTCCCGGAGGCCATATAGGAGGCAGAGTCCTATATGGACTCTGCTATCCTCCTGGTGGGCAGTTTTTGGTACTTTGGGGGGGACTACAGGAGAACCATATGGAGCTGGGATGTGAGGTAAGGATTAAACAACACTACACAATGGGGCCAGTAGTGGGGGGGATTATAGTTTTGGGGGTGGACATGCCCTTTAAGTAACCAGCTTGTTGACAGATTTTACAAGATTTTCCTGTCCAAATGGCAGAACCAGAATATAGCAGTTAAAGAACCCTTTATGCAGGACATTTAAAGTATGGAAACCATATAATTTTACAAATTATATTATCAAGGTAAAACACATACACATTTTTTCCAAGGGCTGATACTCATTGAATTACCATAGTGCACAGTTACCAAGGTAAAGCGATAATTGTCTGAAATTACCATTTAGGACACACATATAGGGTTATTCAATAAAAATTCTTATCGTTTAAAATGGTGCTAATTTTGCCCCAACCAATTAGATGTTAGCTTTCAAATGTTAAATTTGAAAGGGGGGGGGATGGGACAATGTACTGAAAGCAAAAATCCTCTCAGTACATCAGATATGTGATGCATGCACCACCCTCAGGGCCAGATTTATACTTTTTTCTCCCCTAGGCCAGCCAACTAGGAAAGTGGGGTCATTCGTTGGCATAAGCGGGAAGCCCGAGCACTGTTTTTTAAAAGGATTATGCTGGGGACTGGGGTAGCTCTGGTGTGAAAGAGACTTTATTTTATTTACCGTGGCCGCCCCTAGCGAATCGCCAGTCACAGCTCACTGAAACCAGAAACACAAGTAAGGCTCATCTCACTTCTGCTGCTGTGCTTGTAAATGTAAGGAGGAAAGGGGTGCCATTTTCGTGCCGCCTCCTATTAGTATGCCGCCCTAGGCCACAGCCTATGTGGCCTGGTGAGAAATCCGGCCCTGACTACTCCCCTCCCAAAGCGTCCAAAGGAGAATAAAATGAATATAATTGGATTCAACATAGCTCCTTTACCTTCCGTTCTTAATTTAATGCATTAAATGAATTGTTCACTTTTTTCAGTAAACTCTTCCTTTAATTACATGTCCATTCAAGAGAGTGGGTAAAAAAAGCAGGAATTTAACAGATTACTTAAACACTTCCATGGATTCCTTAGCTAGAAGACAGCACATGAAGAAAATGCATTTGACTGCACACGACCATTTAGTTTACACAGTCTCCATGGAGATAAACTGGAATGACAATTGGTTGGATCAATATTGTTTCATGCAAAATAAAATGAAATCTACTAATGTGAAAAGGTTAGCCAAACCAACTTGCATTATTTACTTAAGCTGGGTACGCACGATGAGATATTTCGGTCCGATCGACCGATAGTTCAGTGTATCGGTCGATCGGACCGAAATTATCGCATCCTAATGTGCCCATGTCCGAACGACCGTTCGTCCAAATCGGATGATCGGACAGGATGGAAAACCTCGTCCGATCATGCGGTCCTCTATGGACCGCACGCACGGTTGCGGTGACTATCGGACGTGGCTGCTTTTGCCGCGACCGACAGTCCTTCCTCCTGGCCGACCGGTCGAAAGTATCGAATGGTCAGTCAGGAGGAAAAATCGCTAGGTGTGTACCTAGCTTTAGACCAACTGATAGGTAGATTGACTCTTTTGTTGATAAATTGTTATGTTGCATCTTTAGTTGATAAATTGTAACGTTGCATTTTCTCTTATCTGTAGGTCCTTTGTTTCCTATACTATGAGTGTAGTTGCAGTAAATTTTGTTGTTCCTCTGATGGTGATGTTTTATTGTTATTATAATGTTTCACGTTCAATGAAAGGTTATGGTAGCCACAGTCTGGGAGGCTGCAATGTGGATTGGTCAGATCAAGAGGATGTGACAAAGGTAAGTTTAAAGTAAAGTAGTGTATGAAAGGTGATAAAGTTGTTTATAGTTAATGAACAGTATAACCAGTGCATAGTACATCTGTATCTTGATAATATGGTCCATACAGCCAGCTCTATTTATAATAAAGAGCTCTGTTTTATAATCCGGCAAAAAACATTCTAGTCACTTACAGGCCAGAAGATGTTGATGTACCACTGTACTAAGTAGAGGGGAATTAAAGAAGTGACTGGACTGCCTTATCTAATGAAAACATTTTCCAAATTCAACTTAGGAGAGCTAATGGATTAGTTTATAAACCATTTATTTGTTTGACATATATATACGGAAAGCTTAGAATGCTATTCCATAAGCCATAAATACTTACGAATATGTGTGTTTTTGGTTAGGCTTTAATGAAATATACAATCATTTGTTTTTTTAGACAGAAGTTTGGCTGTATGTTATGAAAAACCATGTTTTCACTTCTCCTTTAAATATTTTTGTGACCGGTTTAGTATTTGCAATTTTTCCTCATGTGTTATCTCCTAGTATGGTTTCATGCAATATCATGTTGCCTTTTTTTTTTCCAGATGTCAGTAGTGATGATTTTGATGTTTTTGATAGCCTGGTCTCCTTATAGCATAGTGTGTTTATGGTCATCCTTTGGAGATCCAAGAAAAATCCCTCCTGCAATGGCCATTGTAGCCCCTCTATTTGCCAAGTCGTCCACTTTCTACAATCCGTGCATTTACGTTATTGCTAATAAAAAGTATGTTTATTTTACAAACAATAAACCAATGTTCAAATCATATCCCCTTGTATGGAACAGGCAATGGTTTTTCAATTTGCTCCTTGATTAATTGAAATTATTATTGTCATCATCATTATTATAATATTTTAAAAAGTCCTTCTTACAAGGTCCTTCAGTTTTACTTGACCTGTTTCACAGAGTTCAAAGAATTCTTTAGGATTAAAATCACCAAGCAGAATGGTGTAATATATGTGTGCAATTTTTAAATGTTTTGTTTCAATGCCACTTACTACATTGCTTCCTATATAGTTAAAAGGGAACAATAGTTGAATTGCAACATTTTAATAAGGATGGCTTAACATTATTTTATCTGAAGATAGATGCAGCTAATTATTATTATTTTATTCAAGTATGGTGCGCTTCTATGTGAAAGGAGATGCTGTACTTCTTTCTCTAAATAGCTGCACCGTTGGTAGGATCTTGTACCTTTTGTATTCAGTGCAATTCATACTTTAAAAATTGGCTTTGGTGCCAGTTTAAACTTTCTTTTTTTTTTTAAATGTATATTTCTCAATGGGCTAAAATAGAACACTCCCACTTTCCATACTTACCTCCTCCCTTCATCACAGCCCCTTTTTGTGTTACATCAGCAGTAACCAAAATTCGATTTTAGCTTATTTAATAAATGTATGTATCCCCCAAACCACCCCCTCCCCTTATTGTACCCAGGGTAAGGAACTAAACCAATAGGTACTCACCCCTGGGTTCACCCCAATGTCCAGCTGGTTGTGCCAGTCTGTAGACACCTTCTTTCTCCATAGGCTAACCCCAGAACAGTACGGTAGGAGGGGGATGGCTAGACTGGCATAATGTCCCTGACAACGCAGTATGGACATCTAGAGTGAACCCAGAGCTGAGGACCTAGTTGTTTGGGCCTCACCCTGGGTCCTATCAGGGGAGAGGGGCTGCTATATGTGGTATAATTGCAATGTCTTACAGTTTGTTTTATTTTTATAGCATCTTAGCATAATTGAAGTACAGGCAGAAAACTTGTTTTCAGCTCCTAAACAAAGCAGCAAGGCCTAACAAAGTAAAATCAATAGATTAGATTCTTGTATAATTTCTGTTCATGTTTTGTTTATTTACTTTATAGGTTTAGAAGAGCAATATTATCCATGATTCTGTGCAAGTCACGACAAGAAGTGACCCTTGATAACAACTTCCCAATGAGCATCTCCCAGTGTACCCTAACATAGGTTAGGGGTTCATTTCAGCAATGAAATATTGACATACAACCTAAGGAAAATATCTGCATGGGGAACTGAATGTCTCATTAATATTTATTTTTCCAAGGTTAATAAAATAAATATTTTAATCTAAGAACCTTTACAAAGGTATTTCACTGAATTCAAGTAAGATGCAATAAAAATCTGTGGTTAGTTCATTGATATGTTATATTTTCGGCTAATTCTTGAACCAATGAAATGGCTTTGTTCAACATGGCCAGAATGACATACATAACACCATGATGCTTCTAATGCCTCCAAAATCTATAAAAGAAGAATCTTACAGCAATACACAATGCCAGGCAGCCTTTAAATGATCTGATCGTTCTTGCCTTGGTTTCAGAGCAGGTATCCGGCCTTTTCACAGACAACCTGTGTTGTAATTGGGCTGCCTGAATAGATGTATACATATTCCCTGTCTGTTCTTGGAGGTGTCAAGACATGAAACCATGGCATTTCAACCAAACCCAGGTTACGAGTATAATGCCAAATATACTGGGTAAAAGCAACGCTATGCATATTTCCCTTGTTGACTGGTACCAGTGAAAAAACTTAAAGGAAAGTATACAAATAGGTGTAGGTTCAATGCATTTCCACAGATGCATTTGCTGGTTTCATTTCTAGGACAATATGGTAATGGAACCTCAAATCTAGTAAATGATTGCAGATTAATTTTTCCCTAGTTGAACAAATTGGGGAAAAACTGCCCTATAGGTAAACTCGTATAATGAGCACACAGTATGGTAGAACAGGATCAAGATGCAGGAACACCAGAGTTTATTCTGCTCCTCCGCTACTTTTGGTTTCTACTGCAGACTTTGTGACAGGCCTGGGGCTTGAGCTCCTGGGCCACTATATGTGGGGAATTTAAAAATGTTGGCATTTTTTCTATTATTGGCTTAATGTCTAGGCTACAGTTCTAGGGTTTATGCTCCCAGATCACTGCTCACATTGTGTAAGATTGTTTTTACATTAGTATGTTTGCTGGTGTAAAGTTCAGATGCAGATATTTACTTTTTCTATACTGCTGCAATCTACTTGTATGTTATGGGGCACTGTCCCAATCCCCCATTTATTATTGACTTGTTGTAACTGGTATAATTGCAGAAGAACATCTGTTGTGATGCCATCTCACAGTTTGCTGCTTATTTTACAATTGCTTCTTATTTTTGTAATCAACCTCACAATCAGGGGAGGGCTGGGACCTTGTGAAGTAACCCTTTGATAGTAGGCGAGCATGCAGGCAGGCCTTTTTCTAAATGTAAATGTGCCATTGCACTGGGTAACCGGAACATATTTTTTAGTTTTATTTATGTTTCCAACAATACATATAATATTTTTCAAAATACATTTTACTACAAAGGTATTATGTCAGTCTGCCATCTCCTACCAACCTTTGCTGTCAGGACACATACAGTTCTTAACACCTTATGCTGCCATCACTTGATGCTAAACATGTGGCCTCTCAATTTAGCACAGAGACTACTACCTGAGTGGACAGTTATTTGCATTTATTTGACCATGATGATACTCAGGAGCACTTCCATTTGAATCTGTTTGAGTTTGAATATTCAATCTAAGTGAAATTAAGTGAAGGAATTTCACCGTACATTTCATTGGGGAAAACCAAGGTGCACAGAAGCTATCAGAGAGTTATTAGGACAATTGGCACATTAATATAGAAAATATTTTTCTATACATGCAGTTCTTACTAGCTTATTCAATAAAAATGTGCTAATAATATACAAAGTCAGTAAAGTCATTATGCAAATTGATTCATGAATATAGAAGGATTAGGACAGCTATGACGCTTTTTAAAGAATTGGCTAAAAATAATTCTTAATAAATCATTCAGTTACCTAGGGCCAAAACAGAAGTGTGGAAAAGCCTTGTTACTTTTCATTACATTCCAGGATTTTAATGTATGAGAACATAGGCTAAAAACAATCAGGTCAATGTACCAAAAAGCCAGTATTGGTGCTTACCTCCTTAGTTATCCCAGTGCAGTAAGTCAATAGTACCTTGTATTACATTCAGATCCACCATATATTTTACATGTGTATTACTATTCCTGTCTTAATTCTTGGTACATTGGTTGTGGCTCTTGGTACATCACCCTAAAAATGTTTAAAGTGTAAAATCTATTTAGAGATCCACTTCTGTTTCAAGATGTAGTGTCTACGCTGTTAATGTTACACACAAATCATTGTGTTAAGTGTAATAACATAGCATAATAGAGAAATGTTATCAGGATTTCTCCCAATATCAGACCAGGGCTGTAATTGATAATTAGGTAACATTTTTAGGTAAACATAAATAATAACATAATTAGGTAGGGGGGCTTTAGAAGTTAATACAACGGGGTTAATACTAATGCTGTACATGTGGAAATGAATCTAAGACCCCTAGTCGCTTTTATTGTGAAATAGTGAAAATTTTAATTTGAAAATCACATATACCAATGTATAAAAGGTGACAAACATTCTTTTGGCTGCTGTACAAATTTGTAATGGTTCCATTACACACTTAGACGTCTGTCTCTTTACGAGAGTAAACCAGTTTTTTGCTTTGTACGTTCAAGCACGTTCAACAACAACAATTACAACCAACATGTTTTATCATTATATGGAGCAAATTTAACTAAATTATTCAAATAATACATACAGACAACTCCACCCTCATAATAACATCTTTTAGAAAGAACGGCCTCTTTAAAATATGTTGATATATCCTACTTTGTCCTCTGAATTAATTAATCTATGCCTGCTGTGCTTCTGGATGCCTCATGATAACTGAGCAAATTAGTGACCTTTACTGAGCCTGGGCATGCGCAGAAGAGGCAGCTAGGGGATTAACTTTCAGTCATTGGCTGTGATGTCAACTGTCAAATCCATAACTGACAGTTACTAACTGGAAGAACCAGGAAGCAAAGACAGGGGAAACAAAACATTTTATAGGATTTCAGGTTAGACTTATATATTTCAGATTTGAAACTATTACCATTTAGGGTTTTTGGGGGTGATTTGCCTGTAAGTAAGTTTTCATTTTGGGGCTGGACTTGCCCTTTAACCCTACCTAACAGTTGATACAGAGGAAGGCAAAAAAAAAAAAAACGCTAAAAAAGGGGGGGAAATTCCTTCCTGACACCAAATGACAATCGGAAAGTATCCCTGGATCAACCAGAACTGCAGTATATGTATTATTACCAGTAATTCTTAACATTTATAGAAACTTATATAGCCCACTTTTAAATGGGACTTGCCATTACCACATATGCTGGAAGACCATTCCACAATTTCACCGTTCTCACTGTAAAGAAACCATTCCTAAGATGAAAATGAAACTTCTTTTCTTCCAATCTTAAAGGATGTCCACGTGTTCTCTGATGACAGATAAGTAAACAATGCACCAGAGAATTTATTGTATGGCCCATTAATACAATTATATAAAGTGAACATATCCCCATGCAAACGTTGCTTCTCTAATGTAAACAGCCCTTGTCTAATCTGCCTCCGTAGTCAAGCCTATCCATTTCCTTTATTATTTTTGTTGCCCTACTCCAAAACTGCACCACATATATATTTACAAATGAGGCCTTACCAGTGCCTTGTAAAGAGGGAGAATAACATTTTTCTCTCTTGAATCTATTCCCCTTGGCTGCCTGGCATTATCTTAGCTATAGCAAACAATTCCAGACAGCCACGGCTAGAGCTAGAAAGATATTGCCTTTTATAAAGAGGGGAATAGATTCAAGAGTGAAAAATGTTATTCTCCCTCTTTACAATAAGAACAGAATAATGTGAATTAGTTATAACAGGTAGCATAGAAAGGTTTTCTCTGTTATGCAGTGCTGGCCAGCAGCTAGAAGCACTAGCTGCCAGCAGTCTAACCCACATTTTCACATTTTGAGTTGAACAGCTGCTAGAAATGATAAAAGGTCATTATTTGTACACACACAACAGGGGCAAAACAGTTTGCCTTTTAAAATAATTTAAAATAAGAATTAGTTGTAGGTACCACACTTTGGCCAAAATATGTAATCTTGCATGCTAAGTCAGGGCCCCCCATAAATCCTACTTTGCCTATTAGCAGTCTGTAGTGGAAAAAACTGCAACTGCAATGGAACTGAGACAATGTTGCACCCACCATTTACTGAAAAACTTAGTGAGAAGGTAAAGAGCCTTTAAACGCTAGCCAATAAACATACAGCTATGAGTCGTTTCTTGTTCTAAAAGCTGAACAGCAGCTAGTCACAATGTACTTTTCTGCTGTAATTTGTGCACAAATCCCAGCAAGAAATTGTTGGTATATCCCATGCTACTTCCTCCCGGTCTATGAATTAGTGATCCAAATGTTGCTGGGTATCCAAGCACTGTCAAGTTCTTTAGGTAGTTAGACTGCCCTACTTGTATCCAGCTTGTGTCATCAGTAGGAAGCCCATTGGTTTTAAACTCATTGGGCATTGAGATCAAGGACCACATTTATAAAGCTGCAGTATCGCTTTTTAGCGGTACCGTGACTTTAACGATCGGTATCGTAAATTTACTATCGTAAGGTATCGGAGGATACCAATCGTAAATCTACGATAACAAAATCGTAGATTTACGATCCCCATAGAATACCATTGCAGTAGTTTAATACCGCACGGTATTCTACGATCGAACATTTGTTAATTAACGAACGTTCGGTCGTAAATGTATGATCGCAATAGTACATTTATGACCGCAATCGTAAATTAAGTCGCGGTATCACTTAAAAAAGATACCGCGGCTGTATAAATATGGCACCAAGATTCAATGTTGATAAATGTAAGGTGATGCATTTGGAGTTTAACAATCCTTGTGCCACCTACAAAATAAATAAGTGCTAAGTGAATTTCTATAACAAATAATGTACACTGTGGACAAAATAAGTATATTTATTCTATAACAAATATCCCCAATCAAATCACATATATAGGTATATATAAAACCACACAAATAATAATAGAATATTAGCTGGCCAGCTATAATCCAAATATATTATAATAAATATCTAGCTATATAAATATCCATATAAACCTAAAAATCATATTAAAAACTCGTACATTTATGACCACGATCATAAAATAACTAACCCGCGGTATCGCTAAAGAGCGATACCACGGGTTTATAAATATGGCCCATTATCACTTTATACCAATATATTAATGGGCCATATAATTAACTCTCTGGTGCATTGTTCATTAATAGGTCACATCAAACGACTGTGGACATCCTTTAAGATTTTTTTTATATCAAAATTTTATATATAAAAACTTATCTCTCTTACATCCTCTCTTGGCCTTACTCAATAGTCCTCTGCACAGACCCATTGTAATGGACACACTGGATCTGGTCTTCACCCGCCTCTGCTCCATATCTAACTCTCCCTTTCCTCTATCCGATCACAATATTCTCAAATGTAATCTTGTGTCAGCTGTCCTGGCCGTAACCCCTAATAAACAAATGTACAGATGCAGAGACCTGCGTAATCTCGACCCCCTTTCGCTCTCTGGCCCCCTCCAACAACTTATCTCTATGTCCTCCTTCTCTGACCCTGACCTTGCAGCCTTACATTACCATAACACTGTTTCCAATGCCCTAAATTCTATTGCTCCTTTATCCACCTGTTGCCTTAGTCGTAAAAACCCTCAACCTTGGCTTACAGATCAGATTAAAAAGATGAAAAGGCAATCCTGTATAGCTGAACGACGCTGGCACAAGAGCAACAAAAATAAAGACTTTCTTGAATTTATAAGTGCCCTTTATCAGATCAGAAGTGCTATATCCTTAGCCAAACAAAACTTCTCTTCACTCATATCCACTCAATCCCATAACCCCAAACTGTTTAAAGTATTCCCCTCCCTGCACTGTTTGCCACCTCCTCTGCCTACTCCCTGTTTATCAACTGGTGCAATAGCCTCATATTTCACAGAAAAAAATCCAAAACGCTTTTCTTGTGCACCCTAGCTCCTCCCTACAGCTTCCAACCACTACCATTGCACTGCCTAACCTCCCTTCATTGCTCACCTCATCCATCTCTACCCCTCCCACTGCACTGTCTAGCATCCCTTTATTGGTAAATCCCTTTACTTGCCCCCCATCGAGCTCCACCACTATAACAGAACAGGGACTTTTATCTTTCCTATCCAGGACACATCTCACCACCTGCCCCCTCGACCCCATTCCCTCTTATCTCATTCCTCATCTCTCCTCTTCCTTCATTCCAGCCCTAACCTCTCTCTTTAACTTTTCCCTATCCACTGGTATTTTCCCCATCTCATTTAAACATGCCGTGGTATCCCCTATACTTAAAAACCCCTCCCTGGATCTGTCCGCTCTTTCCAGCTACCGGCCTGTCTCCCTTCTCCTCTTTGCTTCGAGACTACTGGAAAGACATGTCTATACTGACCTGGCTCATCACCTGTCTGCTAACTTTGAGCACCTCCAGTCAGGCCCTAACCACTCCACAGAAACTGCCCTCACTAAAGTGACCAATGATCTACTTATTGCTAAATCTAAAGGTCACTACTCTTTGCTTATTCTTCTTGACCTGTCCCCTGCTTTTGATACTGTTGATCACCCTCTACTTCTTCAGACCCTGGCCTCCTTAGGTATCCAGGATACTGCACTTTCTTGGCTATCCCATTACCTTTCTGGTAGGACCTTTAGTGTTTTCCACTCTGGAATTAACTCCACCCACACCCCCTCACTGTGGGGGTCCCGCAAGGCTCGGTACTCCGTCCTCTTCTTTTCTCCATCTACACCTATGGACTTGGACAACTCATTAGTTCATTTGGGTTCCAGTATCACCTGTATGCGGATGATACCCAAATTTACATCTCTGCCCCAGGTCTCCCTACACTGACATCCCATGCCCGACTGCCTTAGTGCCATCTCTGCCTTCATGTCCTCCTGCTTCCTCAAACTCAACATGGACAAGACTGAACATGTCCTTTTCCCACCCTCACAATCTGTTCCCCTTCCTAGTCTTGCTATTAATATTAACAATACACCTATATCCCCATCTCCTCATGTCTGCTTCCTGGGAATAATGGTAGATTCTGATCTTTCCTTCAAACCCCATGTCAATTCCTTGCCAACTCCCGTCGGCTCCAACTCAGAAACATCTCACGCATTCGTCCCTTCCTATTGAAAGAAGCTATAAAAATCCCAGTCCACGCCCTAGTCATATCCCGGCTAGACTGCTACACACTCCTGTGTGGTTTACTAAACAACCACCTGGCACCACTTCAATCCATCCTCCACTCTGCTGCTCATTGATTTCCCTCCTTATTTCTCTAATGCCTCTCCTCTCTGTCAGTCACTCCACTGGCTGCCCATCACGCAAAGGATCCAGTTCAAGCTGCTTACCCTATCCTATAAAGCACTATCCAACACATCCCCTCCGTATATATCTTAAAGCTCATCCACCAAAACCGTCCCAGATGCAACCTCTGCGCAAATTATATCCTCCTGTCCTCCCCCCTTTCACCTCTTCCCATGCCCACATTCAGGACTTTGCTTGTGCTGCTCCTCTGCTCTGGAACTTACTCCCTGCTCTGAAACTCTCTGGGCAGTAAGTATCCCCCGAATTAGTGTTTCCAGTAATATTAAGACATGAAGGTCCGGATAACAGGGAATATTAAACCAAAACCTTTAATAGATATGCATTAAAAATCTCTAAAAAAAAGGTTAAAACTAGCAAAACCATGTGCTGCCACAGCAGAGGAAAAGAAAGGACAAGAAAAAGGATCTGAATATCCCTCACTTAAATGACGCACAGTCAGTGCTCACATAAAGCTATCCCTAGTATTGTTAAAAAGCCCTATGCACTCTGTGCCCTCCTAGTCCAAAGGAAGAAGAGTCCCTAATTTAGGTCCCTATTTTTGTAGGGCACCGAGTACCTTATGTGGACTTGTGTATAGGTATACTATTACTTCTAGATTATATACATTTGTGACTTTATATGTCTTATGAAGGGGAGATAGGCAATGTTTTTAAATGTTGATATCCCAATTGTTGATATAATAAAGGATTTTTATACGTTTTTCCAAAATTATAGTGTTGCAATATGGTAATTCTATTGAAGTTTAGGCTTACTCAAATGTGTATTTTCTGCTAGGTGGACCTAATGTGACACGGTGGCATGTAGGCATCCCTGCAAAATGGCCTCCAGGGTGTCCCACTTAATTTTATATGATTCGGTCTTTCTGTTAGTTTCCAAAAACATAGAAAGCTGTTCCTGTATTGTGTCGGGTTCTGGGAACAGGGACATCCAGAAGGGGTTAAATTTCCTTGGCCTGATTGGGGGAGTCATATTAGGTATATCCAGTATTAGCTGTATAGGGTAGTGGTCTGATATAATTGGCATTTTGGTGTGGTTGACCAAAAACTAGTCTATTATGGAGTGGGTATGGTGTGTAGAGGAATATAAGTATATTCCAGCAAATTTGGATGTCTTTTTCTCCATGGCTCTAATAAGACCATTTCTATTACCATCTGGGGAAATGGGGTGCAAGTATTTGGGATTATATCAGTGGGGTTTGGTTAAAATTTGTCTAATTTAGTTAATATCAGGGGGAGGGGGTTTTAAGGAAGTTATGCTTCTACTTTTATGAGAAGATTATAGCCAATATATTTGCAACATAGTTGTAATTGTTTCACCATATTGTTCAAGTTTTAAATGGTCAATATATATATATATATATATCCCTTATATTATATAAATAAATTAATATTTTTACGGAGATTGCATTGAGTTTTTAGGAGCAACTAACTAGGTGGGGGTATATAGCATTATTACACATAGAAAAGGTCCATATATATATATGTGTGTAATTAGCACTATTTAATTAAAATCACCATAAGAATTAACACCATACAAAGTATAGTACTACTACCTACTACTGAATTACAAAACAATTTATATACAATTAATAAACTAAACTTACTTTACTGGACACCCCTAAGTTTGAATGGAAAACTCAAAATGATAGGTTAAGACACACCTCCAGGATTTCTACAGGGTCTCCATGTAGACACTAAAAGGAAGTGGAATTTTACTAACATCCAATGAGAGGTTCTGATCTTACACTGTTAGCAAATAAAAAAATTCTCTTAGGCACTGTCCATGAAAAGACAGGAAGTGTAAGGAAGTTCCTGTATTACACCCAGTTATGTGCTGTTTGTAAAACATGTGACAGGCTTAGTCAATTAGAAACTTCTTCAGACTCTCACATTTACTCCCCCTCCCCTCTCCATAGAAAGTAATGAGACAATCCAGTTTCTGTTTGCTAGACAGGAAGTGTCTGTTTATGATTAAATGACTTTGCATGTCTCTGAAACTGCCCAGCATTCTTAGAGAAATGGGCAGTTTTTACCGCAATATTAATATATTAAACATGAGGCTGTCAGGTACCTTCAGTTATAAGAAGGCTCCACTTCATTTTATACCCTGAGCTTTTAGCTCCTTTATCCAAACCTCTCAATAACTTGTCAAGCTAATCAGAATCCTGTGTTTCCTATCCCCATAGTGACTGTAAATCTGGAACTTGCTGTGGTAATTACCAATTACCAAGTATGGACCTAGCATGTTATTCTGGATCCTGTATAAGGTCTCAGGATGTCTAATGGAGCTGTTCAGGTTGAATTGCACATTGTGGCAGGATTGCCTGGAACTGTGTTCAGATCTGCAGGTTAATACCATTTTGTCTGGATACATATAATACATGTGTCCCAACTGAGCATTTGCTTTGTGTGAGAGCCCTGCCAGGACAGATGACTGTTGGTCACAGTAACAGTGGCTGCAGCCAGCAGCTCATGTGACAAACTGATCATGTGGTCCCATAGGGAACTGCATGATTGGCTGTGATTTACTAACTGACCCATTTGTCTGATACGGACAAATGGGTCAGTCATATTTTCAGCCGACTAATCTGTGGCACTATTGGTTCGTTACTGGTGTTTACCCAGCCTTAAGTTTACATGCGATCGTGGGTGCCGCACAATGTGTACGAACGGCCAATAATCGTGCCATGTATGGGCACTTTATCGACTAAAATGGCCATTCTGTCGAAACACGCCATGAATATAATCCGAAACGGCCGTTCGCACATGTCATGCATCGGCACCAGCGATTGCATGTGTGCACAAACCTTTAGACTTTATAGATTATAACTGCCAGGTAGGTGGTATTTGGAAGTGAGTGCAAATATGGGAAAGTTTATGACTCTAACAGGGAGATTCACCCAGAGGCACAAGCTCTCTGGGCAAATCTCCCATACGGGATTTACCAGAGGTTGTGCGATTTTGGGTGAATCTCACCAGCACATAAGTATTTATCGCCAGCTATTAGTTGGTGTTTAATACTTACGTATAAAGAGGCACGCAACCTCTGGTAAATTACTTCTGGTACTCGCGCTGCCGCCGCAAAGCTGGCATTAATGTTGCGCCAACCAATCGACCCATATAATGCTTCCCTAATCCAATAGTCTAATAGCTATGGATGTAAGGGAAGGGCAGATGAATCACTTGCATGTTCAAACCCTTGGGTAGGAAGCACTAAAGCATGACCAAGGGCTTTTAATGTCTGTCAGGAAAATGTCTTTATTCCAGGATGTATGAAAACTAAGTTTTCCAGAATCCTGTGCAGTCAGGGAATGCTGGGAGTTGTTTTTTTTAAACATGTGAAAAGTTCATTAAGAAGACACTAACTGCAAAACAGAGAATGCTGGGATTTATAGTTTTCAAACATGTGAAAGGTCACAAGCTTAGGCTGTATTAGATCTAGACAGATGCCTTAGCTACAGGATATTAAGAAAAAACTTACTGCTAACAGAGAATGCTGGGAATTGTGGTTTTCAAACACGTAAAAGGTCACAAGTTAAACAAGCCATTTCTTTAAGTGAGAAATATGTGTTTATATTCAAGAATAAGGAAAGTAGGGCTGCCCAGTCGTTTATACTTTGCAAGGGGTAATCCCTCTTTATTGCAGTACACCAATCGTTTCGGCCACTAGGCCTTTATCAAGTGCAATATGAACCTTGCATGTTAATCAAGATACTGTATAGGATTTAAGGTGGCTATACATATATCCAATTTTACTTATCCAACCAAGCGCTCATGCAATATTAGTTTGAACTTGCCAGAACCACCTTTCCCATTCTTCTATGCCACAGACAGGCGGTTCTTGTAGGATCGGTCTAATGTAGTGGGAGCACTCGTTCGGGAAAGTAAAATCGGATATATGTATGGGCTGCTTTTGATTGCCCAAAGGTGCTGTTTAGGGGACCCTTTAATGGGAGGTCCTATGCCTTTAATATAAAGCACTGAATGGCCTCTTCCCTCATTTTAAAAAGCCAAAGGGCTGGGGGGAAGTGAAAGCCTGTTGTATGGATCCAGTGCACAAGTATGAGAAATGCAAAAGTTTGCTAATGGTAATTGAAGTAAAAAAGGTTAGAAGTTAGGACCTTCCAGACTGGGGTTACCTTGACGTGGTTGGAAGGTTTTTCATTCATGTGATCACAGTAATGTATACTACAACCCTTTTGTTTATAAAGTATGCCAGTGTGCAGATAATATGATATTGTATGGGGCCTAGGAATGTGCATTGATTATCTTCTCTGTTTGTATAAATGTTTGACCAGATCAGTAGCACTTCTGCTAAATGTAGTTGTAAATTAGCCTAATTGGAGTGCTTCCACAATCCTTGTATTGTATGTATATTTGGGAGGCCTGGTCAAGCCTCCGTGTGGTAATAGCACCCCCAACACGCCCCTTTTATGGGAGGTCCTATGCCTTTAATATAAAGCACTGGATGGCCTCTTCCCTCATTTTAAAAAGCCAAAGGGCTGGACCAAGGGCTTTTACACTGTCCTGTCAGGAAAATGTCTTTATTCCAGATGTAGGAAAACTAAGTTTCCAGAATCCTGTGCAGTCAAGGGAATGCTGGGAGTTGTTTTTTTTAAACATGTGAAAAGTTCATTAAGAAGACACTAACTGCAAAACAGAGAATGCTGGATTTATAGTTTTCAAACATGTGAAAGGTCACAAGCTTAGGCTGTATTAGATCTAGACAGATGCCTTAGCTACAGATATTAAAAAAAACTTACTGCTAACAGAGAATGCTGGGAATTGTGTTTTCAAACACGTAAAGGGTCACAATTAAACAAGCCATTTCTTTAGGAGAATATGTGTATATTAAGAAATAGAAGTAGGGCTGCCCAGTCGTTATACTTTGCAAGGGGTAATCCCTCTTTATTGCAGTACACACCAATCGTTTCGGCCACTAGGCCTTTATCAAGTGCAATATGAACCTTGCATGTTAATCAAGATACTGTATAGGATTTAAGGTGGCTATACATATATCCATTTTTACTTATCCAACCAAGCGCTCATGCAATATTAGTTTGAACTTGCCAGAACCACCTTTCCCATTCTTCTATGCCACAGACAGGCGGTTCTTGTAGGATCGGTCTAATGTAGTGGGAGCACTGTTCGGAAAGTAAAATCGGATATATGTATGGGCTGCTTTTGATTGCCCAAAGGTGCTGTTTAGGGGACCCTTTAATGAGGTCCTATGCCTTTAATATAAAGCACTGAATGGCCTCTTCCCTCATTTTAAAAAGCCAAAGGGCTGGGGGGAAGTGAAAGCCTGTTGTATGGATCCAGTGCACAAGTATGAGAAATGCAAAAGTTTGCTAATGGTAATTGAAGTAAAAAAGGTTAGAAGTTAGGACCTTCCAGACTGGGGTTCCTTGACGTGGTTGGAAGGCTTTTCATTCATGTGATCACAGTAATGTATACTACAACCCTTTTGTTTATAAAGTATGCCAGTGTGCAGATAATATGATATTGTATGGGGCCTAGGAATGTGCATTGATTATCTTCTCTGTTTGATAAATGTTTGACCAGATCAGTAGCACTTCTTCTGCAAATGTAGTGTAACCCCCCCTTCCCTGGCCCCCCATAAATCCTACTTTGCCTATTAGCAGTCTGTAGTGGAAAAAACTGCAACTGCAATGGAACTGAGACAAGTTGCACCCACCATTTACTGAAAAACTTAGTGAGAGGTAAAGAGCCTTTAAACGCTAGCCAATAACATACAGCTATGAGTCGTTTTCTTGTTCTTAAGCAGCTGAACAGCAGCTAGTCACAATGTACTTTGCTGTAATTTGTGCACAAATCCCAGCAAGAAATTGTTGGTATATCCCATGCTACCCTCCCGGTCTATGAATTAGTGATCCAAATGTTGCTGGGTATCCAAGCACTGTCAAGTTCTTTAGGTAGTTAGACTGCCCTACTTGTATCCAGCTTGTGTCATCAGTAGGAAGCCGTTGTTTTAAACTCATTGGGCATTGAGATCAAGGACCAATTTATAAGCTGCAGTATCGCTTTTTAGCGGTACCGTGACGCTTTAACGATCGGTATCGTAAATTTACTATCGTAAGGTATCGGAGGATACCGATCGTAAATCTACGATAACAAAATCGTAGATTTACGATCCCCATAGAATACCATTGCAGTAGTTTAATACCGCACGTTTTCTACGATCGAACATTGTTAATTAACGAACGTTCGGTCGTAAATGTATGATCGCAATAGTACATTTATGACCGCAATCGTAATTAAGTCGCGGTATCACTTAAAAAAGATACCGTGGCTGTATAAATATGGCACCAAGATTCAATGTTGATAAATGTAAGGTGATGCATTGGAGTTTAACAATCCTTGTGCCACCTACAAAATAAATAAGTGCTAAGTGAATTTCTATAACAAAAATGTACACTGTGGACAAATAAGTATATTTATTCTATAACAAATATCCCAATCAAATCACATATATAGGTATATATAAAACCACACAAATAATAATAGAATATTAGCTGGCCAGCTATAATCCAATATATTATAATAAATATCTAGCTATATAAATATCCATATAAACCTAAAATCATATTAAAAACTCGTACATTTATGACCACGATCATAAAATAACTAACCGCGGTATCGCTAAGAGCGATACCACGGGTTTATAAATATGGTCCATTATCACTTTATACCATATATTAATGGGCCATATAATTAACTCTCTGGTGCATTGTTCATTAATAGGTCACATCAAACGACTGTGGACACTTTAAGATTTTTTTTATATCAAAATTTTATATATAAAAACTTATCTCTCTCACATCCTCTCTTGGCCTTACTCAATCAGTCCTCTGCACAGACCCATTGTAATGGACACACTGGATATGGTCTTCACCACGCCTCTGCTCCATATCTAACTCTCTCTTTCCTCTATCCGATCACAATATTCTCAAATGTAATTTGTGTCAGCTGTCCTGGCCGTAACCCCTAATAAAACAAATGTACAGATGCAGAGACCTGCGTAATCTCGACACCCCTTTCGCTCTCTGGCCCCCTCCAACACTATCTCTATGTCCTCCTTCTCTGACCCGACCTTGCAGCCTTACATTACCATAACACTGTTTCCAATGCCCTAAATTCTATTGCTCCTTTATCCACCTGTTGCCTTAGTCGTAAAAACCCTCAACCTTGGCTTACAGATCAGTTAAAAAGATGAAAAGGCAATCCTGTATAGCTGAACGACGCTGGCACAAGAGCAACAAAAATAAAGACTTTCTGAATTTATAAGTGCCCTTTATCAGATAGAAGTGCTATATCCTTAGCCAAACAAAACTTCTCTTCACTCATATCCACTCAATCCCTAACCCAAACTGTTTAAAGTATTCCCCTCCCTGCACTGTTTGCCACCTCCTCTGCCTACTCCCTGTTTATCAACTGGTGCAATAGCCTCATATTTCACAGAAAAAATCAAAACGCTTTTCTTGTGCACCCTAGCTCCTCCCTACAGCTTCCAACCACTACCATTGCACTGCCTAACCTCCCTTCATTGCTCACCTCATCCATCTCTACCCCTCCCACTGCACTGTCTAGCATCCCTTTATTGGTAAATCCCTTTACTTGCCCCCCATCGAGCTCCACCACTATAACAGAACAGGGACTTTTATCTTTCCTATCCAGGACACATCTCACCACCTGCCCCTCGACCCCATTCCCTCTTATCTCATTCCTCATCTCTCCTCTTCCTTCATTCCAGCCCTAACCCTCTCTTTAACTTTTCCCTATCCACTGGTATTTTCCCCATCTCATTTAAACATGCCGTGGTACCCCTATACTTAAAAACCCCTCCCTGGATCTGTCCGCTCTTTCCAGCTACCGGTTCTCCCTTCTCCTCTTTGCTTCGAGAACTACTGGAAAGACATGCTATACTGACCTGGCTCATCACCTGTCTGCTAACTTTGAGCACCTCCAGTCAGGCCCTAACCACTCCACAGAAACTGCCCTCACTAAAGTGACCAATGATCTACTATTGCTAAATCAAAGGTCACTACTCTTGCTTATTCTTCTTGACCTGTCCCCTGCTTTTGATACTGTTGATCACCTCTACTTCTTCAGACCCTGGCTCTTAGGTATCCAGGATACTGCACTTCTTGGCTATCCCATTACCTTTCTGGTAGGACCTTTAGTGTTTTCCACTCTGGAATTAACTCCACCCACACCCCCTCACTGTGGGGGTCCCGCAAGGTCGGTACTCCGTCCTCTTCTTTTCTCCATCTACACCTATGGACTTGGACAACTCATTAGTTCATTTGGGTTCCAGTATCACCTGTATGGGATGATACCCAAATTTACATCTCTGCCCCAGGTCTCCCTACACTGACATCCCATGCCCGACTGCCTTAGTGCCATCTCTGCCTTCATGTCCTCCTGCTTCCTCAAACTCAACATGGACAAGACTGAACATGTCCTTTTCCCACCCTCACAATCTGTTCCCCTTCCTAGTCTTGCATTAATATTAACAATACACCTATATCCCCATCTCCTCATGTCTGCTTCCTGGGAATAATGGTAGATTCTGATCTTTCCTTCAAACCCCATGTCAATTCCTTGCCAACTCCCGTCGGCTCCAACTCAGAAACATCTCACGCATTCGTCCCTTCCTATTGAAAGAAGCTATAAAAATCCCAGTCCACGCCCTAGTCATATCCCGGCTAGACTGCTACACACTCCTGTGTGGTTTACTAAACAACCACCTGGCACCACTTCAATCCATCCTCCACTCTGCTGCTCATTGATTTCCCTCCTTATTTCTAATGCTCTCCTCTCTGTCAGTCACTCCACTGGCTGCCCATCACGCAAAGGATCCAGTTCAAGCTGCTTACCCTATCCTATAAAGCACTATCCAACATCCCCTCCGTATATATCTTAAAGCTCATCCACAAAACCGTCCCAGATGCAACCTCTGCGCAAATTATATCCTCCTGTCGTCCCCCCTTTCACCTCTTCCCATGCCCACATTCAGGACTTTGCTCTGTGCTGTCCTCTGCTCTGGAACTTACTCCTTGCTCTGAAACTCTATGGGCAGTAAGTATCCCCCGAATTGAGTTTCCAGTAATATTAAGACATGAAGGTCCGGATAACAGGGAATATTAAACCAAAACCTTTAATAGATATGCATTAAAAATCTCTAAAAAAAGGTTAAAACTAGCAAAACCATGTGCTGCCACAGCAGAGGAAAAGAAAGGACAAGAGAAGGATCGAATATCCCTCACTTAAATGACGCACAGTCAGTGCTCACATAAAGCTATCCCTAGTATTGTTAAAAAGCCCTATGCACTCTGTGCCCTCCTAGTCCAAAGGAAGAAGAGTCCCAATTTAGGTCCCTATTTTTGTAGGGCACCGAGTACCTTATGTGGACTTGTGTATAGGTATACTATTACTTCTAGATTATATCATTTGTGACTTTATATGTCTTATGAAGGGGAGATAGGCAATGTTTTTAAATGTTGATATCCCAATTGTGATATTAAAGGATTTTTATACTTTTTTCCAAAATTATAGTGTTGCAATATGGTAATTCTATTGAAGTTTAGGCTTACTCAAATGTGTATTTTCTGCTAGGTGGACCTAATGTGACACGGTGGCATGTAGGCATCCCTGCAAAATGGCCTCCGGGTGTCCCACTTAATTTTATATGATTCGGTCTTTCTGTTAGTTTCCAAAAACATAGAAAGCTGTTCCTGTATTGTGTCGGGTTCTGGGAACAGGGACATCCAGAAGGGGTTAATTTCCTTGGCCTGATTGGGGAGTCATATTAGGTATATCCAGTATTAGCTGTATAGGGTAGTGGTCTGATATAATTGGCATTTTGGTTGGTTGACAAAAACTAGTCTATTATGGAGTGGGTATGGTGTGTAGAGGAATATAAGTATATTCCAGCAAATTTGGATGTCTTTTTCTCCATGGCTCTAATAAGACCATTTCTATTACCATCTGGGGAAATGGGGTGCAAGTATTTGGGATTATATCATGGGGTTGGTTTAAAATTTGTCTAATTTAGTTAATATCAGGGGAGGGGGTTTTAAGGAAGTTATGCTTCTACTTTTATGAGAAGATTATAGCCAATATATTTGCAACATAGTTGTAATTGTTTTCACCATATTGTTCAAGTTTTAAATGGTCAATATATATATATATATATCCCTTATATTATATAAATAAATTATATTTTACGGAGATTGCATTGAGTTTTTAGGAGCAACTAACTAGGTGGGGGTATATAGCATTATTACACATAGAAAAGGTCCATATATATATATGTGTGTAATTAGCACTATTTAATTAAAATCACCATAAGAATTAACACCATACAAAGTATAGTACTACTACCTACTACTGAATTACAAAACAATTATATACAATCAATAAACTAAACTTACTTTACTGGACACCCCTAAGTTTGAATGGAAAACTCAAATGATAGGTTGAGACACACCTCCAGGATTTCTACAGGGTCTCCATGTAGACCCTAAAGGAAGTGAATTTTACTAACATCCAATGAGAGGTTCTGATCTTCCACTGTTAGCAAATAAAAAATCTCTTAGGCACTGTCCATGAAAAGACAGGAAGTGTAAGGAAGTTCCTGTATTACACCCAGTTATGTGCTGTTTGTAAAACATGTGACAGGCTTAGCCATTAGAAACTTCTTCAGACTCTCACATTTACTCCCCCTCCCCTCTCCATAGAAAGTAATGAGACAATCCAGTTTCTGTTTGCTAGACAGAAGTGTCTGTTTATGATTAAATGACTTTGCATGTCTCTGAAACTGCCCAGTATTCTTAGAGAAATGGGCAGTTTTTACCCCAATATTAATATATTAAACATGAGGCTGTCAGGTACCTTCAGTTATAAGAAGGCTCTACTTCATTTTATACCCTGAGCTTTTAGCTCCTTTATCCAAACCTCTCAATAACTTGTCAAGCTAATAAGAATCCTGTGTTTCCTAACCCCATAGTGACTGTAAATCTGGAACTTGCTGTGGTAATTACCAATTACCAAGTATGGACCTAGCATGTTATTCTGGATCCTGATAAGGTCTCAGGATGTCTAATGGAGCTGTTCAGATTGATTGCACATTGTGGCAGGATTGCCTGGAACTGTGTTCAGATCTGCAGGTTAATACCATTTTGTCTGGATACATATAATACATGTGTCCCAACTGAGCATTTGCTTTGTGTGAGAGCCCTGCCAGGACAGATGACTGTTGGTCACAGTAACAGTGCTGCAGCCAGCAGCTCATGTGACAATGATCATGTGGTCCCATAGGGAACTGCATGATTGGCTGTGATTTACTAACTGACCCATTTGTCTGATACGGACAAATGGGTCAGTCATATTTTCAGCCGATAATCTGTGGCACTATTGGTTCGTTACTGGTGTTTTACCCAGCCTTAAGTTTACATGCGATAGGGTGGTGCCGCACAATGTGTACGAACGGCCAATAATCGTGCCATGTATGGGCACTTTATCGACTAAATGGCCATTCTGTCGAAACACGCCCATGAATATAATCCGAAACGGCCGTTCGCACATGTCATGCATCGGCACCAGCGATCGCATGTGTGCCACAAACCTTTAGACTTTATAGATTATAACTGCCAGGTAGGTGGTATTTGGAAGTGAGTGCAAATATGGGAAAGTTTATGACTCTAACAGGGAGATTCACCCAGAGGCACAAGCTCTCTGGGCAAATCTCCCATACGGGATTTACCAGAGGTTGTGCGATTTGGGTGAATCTCACAGCACATAAGTATTTATCGCCAGCTATTAGTTGGTGTTTAATACTTACGTATAAAGAGGCACGCAACCTCTGGTAAATTACTTCTGGTACTCGCGCTGCCGCCGCAAAGCTGGCATTAATGTTGCGCCAACCATCGACCCATATAATGCTTCCCTAATCCAATAGTCTAATAGCTATGGAGTAAGGGAAGGGCAGATGAATCACTTGCATGTTCAAACCCGGGTAGGAAGCACTAAAGCATGACCGTGGGCTTTTAATGTCTGTCGGAAAATGTCTTTATTCCAGGATGTATGAAAACTAGTTTTCCAGAATTCTGTGCAGTTAGGGAATGCTGTGAGTTGTTTTTTTAAACATGTGAAAAGTTCATTAAGAAGACACTAACTGCAAAACAGAGAATGCTGGGATTTATAGTTTTCAAACATGTGAAAGGTCACAAGCTTAGGCTGTATTAGATCTAGACAGATGCCTTAGCTACAGGATATTAAGAAAAAAACTTACTGCTAACAGAGAATGCTGGGAATTGTGGTTTTCAAACACGTAAAAGGTCACAAGTAAACAAGCCATTTCTTTAAGTGAGAAATATGTGTTTATATTCAAGAATAAGGAAAGTAGGGCTGCCCAGTCGTTATACTTTGCAAGGGTAATCCCTCTTTATTGCAGTACACCAATCGTTTCGGCCACTAGGCCTTTATCAAGTGCAATATGAACCTTGCATGTTAATCAAGATACTGTATAGGATTTAAGGTGGCTATACATATATCCAATTTTACTTATCCAACCAAGCGCTCATGCAATATTAGTTTGAACTTGCCAGAACCACCTTTCCATTCTTCTATGCCACAGACAGGCGGTTCTTGTAGGATCGGTCTAATGTAGTGGGAGCACTTGTTCGGAAAGTAAAATCGGATATATGTATGGGCTGCTTTTGATTGCCAAAGGTGCTGTTTAGGGGACCCTTTAATGGGGGTCCTATGCCTTTAATATAAAGCACTGAATGGCCTCTTCCCTCATTTAAAAAGCCAAAGGGCTGGGGGGAAGTGAAAGCCTGTTGTATGGATCCAGTGCACAAGTATGAGAAATGCAAAAGTTTGCTAATGGTAATTGAAGTAAAAAAGGTTAGAAGTTAGGACCTTCCAGACTGGGGTTACCTTGACGTGGTTGGAAGGCTTTTCATTCATGTGATCACAGTAATGTATACTACAAACCCTTTTGTTTATAAAGTATGCCAGTGTGAGATAATATGATATTGTATGGGGCCTAGGAATGTGCATTGATTATCTTCTCTGTTTGTATAAATGTTTGACCAGATCAGTAGCACTTCTGCTAAATGTAGTTGTAAATTAGCCTAATTGGAGTGCTTCCACAATCCTTGTATTGTATGTAATTTGGGAGGCCTGGTCAAGCTCCGTGTGGTAATAGCACCCCCAACACGCCCCTTTTATGGGAGGTCCTATGCCTTTATATAAAGCACTGGATGGCCTCTTCCCTCATTTTAAAAAGCCAAAGGGCTGAGGGGGAAGTGAAAGCCTGTTATATGGATCCAGTGCACAAGTATGAGAAATGCAAATGTTGCTAATGGTAATTGAAGTAAAAAAGGTTAGAGTTAGAACCTTCCAGACTGGGGTTACCTTGAATGGTTGGAAGGCTTTTCATTCATGTGATCACAGTAATGTATACTAAAACCCCTTTGTTTAAAGTATGCCAGTGTGCAGATAATATGATATTGTATGGGGCCTAGGAATGTGCATTGATTATCTTCTCTGTTTGTATATATATATATTAATATATAATATTATATAATATATAATCCTGTATATTATATAAATATATATCTTCAAAGAGAATGCATCCTGTATATTATATAAATAATTTATCTCTTCAAAGGAGATTGCATTGAGTTTTTACGAGCTACCAATGAGGGTGGTGGTGGTGGGGCAGGTTTATAGATATTACATATAGGAAAGGTGTATGTGAATATGTGTACTATCTCACTTTTACCATTTAAATGACCATCAATAAATGTAATAAAGTATAGCACTGACTTATATTAGGTATAAGACAAAATATACAAAATACATAATCTATACATAGCCCTATGTCAATATGGTATGGCCAAAATGGGTTAAACCCACACTGTGTGTCTGCTCCATGTGAATACTGAAAGGAAGTGTAATCCAAAACAAAGTTTCTGTCTGCTACACAGGACATGATGTGTATTGTATGGACATATACACAAAGGCTCCTTATATACCACTTCCAGCCTACAGGTGGTATCAGTGAGTAATAAAAGACAAGACATCCTGCTCTCTTGGCTAGGAGGAGAGAATGTGAAAGTATATAGAAGTGTGTGGTATGTGCTCCTGATGAGACCAGACACCCCACCCCTCCGGAGTCGCGGGAGTCTCCTGATTATGGGGTGGTCTACCGCACACAGCGAGACCACCCCCAAACTCCCGCGACCCGAACCTACCTGAGGTTCCCCCCGGAATGCCTTCACCACGCCTCCTATGTGACGTAAATTACGTCACACGGACCAGTTACGCCCTAGCCACGCCTCTAACGTGACATAATTTACGTCACATTGGGGGCATGGCTAGGGCCTAATTGGCCCCTCCCCTGACCCCACCCCACCCCTTAGTGATGTCATGTCACTCGGCCATGCCTCCTTCTCCCCACCCTGCCGGCAGGGTGGGATGTTGTGAGACTGATCTGTTTGTAGTGATATTGAATGCAACACAAGTCCTGTGTATAAGATCCTGTACCTTACCACTGTTGGGAGCAGAGATTACTGGACAGACAATTTACCTTATTGGATACAAACTCTGAGGCAACAGATGGATGTACACCAACTTACAAGGAACACACATATACAGGCCTGGTCAATATTCAAGTGGTGCACCATAGGCAGGGACTACTCCATTACTGCACATGTTATGTGGGGAAACTGTTTATGTTTTGTTATTAAATCATGCAATACTTACTGTTAAATGTAATTAAAACTGGTTTATCTCGTTTAAAAAAAGTGAGTGCACGTCTGCTTTGTGCCAGACCACCAGATTACCCCACTGTGTGACATGCTACCCATAATCATTCCCTAAAGCAGTGATCTGGTAAAATTGGTGGCAGCGGTGCTGGTAATACCATTTATTCTCAATGTTTTCTCTGTATATTTGTTTTATTAAAGGGCACCTAAGCCATTGATAATAATTTTTGATATATTGCAGGGCATCCCTTCCCACCCCCAACCACTATGTTAGATGTGTAAAAATAGAATCCAAACTCTACTTACAGACCCTCACTCCAGTATCGCACTGATCCGACTACCTGCTTGCGGGAAGTGCAAGCAGGGAGCTGGACTGGCAGCCGCAGATGTGATTGTCTGTTTTTCCTGTATAGCGGTGGGGAAGGAGGGGATGCCCTGCAATATATATTAAAACATTAACGCTACATAAAGGGCAGCCAAGGAAGGATCAGGAGGGTGGGAGGGGAAAGGGCTCCCCTGTGCATGCCACTGTCCTCTCAGAGGACAAGGAGGAGGCAGAAACCCTTTGGACAGGAAGACAACTACTACTCCTCAGTTTCCTGGACTTTGGGCAAGCACTACAGGGGAACCATAAGGAGCAGAGATGAAAGGTAAGGATACTCAGTGGGGCCAGCAGTGGGTTAAAGTTTAGTTTAGGGGTGAACATGCTCTTTAAGCTATGGAGGCTGCTACTGATAGTATGATTTGAATCCTCCTGTCCTTGTACCTGCAGATGAAATGCCCATATTAGACTCAGTAGCTCTATCCACTGCCAGCCCAATTGCCAAACTTATTTTTAAGCCCAATCCATTTGATGAGGTAACTAGGGAGTGGACTGATTGGCTATAACAATTTGAATTGGCAGCAACTATAAATGGTTAGGACGAAGGTGCTCGCTTGCAAGTCCTTAGCCTTTTGCTAAGTGGTAAAGCCAGGCAGGTATACCAAGGATTTAATACTGAAATAAAAAGTAGTTATTAAAAAATGCTCTGAAGCAAGTATTGTCAGTATCGTTACATAAGCAGCTATAAATTTGCACTTGTCGTGGTGAATACTATAAGTAGAATAAAGCATGTTTAGTTTTAACACACATACTGTGGTAGGATTGCCTGGGTCTGTTCTCAGACCTGCAGGATTGTCCTATTTGGTTCCCCTGGATGCGTGACTGTCTGAGTAACAATTATAAATATACCTGTTATGAACCTTTGCCCTGTAAATCCAGTAACCTGTGTTTGATGACCAGGCACATTTCATCTGTTAATTTAATGTTTACAGTTTTAAGGCTATTCATATACGCAGTGCAGGCAGTAAAGAATGCTCTGATTTGTATGTGGGGGAGACCAAACAGCAACTGCATCAACGTATGGCTCAGCACAGAATTCCTCCGGACTCAGCCGTGTACCTGCATCTTAAGGATAAAGGACATACTTTGAAGATTGTAATGTTAACATATTGGCAAAGGAACGTGATGGTTCAAGAGAGGTGTCAAGGAGGCCATTTATGTGAAAATAAAGAAACCAAGCCTAAATAGAGGTGGGGGGGGGTTCGACACAACTGTCTGCCATGTACAATGCTGTTTTGACACCTTACCCTGGGCGTTCCAATAACAACTTTAGCCACTATGCAATCACGCCTTAACACTGGCTGTGATTGCTAATTGGGTTTTCCAGGGTACATAATTGCCTCAGATTCTTGTACAAGTCATTCTGAATTGAGAAAGCCAGTCGGATGACTAGCGAAACGTCTTCAAGAACTAAACTTAAGTCCAGTTGATCTAATTGAATACCACAGATGTACTTTAATGAAAGCAACATAGAATGAGTAAAACACAATAAAAAAGAAGCAAATAGGATTCATAACATACATACAACACAGACATTTTTATAGAACCAGTTAAGATTGCTCCATGTGTATCACCTATGGAAAATAATATATCTATTAACATCAAACGATTTAAATGATTCTTTTTAAATGAATTCAACCTTGCAGAGCTTTCTGTCCAATGCAGTAAAGGAGACTAGGACGCCAAGATCCTTCAGAAGAGTACCTTTCAAGGTAAGAATACAGATCTCAGTTAATCCTTTGTAATCAGCTATTACTAAATGAAAATACCCATCTCTGACTTCCTTTTGCAGAAGGCAGCTCACAGATGCTGTACAATGAAGTCTCTAAGCATTGTTGATTTATTATTGATAATATAAAGCCATGTGGCTGTTTCTTTACCTCCTTTATCTACCATTACTACTTGTTAAGGAAATTGAAGCATTTTGCCCGTCTCAATGTACTTGTATTTTCCATGGAAGAAGTGATGGAACTGGATCACGGTTGACATTTCTACCATTACACAATGATTAGGGGGTAACAGCCAAGTAATCTTTTTTATATTTTGTTATATTAAAGTAGAGATGTGCACTTTTATGTAGTAAAGTAGTTTGATGATATTCATACGTTTTCTAGAAACATACAGCACCATTAGTATAAAATATAATGTCTATTGGTTACTGGGAAGTGATGATGACATCAAACCCTTGGGCTACTGTACTGCACTGAAGCAGTTTAACATAAATATACTGTGCCACACATTATTGTATTTACAATACATGCATCTAAAATGTTTTCTTTTATCTTGTGTAACATATACATGGATAATGTTTTTTTAATACAATTTTATGTCACAACAGGAGATATTGTCAATTATCATTCCTTATAAATTAAATGAAGCAGTCTGTGCCCAGCTGGACATTTTAAAGATGATGCACATTATAGACTGCCATATGTCACTAGATCACACAATACACTAGATTCGCACATTACATAGATATCACACAACACTATATATCACAACATTATACCGATAATCACACAATACACTAGATATATCACATTACACTAGATATACACATTACACTAGATATACACATTACACTAGATATCACACATTACACTAGATATCACATATTACACTAGATATCTCACATTTACCCTAGATATCTCCATACCCTAGATATCACACATTACACTATATATCACACATGATACCAGATACACAATACACTAGATATCTCACATTACACTAGATATCACACTTTACACTAGATATCTCACATTACACTAGATATCACACATTACACTAGATATTACACATTACACTAGATATCTCACTTACCCTAGATATCATACATACACTAGATATCACACAATACAACTAGATATCTCGCATTACACTAGATATCACGCATAAACTAGATATCACACATACACTAGATATCACACAATACACTAGAGACTACACATTACACTAGATATCACACATTTACACTAGATATCTCACATTAATCAGATATCACACAAACATAGAATCTCACTTACACTAGATATCACACATTATACGAGATATCACATATAACACAGATATTACACATTACACTAGATAACACGCATACCACTAGATAACATGCATTACACTAGATATCACGCATTATACTAGATATCACCATTACACTACCTATCAAGCATTACACTAGATATACGCATTACACTAGATATTACACATTACACTAGATAACACATATTACACTAGATATTACACATTACACTAGTAACACACATAACATTAAAATGACGCATTACACTAGATATTCACGCATACATTAGATATCATGCATTATACTAGATATTACACATTGCACTAGATTTTACACAATACACTAGATAACACCATTACACTAGATATCACACATTTCACAGATATCACGAATTACACTAGATATCACACCTTACACTGGATCAGTGGTGGCAACCTATGGCACGCATGCCAGAGGTGGCACTCAGAGCCCTTTCTGTAGGCACTCATTCACAGAAGAGTTTACCAGAGTATGTTATCAGAGACCATGGCTTTTCTGGTAAAATTAGCCTAATTGGAGTGCTTCCACAATCCTTGTATTGTATGTATATTTGGGAGGCCTGGTCAAGCCTCCGTGTGGTAATAGCACCCCCAACACGCCCCTTTTATGGGAGGTCCTATGCCTTTAATATAAAGCACTGGATGGCCTCTTCCCTCATTTTAAAAAGCCAAAGGGCTGGGGGGAAGTGAAAGCCTGTTATATGGATCCAGTGCACAAGTATGAGAAATGCAAATGTTTGCTAATGGTAATTGAAGTAAAAAAGGTTAGAAGTTAGGACCTTCCAGACTGGGGTTACCTTGACGTGGTTGGAAGGCTTTTCATTCATGTGATCACAGTAATGTATACTAAAACCCCTTTGTTTATAAAGTATGCCAGTGTGCAGACAATATGATATTGTATGGGGCCTAGGAATGTGCATTGATTACCTTCTCTGTTTGTATATATATATATATATATATATATATATATATATATATATCCTGTATATTATATAAATATATTTATCTCTTTAAAGGAGATTGCATTGAGTTTTTACGAGCTACCAATGAGGTGGTGGTGGTGGTGGTGGGGCAGGTTTATATGATATTACATATAGGAAAGGTGTATGTGAATATGTGTACTATCTCACCTTTACCATTTAAATGACCATCAATAAATGTATATAAAGTATAGCACTGACTTATATTAGGTATAAGACAAAATATACAAAATACATAATCTATACATAGATCCCTATGTAATATGGTATGGCCAAAATGGGTTAAACCACACCCGTGTGTCTGCTCCATGTGAATACTGAAAGGAAGTGTAATCCAAAACAAAGTTTCTGTCTGCTACACAGGACATGATGTGTATTGTAATGGACATATACACCAAGGCTCCTTATATACCACTTCCAGCCTACAGGTGGTATCAGTGAGTAATAAAAGACAAGACATCCCTGCTCTCTATGGCTAGGAGGAGAGAATGTGAAAGTATATAGAAGTGTGTGGTATGTGCTCCTGATGAGACCAGACACCCCACCCCTCCCGGGAGTCGCGGGAGTCTCCTTGACTATGGGGTGGTCTACCGCACACAGTCAAGACCACCCCAAACTCCCGTGACCCGAACCTACCTGAGGTTCCCCCCCCAGAATGCCTTCACCACGCCTCCTATGTGACGTAAATTACGTCACACGGGCCAGTTACGCCCTAGCCACGCCTCTAACGTGACATAATTTACGTCACATTGGGGGCATGGCTAGGGCCTAATTGGCCCCTCCCCTGACCCCACCCCACCCCTTTAGTGATGTCATGTCACTCGGCCATGCCTCCTTCTCCCCACCCTGCCGGCAGGGTGGGATGTCTGTGAGACTGATCTGTTTGTAGTGATATTGAATGCAACACAAGATCCTGTGTATAAGATCCTGTTACCACCTGTTGGGAGCAGAGATTACTGGACAGACAATTTACCTTATTGGATACAAACTCTGAGGCAACAGATGGATGTACACCAACTTACAAGGACACACAATATACAGGCCTGGTCAATATTCAAAGTGGTGCACCATAGGCAGGGACTACTCCATTACTGCACATGTTATGTGGGGAAACTGTTTATGTTTTGTTATTAAATCATTGCAATACTTACTGTTAAATGTAATTAAAACTGGTTTATCTCGTTTAAAAAAAAGTGAGTGCACTGTCTGCTTTGTGCCAGACCACCAGATTACCCCACTGTGTGACATGCTACCCATAATCATTCCATAAAGCAGTGATCTGGTACAAATTGGTGGCAGCGGTGCTGGTAATACCATTTATTCTCCATGTTTTCTCTGTATATTTGTTTTATTAAAGGGCACCTAAGCCATTGATATTAATTTTTGATATATTGCAGGGCATCCCTTCCCACCCCCAACCACTATGTTAGATGTGTAAAAATAGAATCCAAACTCTACTTACAGACCCTCACTCCAGTATCGCACTGATCCGGCTCCCTGCTTGCGGGAAGTGCAAGCAGGGGGCTGGACTGGCAGCCGCAGATGTGATTGTCTGTTTTTCCTGTATAGCGGGTGGGGGAAGGAGGGGATGCCCTGCAATATATATTAAAACATTAACGCTACATAAAGGGCAGCCAAGGAAGGATCAGGAGGGTGGGAGGGGAAAGGGCTCCCCTGTGCATGCCACTGTCCTCTCAGAGGACAAGGAGGAGGCAGAAACCTTTTGGACAGGAAGACAACTACTACTCCTCAGTTTCATGGACTCTGGGCAAGCACTACAGGAGCAGAGGTGAAAGGTAAGGATACTCAGTGGGGCCAGCAGTGGGTTAAAGTTTAATTTAGGGGTGAACATGCTCTTTAAGCTATGGAGGCTGCTACTGATAGTATTGATTTGAATCCTCCTGTCCTTGTACCTGCAGATGAAATGCCCATATTAGACTCAGTAGCTCTACCACTGCCAGGCCCAATTGCCAAACTTATTTTTAAGCCCAATCCATTTGATGAGGTAACTAGGGAGTGGACTGATTGGCTATAACAATTTGAATTGGCAGCAACTATAAATGGTTAGGACGAAGGTGCTCGCTTGCAAGTCCTTAGCCTTTTGCTAAGTGGTAAAGCCAGGCAGGTATACCAAGGATTTACTGTAATACTGAAATAAAAAGTAGTTATCAGTTATTAAGAAATGCTCTGAAGCAAGTATTGTCAGTATCGTTACATAAGCAGCTATAAATTTGCACTTGTCGTGGTGAATACTATAAGTATGAATAAAGCATGTTTAGTTTTAACCACATACTGTGGTAGGATTGCCTGGGTCTGTTCTCAGACCTGCAGGATTGTCCTATTTGGTTCCCCTGGATGCGTGACTGTCTGAGTAACAATTATAAATATACCTGTTATGAACCTTTGCCCTGTAAATCCAGTAACCTGTGTTTGATGACCAAGGCACATTTAGTAACATAGTAACATAGTAACATAGTAATTAAGGTTGAATAAAGACATTCGTCCATCAAGTCCAACCTATTCCCTTTTTTTTTTTTTTAACCCTACCTAACAGTTGATCCAGAGGAAGGCAAAAAACCCCAGCTAAAAAAGGGGGGAAAAAATTCCTTCCTGACTCCAAACGGCAATCGGAAAGTATCCCTGGATCAACCAGATCTATATGCATTAATACCAGTAATTCTCAATATTTTTTAGTTTTAGAAACTTATCCAGGCCTTTTTTAAAGTTATTCAATGAACTTGCCATTACCACCTCTGCTGGAAGACAGTTCCACAGTTTCACCGTTCTCACTGTAAAGAAACCTCTCCTAACATGAAGATGAAACTTCTTTTCTTCCAACCTTAAAGGATGTCCACGAGTCCTCTGATATGACCTATTAGTGAACAATGCACCAGAGAGTTCACTGTATGGGCCATTAATATATTTGTATAAGGTTATCATGTCCCCACGCAACCGCCGCTTCTCCAGTGTAAACAGCCCTAACTTGTCTAATCTGCCTGCATATTCAAGCCCCTCCATTCCCCTTATTAATTTAGTTGCCCTTCTCTGAACTGCCTCAATTTCCAAGATGTCCCTTTTGTATATGGGATTCCAAAACTGCACCGCATATTCCAAATGTGGCCTTACCAGTGCCTTGTAAAGAGGGAGAATAATATTTTTCTCTCTTGATTCCATTCCCCTCTTTATACAAGACAATATCTTGCTAGCTCTAGCTGTTGCTACCTGGCATTGTTTGCTACAGCTAAGTCTGTTATCTACCAGAACCCCCAAATCTTTTTCCATTTCAGATGCACTTAACACAGAGTTATTTATGGTGTAGGTGGCACAGGGATTATTAAATCCCAAATGCATCACCTTACATTTATCAACATTGAATCTCATCTGCCATTCTGCTGCCCATTTTGATAATCTATCTAGGTCTGCTTGCAGCACTTGCACATCATTGGAAGTTTCCAAAGCTCTGCATAATTTAGTGTCATCAGCAAACACAGAGACCTTGCTCTCAATGCCCCCTTCTAAGTCATTTATAAACAGATTAAACAGAAGCGGCCCCAGTACAGAACCCTGAGGAACTCCGCTTAGAACTTTAGCCCACATAGATGTAGCTCCATTAACCACCACTCTCTGTTTGCGGTCCAATAACCAGTTCTCTATCCATGAACAAATGTTTTCTTCAAGGCCAACAGTCCTCAGTTTATACATTAGTCGCCTATGTGGCACAGTATCAAAGGCTTTTGCAAAATCCAAATATACCACATCCACAGCTGTGCCTGAATCTAACTTCTTACTCACTTCTTCATAAAAACCAATTAAATTTGTCTGGCATGATCTATTTCTCATAAATCCATGCTGACTACTACTAATAAGATGATCTCTGGAGACAAAGTCAAGGATATGATCCCTTAACAGATTTCATCTGTTAATTTAATGTTTACAGTTTTAAGGCTACTTCATATACGCAGTGCAGTGCAGTAAAGAATGCTCTGATTTGTATGTGGGGGAGACCAAACAGAAACTGCATCAACGTATGGCTCAGCACAGAATTCCTCCGGACTCAGCCGTGTACCTGCATCTAAAGGATAAAGGACATAGCTTTGAAGATTGTAATGTTAACATATTGGCAAAGGAACGTGACTGGTTCAAGAGAGGTGTTAAGGAGGCCATTTATGTGAAAATAAAGAAACCAAGCCTAAATAGAGGTGGGGGGGGGTTCGACACCAACTGTCTGCCATGTACAGTGCTGTTTTGACACCTTACTCTGGGCGTTCCTATAACACCTCTTAGCCACTATCCAATCACGCCCTTTACACTTGGCTGGGATATGCTAATTGGGATTTTCCAGGGTACATAATTGCCAAAGATTCTTGTACAAGTCATTCTGAATTGAGAAAGCCAGTCGGATGACTAGCGAAACGTCTTCAAGAACTAAACTTCAAGTCCAGTTGATCTAATTGAATACAACAGATGTACTTCTAATGAAAGCAACATAGAATGAGTAAAACACAATAAAAAAAGAAGCAAATAGGATTCATACATACATACAACACAGACATTTTTATAGAACCAGTTAAGATTGCTCCATTGTGTATCACCTATGGAACATAATATATCTATTAACATCAAACGATTTAAATGATTCTTTTTAAATGAATTCAACCTTGCAGAGCTTTCTGTCCAATGCAGTAAAGGAGACTAGGACGCCAAGATCCTTCAGAAGAGTACCTTTCAAGGTTAAGACTACAGATCTCAGTTAATCCTTTGTAATCAGCTATTACTAAATGAAAATACACCATCCTGACTTCCTTTTGCAGAAGGCAGCTCACAGACGCTGTACAATGAAGTCTCTAAGCATTGCTTGATTTATTATTGATAATATAAAGCCATGTGGCTGTTTCTTTACCTCCTTTATCTACCATTACTACTTGTTAAGGAAATTGAAGCATTTTGCCCGTCTCAATGTACTTGTATTTTCCATGGAAGAAGTGATGGAACTGGATCACGGTATGACATTTCTACCCATTATACACAATGATTAGGGGGTAACAGCAAAGTAATTCTTTTTTATATTTTGTATATATTAAAGTAGAGATGTGCACTTTCATGTAGTAAAGTAGTTAGATGATATTCATACGTTTTCTAGAAACATACAGCACCATTAGTATAAAATAATATAATGTCTATTGAGTTACTGGGAAGTGATGATGACATCAAACCCTTTGGACTACTGTACTGCACTGACAGCAGTTTAACATAAATATACTGTGCCACACATTATTGTATTTCCAATACATGCATCTAAAATGTTTTCTTTTATCTTGTGTAACAATACATGGATAATGTTTTTTTAATACAATATTTTATGTCACAACCAGGAGATTATGGCAATTTATCATTCCTTATAAATTAAATGAAGCAGTCTGTGCCCATGCTGGACATTTTAAAGATGATTCACATTATAGGACTGCCCATATGTCACTAGATCACACAATACACTAGATATCGCACATTACACATTACACTATATATCACACATTATACCAGATATCACACATTACACTAGATATCACACATTACACTAGATATTACACATTACACTATATATCACACATTATACCAGATATCACACAATACACTAGATATCACACATTACACTAGATATCTCACATTTACCCTAGATATCTCACATTACCCTAGATATCACACATTACACTAGATATCACACATTACACTATATATCACACATTATACCAGATATCACACAATACACTAGATATCTCACATTACACTAGATATCACACTTTACACTAGATATCTCACATTACACTAGATATCACACATTACACTAGATATCACACATTACACTAGATATTACACATTACACTAGATATCTCACATTACCCTAGATATCACACATTACACTAGATATCACGCATTACACTAGATATTACACATTACACTAGATATTACACATTACACTAGATATCTCACATTACCCTAGATATCACACATTACACTAGATATCACACAATACACTAGATATCTCGCATTACACTAGATATCACGCATTACACTAGATATCACGCATTACATTAGATATCACACAATACACTAGAGATCTCACATTACACTAGATATCACACATTACACTAGATATCTCACATTACACTAGATATCACACTTTACATTAGATATCACATATTACACTACATATCTCACATTACACTAGATATCACACATTACACTAGATATCTCACTTACCCTAGATATCACCATTACACTATATCCACAATACAACTAGATACTCGCATACACTAGATATCACCATTACACTAGATATCCATTACATTATATCACACAATACCTAGAATCTCACATTACACTAGATATCACACATTCACCACTAGATTCTCCCATTACCTATATCACCTTTACATTAGATTCACAACACATATTACACTTACTACTCACATTACACTAGATATCACCATACTAGATATCACACAATACACTAGATATCACCATTACACATATCACACAATACACTAGATATCTCACATTACACTAGATATCACACATTACACTAGAGATCTCACATTACACCTAGATATCACACAATACACTAGATATCTCACATTAACTAGATATCACACAATACCACTTCGATATCACGCATTAACCTATCTATCAAACACAATACACTAGATATCTCACATTACACTAGATATCACACAATACACTAGATATCTCACATTACACTAGATATCACACATTATACTAGATATCACATATAACACTAGATATTACACATTCCACTAGATAACACGCATTCCACTAGATAACATGCATTACACTAGATATCACGCATTATACTAGATATCACCCATTACACTACCTATCAAGCATTACACTAGATATCACGCATTACACTAGATATTAAACATTACACTAGATAACACATATTACACTAGATATTACACATTACACTAGATAACACACATAACACTAAATATCACGCATTACACTAGATATCACGCATTACATTAGATATCATGCATTATACTAGATATTACACATTGCACTAGATTTTACACAATACACTAGATAACACGCATTACACTAGATATCACACATTTCACTAGATATCACGAATTACACTAGATATCACACCTTACACTGGATCAGTGGTGGCAAACCTATGGCATGCATGCCAGAGGTGGCACTTAGAGCCCTTTCTGTAGGCACTCATTCACAGAAGAGTTTACCAGAGTATGTTATCAGAGACATGGCTTTTCTGGTAACAAGAGATGTCAAAACAAGTATAGATTCACTCTTGTACACCAAGGCTGGTAATTGCCAATATTCAGTAGGTGCAATCCCCCAAACACCCCTTCCCCATTGATTGATCCAACCTCAAATCAAAGTAAGAGGAGCACATTACATCAGTGTATGAAAATGTATTGTGCAAACACTATTTAATGTTAATCTATAATCACATGTGTGTAATGTAAGATTACACATTACACTAGATATCAAACATTACACTAAATATCACACAATGATTATTTCTGCCATCAGACTGAAGCTGTAGGAAATGGTGTTTGGGTTTATAAGAAATTAAATGTGTTTCCTTTATATGTGGTCATTTTGATTTATATATTATTTTATAAGGTTATCAATAAGCTAGTGAAGGTTCTCATTCATCCAGGTCATGGTATATCTGTTGTATTCAATTAGATCAACTAGACTTGAAGTTTAGTTCTTGAAGACGTTTAGCTAGTTATCCAACTGGCTTTCTCAATTCAATTCTTCTCAATTCAATACTTCAATTATCTGAATTGAGAAAGCCAGTCGGATAACTCGCTAAACGTCTTCAAGAAATAAACTTCAAGTCCAGTTGATCTAATTGAATACAACAGATATTTTATCAATAAGATTTGTATCTGTCCTTGGGAGAGATAGCCAGATGCCATATACAATATATATTGGTTAGACAATAAAACATCATTCGATAAAGCCATTTCTACTGGTTTATTACATTTTGTTTACAGTGATATTCCATATATATAAAAAAATCATTTGATTTTTTTTTTTGTAAAAACAATAGTGAACCCATGTGTTTTGACTGGGTTTCTCACACTTAAAGACTTGCAGGGTTATTCAATTAAAGTTCTTATCGTTTAAAATGGTGCTAATTTTGACCCAACCAATCAGATCTTATTTAACATTTGTAAGCTTACATCATTTTGTAAGCTTACATTTTGCCCCAACCAATCAGATGAAAGCTTACAAATGTTAAATAAGATCTGATTGGTTGGGGCAAAATTAGCACCATTTTAAACGATAAGAACTTTTATTGAATCTCCCTGTTGGTTTGTGGAAACTAGAGATGTACTGTGGGTTCTAATAAAACCCAGTTTCGAATCGAATCCAAGGGTTTCGAAGTCCCGACTAAACTTTCGGGAAACTTTTCGAAAGTAGACAATTTCCAAAAAATTATCGAAAATTTAAAGTAGATGATTTTAGAAAATCGAAAGTAAATGAATTTCAAAAATTGAAAGTAGCCTATTTTCGAAAATCGAAACTTGAACTTTGGAAAATTTGAAAACGAAAACAAAACTCAACAGTTTCGAACATCTCTAGTGGAAACCCTAAAATGATGCTGTTGTGGCATAAATCGATCCTAACAGCATTACATAACAGCCCCATTGCAGAAAGGGTTAACCTTGCTGCCCCATTGCAGCAAGGTTAACAACACAATCCAAAGTATCTTTACTAATAGGAAATGGAGAGTGGAATATTTAACACTGGTACAGTATTTTATTTTTTGGGATAGAAAACTGTACTTTTCTACTTACCATACATAAACTAAAAATATTAAGAAAACATTTGTAGTACAGATATAGTTTATCATTGTACAAAATGTTATATATAGACTTAAGCCCATCTCAAGTATGCCTCTCCAATGAAGACTTTATAATGTTTTCTCGTATGGTAGGTCTGTTCTATGTAATGATCCTGATATGTTTGACATGCCTGTCAATGTTCCTGTGGATACAGTGAAGCTGCGCATTGAAAAGACTGTTATACGCAGGATACCTACTGAAGCCTTTTATTACCTGGCTGATTTAAAATACCTTTGGATTACCTACAATAGCATCTCTAGCATTGACTCAAGCAGTTTTTACAATCTTAAGCAACTCCACGAATTGCGATTGGATGGAAATTCAATATCTGTATTCCCATGGGAGTCATTAGTAGAGATGCCAAGTTTACGAACCTTGGACCTTCATAACAACAAGATTGCAAGCATTCCCGCAGAAGCAGCCCGATACCTTATGAATATCACTTACTTGGATCTGTCCAGCAATAAACTCACTACATTGCCCCCCGACTTATTGGATATATGGACTCCATTCTCAGAGAAGCCACTTAGAAGCACAGATTCAATAACACGTCGAGTTATACTTGGTAAGTAAATATACTGAATTTACAAATGTAACAGTGGCTGCAGAGGATGTTATTATACCACTACTGAGGATGGAAGCAGAAATAGTTTTGTGACTTCTGTCCACAACCAAAAGTGCAGCTAACAATGTATTGCAAGTGCTGCTACCCGGATCAACCCTAATTAAATGGCTATGGCCCTTCTGTGGGTGTCCTTAGATTAAAGTCACTTTCCAGACTTAGCCCCACTATTTACCTGATTGGATGGGCGCTTCAGGGTAGGGAATGTCTGATCCATATAACTGGACATATTAATTCAAGGTGGCAATAACACTCGAAAGTCGGTGGTAAGTTCTGGTAACAACAAATGTGCAACCAACAAAGTATAAAAGACAAGGCTTGTACTCTAAGCACAAAACATGACCATTATTTAACATTATTATTTATTTTTTCCAGGTATAAAGCATTTAAATGCCTCATAAGATTTGTGCTCCAAGTAAAAGCCTGGTTTGGTTTTCTATATTGTGAGGGTTTTTTGTTGTTGTTGTATATTTTCCATCTCTAGCAAGAAAACCAAAGAATGCAGTGTAAGTCATTGGCCATGAAATAGCTGTCATGGCTGTGACTGATGGCTGCAACCAGGCAGGAAGCCGGCACCAGGAGTGGACCTTGGCAGGGAGACAGGTAATATTATATACTAAACCAGAGTTCTCAGCCATGGACGCTGACCCATTTACTTGTGCTGAGGTTCCGCCCACACGATTGATGATTGGCCAGAATAGTAGGAAGTAGCAATGATTTGGGCATACGGAGATGCTGAGGATGGATGGCATGAACCTACAGCTAAGAAGAGGGGAAGAGAGATAGAGGGGGAGAGAGTGGGAGAGGTAGAGAGAGAGGGGGGAGAGAGAATGGGGGGAATGAGAGAGAGGGGGGAGAAAGAGAGGGGGAAGAGTAAGAGAGACCTATTACTTGCCTTCCGTTCTTCAATCACTTCACCAGGATCCAGGACCGAAGGTAAGTATATATACCTCACGCACGATCCTCCATTGACAACTGCAGACTGCCTCCTGGTTTAGTTTCACTATAGCGTGCATGCGTGATATTGCATGCTATAGTAATGGAGCCATGGTGGGTCGTGCGCGAGGTAAATATACTTACCTTCGTCCTGGATCCTGGTGAAGTGATTGAAGAATGGAAAGTAAGGAATAGGTCCTTTACCTCCTGGTCTTCAATCACTGCTTTAAAGGAATAGTTCACTTTTTGTGTGAAATATTCCTTTAAGATTTGGTCAATATTAAGGTTTGTACATGTGTGAGATCACGACCTGCGACGCAAGATGTGTACGAACCTTCATTTCGGCCGATAATCGAACTGTGTATGGGCACTTTATCGGCCGAAACGGTTGTTTGGTTGGGGATTGTTGACCAACCGTCCAGGCAGATCTCCGAACGCCCGGTTGTTTTGGCCGATCGCACATGTGTACGAACCTCTAGGCGCGTTGATTAATAATGGACAATCAAGCAGTCTTCAATAAACCCCACAAATTCTCAGTCTAGAATATTACCCTGTACTACTTGAATTTGATCTGACAATGTTACATTTGCTGTGATTGTCCAAGTGCACATTACCTACATGGGTGCAGACATCCAAAGTTTCCCACTTCCAAGGGAAGAACGATAAACATAGAACATGGCACACTGTGTGTTTGGTTTTTGAAAATTAAAACACCATTCACAGAGTGTGACTCTGTGCTATTTTCAATGTTACATTTGCCCTGCAAAATTAATAAGTCGAAATTGGCCTTTTTGACTGCTGTGTGAGAGATATTGGTGGAGATTATACCAGGAGGATTTTGCATTACAAAATCATTAATATAGTGACAGTGCTTGGCCATAATACCCTCTTTACAGTCAATACAATGCCATTGGCTTAGCATTTTATTTCCTGTACTGGCCAGTAATAGTATCAATAGAAAAGAAGAGTAATCCTTCCTGCACCCTGCAGATTATGTTAAGAGAAGTAGATAAGGAAGGTAGAAGGCATCACAAAGCCACTATTTCCACATTAGGTCAGTCATTTATAGATGAATAGTTGTGACTGTGGTCCTTTTTCCTACTTTGTGTGCTTGCTCCCATGCACATACTTTGTGGCACATGCAGACCTTTACAGCCCAGTTAATAGTCTCCTTATGTGTGCACAATGCCCCTTTTATAACCAGTTAGGGTGAGGCCACATTACAAAGCATGGAAGTGTGCACGATAACGCGTGTTTAGTGTGAAATTGCGTGTGCGTTTCAGGTGCCATTCGTTGAGATGTTGCAAATCAGAGCGCATGCGATTGTGGAAAAAAACGGATCACATGCGCAGTGCACAGCAGTCATCAATTGCGCCACACTAGTGTGCACTTTTAAAAGCGCAATTGTATTGCAAACACGATCAGATTGTGCTTAAAAGTGCAGTAGTGTGACCTATAACTGCTATCATTCCTATCCTCCCCCATAATAAACTCTTTATATATTCCTTTTAAATTTTCAAGGATGTCTACTTTCCAAAACATTATACAGTAACATCTGGTTACCTTACAGTCTGGGTGCTTTAAAAATCTGCTATTATTATCTTATATCTTATCTGATATCAAAATGGCCACATGGTGTTAGAACATAAATTATTTAGTATCTTGTTTCACTGAACTACAATTCCAACTTTAAATGTTATAGTGCCACCTCTAGAATAATGGCTAAAGACTTATCAGGTAAGTACCAGCTTTGCAATTGTTCTAAATTGGCAGATTTTCTCTGGGTTGCTAGTGAATGCATCACAGTATGTATTTATTACTCCAAAATGGATTGACTTGTGAGATTTGGATGGACATTCGTTTATTTCTCCTTGTGCTACTTAGAGATTATTTTGACCTTTTTAGAAGGATCTTTACAGGCCATCAGATAGGTCTCTTAGGGCCCTATTTATAAAAGATCGTTATCGTAAAAATAACGATCGTTATTGGAAAAAAAGGTTGTTATCGGAAAATACCGGGCGTTATCGGAAAATAACGGTTGTTATTTTACGATAGCGATCGTTATTTTTTGATAACGACCTTTTATAAATAGGGCCCTTAGGGCCCTATTTATAAAGCCGCGGTCTCACTTTTTAGCCTTACCGTGACTTTAACGATTGGAAATTTACGATACCAATCGTAAATCTACGATAACAAAATCTTTACGATCCCCATAGAATACCATTGCGGTAGTTTACTACCGCACAGTATTCTACTATCGAATGTTTGTTAATTAACCAACGTTCGGTCGTAAATGTACGATCGCAATCAAACATTTAAGACCGCAAATGTAAATTACCTAACCCCTGGTATCGCTAAAAAGCGATACCGTGGCTTTATAAATTTGGCTCTTATTGTTAGGATAAAGCCTGTATCATTTTTAGGGTTGTTTATGAACAGTTATCTATTGTCGATATTGTAACAGAAAGCTAACAAGTTCTTTTGTTTTTATTGTATTTGTGTCTTGTATTTACATCACAAACTCATTGCAGTGTGTGAAAGTATTTATAGTCAAATCAAATGATTTATCAGCCGTTGCAGTTGATTGGGCTAAATCATCGGGCCCTATTTATAGGATTTCCAGTGCACAAGTATGAGAAATGCAAATGTTGCTAATGGTAATTGAAGTAAAAAGGTTAGAAGTTAGGACCTTCCAGACTGGGGTTACCTTGACGTGGTTGGGAAGGCTTTTCATTCATGTGATCACAGTAATGTATACTAAAACCCCTTGTTTATAAAGTATGCCAGTGTGCAGACAATATGATATGTATGGGGCTAGGAATGTGCATTGATACATTCTCTGTTTGATATATTAATATATATAATATAATATAATATACTATGTATGATACTTTATTATATAAATATATTTACTCTTTAAAGGAGATTGCATTGAGTTTTTACGAGCTACCAATGAGGTGGTGGTGGTGGTGGTGGGGCAGGTTTATATGATATTACATATAGGAAAGGTGTATGTGAATATGTGTACTATCTACCTTTACCATTTAAATGACCATAATAAATGTATATAAAGTATAGCACTGACTTATATTAGGTATAAGACAAAAATACAAAATACATATCTACATAGATCCCTATGTAATATGTATGGCCAAATGGGTTAAACCACACCCGTGTGTGACTCCATGTGATACTGAAAGGAAGTGTAATCCAAAACAAAGTTTCTGTCTGCTACACAGGACATGATGTGTATGTAATGGACATATACACCAAGGCTCCTTATATACCACTTCCAGCCTACAGGTGGTATCAGTGAGTAATAAAAGACAAGACATCCCTGTCTCTATGGCTAGGAGGAGAGAATGTGAAAGTATATAGAAGTGTGTGGTTATGTGCTCCTGATGAGACCAGACACCCCACCCCTCCCGGGAGTCGGGGAGTCTCCTTGACTATGGGGTGGTCTACCGCACACAGTCAAGACCACCCCAAACTCCCGTGACCCGAACCTACCTGAGGTTCCCCCCCAGAATGCCTTCACCACGCCTCCTATGTGACGTAAATTACGTCACACGGGCCAGTTACGCCCTAGCCACGCCTCTAACGTGACATAATTTACGTCACATTGGGGCATGGCTAGGGAATATGGCCCCTCCCCTGACCCACCCACACCTTTAGTGATGTCATGTCACTCGGCCATGGCCCTCTTCTCCCCACCTGCCGGCAGGGTGGGATGTCGTGAGACTGATCTGTTTGTGTGATATTGAATGCAACACAAGATCCTGTGTATAAGATCCTGTTACCACCTGTTGGGAGCAGAGATACTGGACAGACAATTTACCTTATTGGATACAAACTCTGAGGCAACAGATGGATGTACACCAACTTACAACAGACACACAATATAAGGCCTGGTCAATATTCAAAGTGGTGCACCATAGGCAGGGACTACTCCATTACTGCACATGTATGTGGGGAAACGTTTATGTTTTTTATTAAATCATTGCAATACTTTACTGTTAAATGTAATTAAAACTGGTTTATCTCGTTTAAAAAAAAGTGAGTGCACTGTCTGCTTTGTGCCAGACCACCAGATTACCCCACTGTGTGACATGCTACCATAATCATTCCATAAAGCAGTGATCTGTACAAAATTGGTGGCAGCGGTGCTGGTAATACCATTTATTCTCCATGTTTTCTCTGTATATTTGTTTTATTAAAGGGCACCCTAAGCCATTGATATTAATTTTTGATATATTGCAGGGCAATCCCTTCCCACCCCCAACCACATGTTAGATGTGTAAAAATAGAATCCAAACTCTACTTACAGACCCTCACTCCAGTATCGCACTGATCCGGCTCCCTGCTTGCGGGAAGTGCAAGCAGGGGGCTGGACTGGCAGCCGCAGATGTGATGTCTGTTTTCCGTATAGCGGGTGGGGAAGGAGGGGATGCCCTGCAATATATATTAAAACATTAACGCTACATAAGGGCAGCCAAGGAAGGATCAGGAGGGTGGGGGGGAAAGGGCTCCCCTGTGCAGTGCACTGTCCTCTCAGAGGACAAGGAGGAGGCAGAAACCTTTGGACAGGAGACAATACTACTCTCAGTTTCATGGACTGGGCAAGCACTACAGGAGCAGAGGTGAAAGGTAAGGATTACTCAGTGGGGCCAGCAGTGGGTTAAAGTTTAATTTAGGGGTGAACAATGCTCTTTAAGCTATGGAGGCTGCTATGATAGTATTGATTTGAATCCTCCTGTCCTTGTACCTGCAGATGAAATGCCCATATTAGACTCAGTAGCTCTACCACTGCCAGGCCCAATTGCCAAACTTATTTTTAAGCCCAATCCATTTGATGAGGTAACTAGGGAGTGGACTGATTGGCATAACAATTTGAATTGGCAGCAACTATAAATGGTTAGGACGAAGGGTGCTCGCTTGCAAGTCCTTAGCCTTTTGCTAAGTGGTAAAGCCAGGCAGGTATACCAAGGATTTACTGTAATACTGAAATAAAAAGTAGTTATCAGTTATTAAGAAATGCTCTGAAGCAAGTATTGTAGTATCGTTACATAAGCAGCTATAAATTTGCACTTGTCGTGGTGAATACTATAAGTATGAATAAAGCATGTTTAGTTTTAACCATACTGTGGTAGGATTGCCTGGGTCTGTTCTCAGACCTGCAGGATGTCCTATTTGGTTCCCCGGATGGTGACTGTCTGGAGTAACAATATAAATAATACCTGTTATGAACCTTGCCCTGTAAATCCAGTAACCTGTGTTTGATGAACAAGGCACATTTAGTAACATAGTAACATAGTCAATAGTATTAGGTTGAATAAAGACATTCGTCCAAGTCCAACCTATTCCCTTTTTTTTTTTTTTAACCCTACCTAACAGTTGATCCAGAGGAAGGCAAAAAACCCCAGCTAAAAAAGGGGGGAAAAAATTCCTTCCTGAATCCAAACGGCAATCGGAAAGTATCCCTGGATCAACCAGATCTATATGCATTAATACCAGTAAATTCTCAATATTTTTTAGTTTTAGAAAACTATCCAGGCCTTTTTAAAGGATTCAATGAACTTGCCATTACCACCTCTGCTGGAAGACAGTTCCACAGTTTCACCGTTCTCACTGTAAAGAAACCTCTCCTAACATGAAGATGAAACTTCTTTTCTTCCAACCTTAAAGGATGTCCACGAGTCCTCTGATATGACCTATTAGTGAACAATGCCACAGAGAGTTCACTGTATGGGCCATTAATATATTTGTATAGGTTATCATGTCCCCACGCAACCGCCGCCTTCTCCCGTGTAAACAGCCCTAACTTGTCTAATCTGCCTGCATTCAAAGCCCCTCCATTCCCCTTATTAATTTATGCCCTTCTCTGAACTGCCTCAAATTCCAAGAGTCCCTTTTGTATAGGGATTCCAAAACTGCACCGCATATATCCAAATGTGGCCTTACCAGTGCCTTGTAAAGAGGGAGAAAATATTTTCTCTCTTGATTCCATTCCCCTCTTATACAAGACAATATCTTGCTAGCTCTAGCTGTTGCTACCTGGCATTGTTTGCTACAGCTAAGTCTGTTATTACCAGAACCCCCAAATCTTTTTCCATTCAGATGCACTTAACACAGAGTTATTTATGGTGTAGGTGGCACGGGATTATAAAATCCCAAGCATCACCTTACATTTATCAACATTGAATCTCATCTGCCATTCTGCTGCCCATTTTGATAATCTATCTAGGTCTGCTTGAGCACTTGCACATCATTGGAAGTTTCCAAAGCTCTGCATAATTTAGTGTCATCAGCAAACACAGAGACCTTGCTCTCAATGCCCCCTTCTAAGTCATTTATAAACAGATTAAACAGAAGCGGCCCCAGTACAGAACCCTGAGGAACTCCGCTTAGAACTTTAGCCCACATAGATGTAGCCCATTAACCACCACTTCTGTTTGCGGTCCATAACCAGTTCTCTATCCATAACAAATGTTTTCTTCAAGGCCAACAGTCCTCAGTTTTACATAGTCGCCTATGTGGCACAGTATCAAAGGCTTTTGCAAAATCCAAATATACCACATCACAGCTGTGCCTGAATCTAACTTCTTACTCACTCTTTATAAAAACCAATTAAATTTGTTGGCATGATCTATTTCTCATAAATCCATGCTGACTACTACTAATAAGATGATCTCTGGAGACAAAGTCAAGGATATGATCCCTTAACAGATTTCATCTGTTAATTTAATGTTTACGTTTTAAGGCTACTTCATATACGCAGTGCAGTGCGTAAAGAATGCTCTGATTTGTATGTGGGGGAGACCAAACAGAAACTGCATCAACGTATGGCTCAGCACAGAATTCCTCCGGACTCAGCCGTGTACCTGCATCTAAAGGATAAAGGACATAGCTTTGAAGATTGTAATGTTAACATATTGGCAAAGGAACGTGACTGGTTCAAAGAGGTGTTAAGGAGGCCATTATGTGAAAATAAAGAAACCAAGCCTAAATAGAGGTGGGGGGGGGTTCGACACCAACTGTCTGCCATGTACAGTGCTGTTTTGACACCTTACTCTGGGTTCCTATAACACCTCTTAGCCACTATCCAATCACGCCCTTTACACTTGGCGGGATATGCTAATTGGGATTTTCCAGGGTACATAATTGCCAAAGATTCTTGTACAAGTCATTCTGAATTGAGAAAGCCAGTCGGATGACTAGCGAAACGTCTTCAAGAACTAAACTTCAAGTCCAGTTGATCTAATTGAATACAACAGTGTACTTCTAATGAAAGCAACATAGAATGAGTAAAACACAATAAAAAAGAAAGCAAATAGGATTCATACATACATACAACACAGACATTTTTATAGAACCAGTTAAGATTGCTCCATTGTGTATCACCTATGGAACATAATATATCTTTAACATCAAACGATTTAAATGTTCTTTTTAATGAATTCAACCTTGCAGAGCTTTTGTCCAATGCAGTAAAGGAGACTAGGACGCCAAGATCCTTCAGAAGAGTACCTTTCAAGGTTAGACTACAGATCTCAGTTAATCCTTTGTAATCAGCTATTACTAAATGAAAATACACCATCCTGACTTCTTTTGCAGAAGGCAGCGCTCACAGACGCTGTACACATGAACTCTAAGCATTGCTTGATTTATTATTGATATATAAAGCCATGTGGCTGTTCTTTACCTCCTTATCTACCCTTACTACTTGTTAAGGAAATTGAAGCATTTTGCCCGTCTCAATTTACTTGTATTTTCATGGAAGAAGTGATGGAACTGGATCACGGTATGACATTCTACCCATTATACACAATGATTAGGGGGGTAACAGCAAAGTAATTTTTTTTATATTTGTATATATTAAAGTAGAGATGTGCACTTTCATGTAGAAAGTAGTTAGATGATATTCATCGTTTTCTAGAAACATACAGCACCATTAGTATAAAATAATATAATGTCTATTGAGTTACTGGGAAGTGATGATGACATCAAACCCTTTGGACTACTGTACTGCACTGACAGCAGTTTAACATAAATATACTGGCCACACATTATTGTATTTCCAATACATGCATCTAAAATGTTTTCTTTTATTGTGTAACAATACATGGATAATGTTTTTTTAATACAATATTTTATGTCACAAACAGGAGATTATGGCAATTTATCATTCCTTATAAATTAAAGAGAGCAGTCTGTGCCCATGGTGGACATTTTAAAGATGATTCACATTATAGGACTGCCCATATGTCACTAGATCACACAATACACTAGATATCGCACATTACACATTACACTATATATCACATTATACCAGATATACACATTACACTAGATATCACACATTACACTAGATATTACACATTACACTATATATCACACATTATACCAGATATCACACAATACACTAGAATCACAATTTAGATATCTCAATTTACCCTAGATTACTCACATTACCCTAGATATCACACATTACACTAGATATCACACATTAAATATATAACACATTATACATATCAACACAATACACTAGATATCTCACATACACTAGATATCACACTTTACATAGATCTCACATTACACTAGTATCACACATTACCACTAGATATCACACATTACACTAGATATTACACATACACTAGATATCTCACATTACCCTAGATATCACACATTACACTAGATATCACGAATACACTAGAATTACACATTACACTAGATATTACACATTACACTAGATATCTCACATTACCCTAGATATCACACATTACACTAGATATCACACATTACACTATATATCACACATTATACCAGATATCACACAATACACTAGATATCTCACATTACAATAGATATCACACTTTACACTAGATATCACATTACATGATATCACATTACACTAGATATCACACATTACACTAGATTACACATTACACTAGATATCTCACATTACCCTAGATATCACACATTACACTAGATATCACGCATTACACTAGATATTACACATTACACTAGAATTACACATTACACTAGATACTCACTTACCCTAGATATCACACATTACACAGATATCACACCATACACTAGATATCTCGCATTACACTAGATTATCACGCATTACACTAGATATACACGCATTACATTAGATATCACACAATACACTAGAGATCTCACATTACACTAGATATCACACATTACACTAGATATCTCACATTACACTAGATATCACACTTTACATTAGATATCACATATTACACTACATATCTCACATTACACTAGATATCACACATTACACTAGATATCACACAATACACTAGATATCACGCATTACACTAGATATCACACAATACACTAGATATCTCACATTACACTAGATATCACACATTACACTAGATATCTCACATTACACTAGATATCACACAATACACTAGATATCTCACATTACACTAGATATCACACAATACACTAGATATCACGCATTACACTAGATATCACACAATACACTAGATATCTCACATTACACTAGATATCACACAATACACTAGATACTCACATTACACTAGATATCACACATTATACTAGATATCACATATACACTAGATATTACACATTCACTAGATAACACGCATTCCACTAGATACATAAGCATTACACTAGATATCACGCATTATACTAGATATACCCATTACACTACCTATCAAGCATTACACTAGATATCACGCATTACACTAGATATTAAACATTACACTAGATAACACATATTACTAGATATTACACATTACACTAGATACACACATAACAAAAATATCACGATACACTAGATATCACGCATTACATTAGATATCATGCATTATACTAGATATTAACATTGCACTAGATTTACACAATACACTAGATAACAAGCATTACACTAGATATCACACATTTCACTAGATATCACGAATTACACTAGATATCACACCTTACACTGGATCAGTGGTGGCAAACCTATGGCAGCATGCCAGAGGTGGCATTAGAGCCTTTCTGTAGGCACTCATTCACAGAAGAGTTTACCAGAGTATGTTATCAGAGACATGGCTTTTCTGTAACAAGAGATGTCAAACAAGTATAGATTCACTCTTGTACACCAAGGCGGTAATTGCCAATATTCAGTAGGTGCAATCCCCCAAACACCCCTTCCCATTGATTGATCCAACCTCAAATCAAAGTAAGAGGAGCACAACATCAGTGTATGAAAATGTATTGTGCAAACACTATTTAATGTTAATCTATAATCACATGTGTGTAATGTAAGATTACACATTACACTAGATATCAAACATTACACTAAATATCACACAATGATTATTTCTGCCATCAGACTGAAGCTGTAGGAAATGGTGTTTGGGTTTATAAGAAATTAAATGTGTTCCTTTATATGTGGTCATTTTGTTTATATATTATTTTATAAGGTTATCAATAAGCTAGTGAAGGTTCTCATTCATCCAGGTATGGTATATCTGTTGTATTCAATTAGATCAACTAGACTTGAAGTTTAGTTCTTGAAGACGTTTAGCTAGTTATCCAACTGGCTTTCTCAATTCAATTCTTCTCAATTCAATACTTCAATTATCTGAATTGAGAAAGCCAGTCGGATAACTCGTAAACGTCTTCAAGAAATAACTTCAAGTCCAGTTGATCTAATGAATACAACAGATATTTTATCAATAGATTGTATCTGTCCTTGGGAGAGATAGCCAGATGCATATACAATATATTGGTTAGACAATAAAACATCATTCGATAAAGCCATTTCTACTGGTTTATTACATTTTGTTTACAGTGATATTCCATATATATAAAAAATCATTTGATTTTTTTTTTTGTAAAAACAATAGTGAACCCATGTGTTTTGACTGGGTTTCTCACACTTAAAGACTTGCAGGGTTATTCAATTAAAGTTCTTATCGTTTTTAAATGGTGCTAATTTTGACCCAACCAATCAGATCTTATTTAACATTTGTAAGCTACATCATTTTGTAAGCTTACATTTTGCCCCAACCAATCAGATGAAAGCTTACAAATGTTATAAGATCTGATTGGTTGGGGCAAAATTAGCACCATTTTAAACGATAAGAATTTTATTGAATCTCCTGTTGGTTTGGGAAACTAGAGATGTACTGTGGGTTCTAATAAACAGTTCCATTTGAATCGATCCAAGGGTTTCGAAGTCCCGACTAAACTTTCGGGAAACTTTTCGAAAGTAGACAATTTCCAAAAAATTATCGAAAATTTAAAGTAGATGATTTTAGAAAATCGAGGAAAGTAAATGAATTTCAAAAATTGAAAGTAGCCTATTTTCGAAAATCGAAACTTGAACTTTGGAAAATTTGAAAACGAAAACAAACTAACAGTTTCGAACATCTCTAGTGGAAACCCTAAAATGATGCTGTTGTGGCATAAATCGATCCTAACAGCATTACATAACAGCCCCATTGCAGAAAGGGTTAACCTGCTGCCCCATTGCAGCAAGGTTAACAACACAATCCAAAGTATCTTTCTAATAGGAAATGGAGAGTGGAATATTTAACACTGGTACAGTATTTTATTTTTTGGGATAGAAAACTGTACTTTCTACTTACCATAAATAAACTAAAAATATTAAGAAAACATTTGTAGTACAGATATAGTTTATCATTGTACAAAATGTTATATATAGACTTAAGCCCATCTCAAGTATGCCTCTCCAATGAAGACTTTATAATGTTTTCTCGTATGGTAGGTCTGTTCTATGTAATGATCCTGATATGTTGACATGCCTGTCAATGTTCCTGTGGATACAGTGAAGCTGCGCATTGAAAAGACTGTTATACGCAGGATACCTACTGAAGCCTTTTATTACCTGGCTGATTTAAAATACCTTTGGATTACCTACAATAGCATCTCTAGCATTGACTCAAGCAGTTTTTACAATCTTAAGCAACTCCACGAATTGCGATTGGATGGAAATTCAATATCTGTATTCCCATGGGAGTCATTAGTAGAGATGCCAAGTTTACGAACCTTGGACCTTCATAACAACAAGATTGCAAGCATTCCCGCGAGAAGAGCCCGATACCTTATGAATATCACTTACTTGGATCTGTCCAGCAATAAACTCACTACATTGCCCCGACTTATGGATATATGGACTCCATTCTCAGAGAAGCCACTTAGAAGCACAGATTCAATAACACGTCGAGTTATACTTGGAGTAAATATACTGAATTTACAAATGTAACAGTGGCTGCAGAGGATGTTATTATACCACTACTGAGGATGGAAGCAGAAATAGTTTTGTGACTTCTGTCCACAACCAAAAGTGCAGCTAACAATGTATTGCAAGTGCTGCTACCCGGATCAACCCTAATTAAATAGGCCTGTGCTAGAGGTGCACTTTCCAGACTTAGCCCCACTATTTACCTGATTGGATGGGCGCTTCAGGGTAGGGAATGTCTGATCCATATAACGGACATATTTATTCAAGGTGGCAATAACACTCGAAAGTCGGTGGTAAGTTCTGGTAACAACAAATGTGCAAACAACAAAGTATAAAAGACAAGGCTTGTACTCTAAGCACAAAACAGACCATTATTTAACATATTATTTATTTTTTCCAGGTATAAAGCATTTAAATGCCTCATAAGATTGTGCTCCAAGTAAAAGCCTGGTTGGTTTCTATATTGTGAGGGTTTTTTGTTGTTGTTGTATATTTCCATCTCTAGCAAGAAAACCAAAGAATGCAGTGTAAGTCATTGGCCATGAAATAGCTGTCATGGCTGTGAATGATGGCTGCAACCAGGCAGGAAGCCGGCACCAGGAGTGGACCTTGGCAGGGAGACAGGTAATATTATATACTACACAGAGTTCTCAGCCATGGACGCTGACCCATTTACTTGTGCTGAGGTTCCGCCCACACGATTGATGATTGGCCAGAATAGTAGGAAGTAGCAATGATTTGGGCATACGGAGATGCTGAGGATGGATGGCATGAACCTACAGCTAAGAAGAGGGGAAGAGAGATAGAGGGGGAGAGAGTGGGAGAGGTAGAGAGAAGAGGGGGAGAGAGAATGGGGGGAATGAGAGAGAGGGGGAAAGAGAGGGGGAAGAGTAAGAGAGACCTATTACTTGCCTTCCGTTCTTCAATCACTTCACCAGGATCCAGGACCAGAGGTAAGTATATATACTCACGCACGATCCTCCATTGACAACTGCAGACTGCCTCCTGGTTTAGTTTGTTCACTATAGCGTGCATGCGTGATATTGCATGCTATAGTAATGGAGCATGGTGGGTCGTGGCGACGAGGTAAATATACTTACCTTCGTCCTGGATCCTGGTGAAGTGATTGAAGAATGGAAAGTAAGGAATAGGTCCTTCCCTGGTTTCAATCACTGCTTTAAAGGAATAGTTCACTTTTTGTGTGAAATATTCCTTTAAGATTTGGTCAATATTAAGGTTTACATGTGTGAGATCAGACCTGCGACGCAAGATGTGTACGAACCTTCATTTCGGCCGATAATGAATGTGTATGGGCACTTTATCGGCCGAAACGGTTGTTTGGTTGGGGATTGTTGACCAACCGTCCAGGCAGATCTCCGAACGCCCGGTGTTTTGGCCGATCGCACATGTGTACGAACCTCTAGGCGCGTTGATTAATAATGGACAATCAAGCAGTCTTCAATAAACCCCACAAATCTCCAGTCTAGAATATTACCCTGTACTACTTGAATTTGATCTGACAATGTTACATTTGCTGTGATTGTCCAAGTGCACATTACCTACATGGGTGCAGACATCCAAAGTTTCCCACTTCCAAGGGAAGAACGATAAACATAGAACATGGCACACTGTGTGTTTGGTTTTTGAAAATTAAAACACCATTCACAGAGTGTGGACTCTGTGCTATTTTCAATGTTACAATTTGCCCTGCAAAATAATAAGTCGAAATTGCCTTTTTGACTGCTGTGTGAGAGATATTGGTGGAGATTATACCCGGAGGATTTTGCATTACAAAATCATTAATATGTGACAGTGCTTGGCCATAATACCCTCTTTACAGTCATACAATGCCATTGGCTTAGCATTTATTTCCTGTACTGGCCAGTAATAGTATCAATAGAAAAGAAGAGTAATCCTTCCTGCACCTGCAGATTATGTTAAGAGAAGTAGATAAGGAAGGTAGAAGGCATCACAAGCCACTATTTCCAATAGGTCAGTCATTTATAGATGAATAGTTGTGACTGTGGTCCTTTTTCCTACTTTGTGTGCTTGCTCCCATGCACATACTTTGTGGCACATGCAGACCTTTACAGCCCAGTTAATAGTCTCCTTATGTGTGCACAATGCCCCTTTTATAACCAGTTAGGGTGAGGCCACATTACAAAGCATGGAAGTGTGCACGATAACGCGTGTTTAGTGTGAAATGCGTGTGCGTTTCAGGTGCCATTCGTTGAGATGTTGCAAATCAGAGCGCATGCGATTGTGGAAAAAACGGATCACATGCGCAGTGCACAGCAGTCATCAATTGCGCCACACTAGTGTGCACTTTAAAAGCGCAAGTTATTGCAAACACGATCAGATTGTGCTTAAAAGTGCAGTAGTGTGACCTATAACTGCTATCATTCCTATCCTCCCCCATAATAAACTCTTTATATATTCTTTTAAATTTTCAAGGATGTCTACTTTCCAAAACATTATACAGTAACATCTGGTTACCTTACAGTCTGGGTGCTTTAAAAATCTGCTATTATTATTATATCTTATCTGATATCAAAATGGCCACATGGTGTTAGAACATAATTATTTAGTATCTTGTTTCACTGAACTACAATCCAACTTTAATGTTATAGTGCCACCTCTAGAATAATGGCTAAAGAATATCAGGTAAGTACCAGCTTTGCAATTGTTCTAAATTGGCAGATTTTCTCTGGGTTGCTAGTGAATGCATCACAGTATGTATTTATTACTCCAAAATGGATTGACTTTGTAGATGGATGGACATTCGTTTATTTCTCCTTGTGCTACTTAGAGATTATTTTGACCTTTTTAGAAGGATCTTTACAGGCATCAGATAGGTCTCTAGGGCCCTATTTATAAAAGATCGTTATCGTAAAAATAACGAGAGTTATTGGAAAAAAAGGTTGTTATCGGAAAATACCGGGCGTTATCGGAAAATAACGGTTGTTATTTTACGATAGCGATCGTATTTTTTGATACAATCTTTTATAAATAGGGCCCTTAGGGCCCTATTTATAAGCGCGGTCTCACTTTTTAGCCTTACCGTGACTTTAACGATTGGAAATTTACAATACCAAATGTAAATCTACGATAACAAAATCTTTACGATCCCATAGGATACCATTGCGGTAGTTTAATACGAACGGTATTCTACTATCGAATGTTGTTAAAAAACCAACGCGGTCGAAATGTACGATCGCAATAAACATTTAAGGACCGCAGCAAATGTAAATTACCTAACCCCTGGTATCGCTAAAAAGCGATACCGTGGCTTTATAAATTTGGCTCTTATTGTTAGGATAAAGCCTGTATCATTTTTAGGGTTGTTTATGAACAGTTATCTATTGTCGATATTGTAACAGAAAGCTAACAAGTTCTTTTGTTTTTATTGTATTTGTGTCTTGTATTTACATCACAAACTCATTGCAGTGTGTGAAAGTATTTATAGTCAAATCAAATGATTTATCAGCCGTTGCAGTTGATTGGGCTAAATCATCGGGCCCTATTTATATAAGATCGGTATCGTTATCGTAAAATACCGATCGTTATCGGTAAATAACGACCGGTATTTACCGATAACGACTGGTATTTAACGATATCGGTAAATAACGGTCGTTATCGGTAAATAACGGTCGTTATCGGTAAAAACCTGGTCGTTATTTTACGATAACGATACCGATCTTTTATAAATAGGGCCCATCATCCCGTGTATCAGCCCTAATGCTGGATATAGACCTTACGGGCTTCACACCGAATTCATTTTTCATGTGACATGACCATTGAATTGGTCAGTGCAGCAGCGGTTCTTACCCCACTCAGAAAGTGAACTATTCCTTTTTTGTATTAATTGAAGACTGGGAGAACGGGAGCTATGCCTTATCTCCTGTTTTTCAACTAAATTAACAGAAGCCAGGAGCAAAGTTACAGAAATGTACCTTGTGCGCGATCCACCGCTGGCTTCTCTGACAGGTCCCAACTGATAGCTTATTAACCTCTTATTCTTCAATTAATGCAATAAAGGAATAGTTCACTATTCCTTTAAAGCTGGGTACACACAGCAAAGATTTCAAAGCCTTCATTCTCTCCCTATCCTATTTAATTTATTGGTGACGTTGGTCTATAGGCGCTTCACACTACAAAACCAGAGGCCTGCACTACACTGATGATGGCTCAATAAAGCTGAAACCGATCTGTAGTTGGGGATCTGGTTTTGCATTTAGCTTGTGGAATGCTGAAAAAGTCTTTTTAAACATGTTGGGGGATTCAATAAAAGTTCTTATCATTACAAATGGTGCTAATTTTGCCCCAACCAATCAGATCTTATTTAACATTCGAAAGCTAAAATCTGATTGGTTGGGGCAAAATTAGCCCCATTTTTAACTATAAGAACTTTTCTAAAAGCTCCCATGAAAGCATGGTAATTACCCAGAAGTCTTTGTACCTAGGATATAAATAGTCCCACATATTTTCTTTTAATTTCTAAGGCTTTGTACACACCATGCAGTATTGACAGCGACCATCCGTTCCTTGCGTCAAATTGGTACGCGATGGAAAACCACGTCTCGATGTTGGTGAACTGTCGGCCGCAGCTGCTTTTGCAGCAATTGACAGTTGCTAGTGGTGGACAGTGGGTCAAGATGAAGGATCACATGGTGTGTACCCAGCTTTAGGAACAGATACTTCAAAGCCCCCCCCCTCCTCCGCCATATATCAAATATTTATTCCACCAGCAGCCTTGCAATTACGTGAAGAGAAATTTCAGCACTGCATTGTTTTATTTCCAAGTCTAAAAACATTTGTAACAGCATAACAATTGCATTGGTTGGTGGGAAATGGCACGTGGAACATGTACCAGTGGTTAAATGTCTGTGGAAGGGGGCATGTGGGCGTTACATTAAATACGTTTTTTAATTACCTTTGAGTGCAACCCTCTACAATTCTGCTTCTGAGACTTTTGTGTTCTGTTGTGAGGTGGTACCACACACCTGCACCTGGAAGTTGGTGTGCATTGGATTTGTGTTGCTTGATTACCCATTTATGGATTTTTTCCTGTGGTTTAGAGTGGCCTTAGTCTTAATAAATAAAAAAAACCAATTGACTTAAGAGCTATTTTCTATCGATATTGTTTTATTGCATGTCGCCCCCTACTGTTCACAAATTTAATAACAGATAAAAATGCCAAAACCAAACCAAAACCAAACTAAGCATTACAACTGATAAGTGTAATACATTGTCATGAATACTTTTCCTGAACGTATTACAAATATTTACCCCCCCGCTGTATACACTATAGAAGATCCAGGTACAGATATCATAAAGTATAGTAGCAATAATGGTATAAAAGATGCAAGTGCACTTTGGTTAAAGGGCATGTCCACCCCCAAAACTATAATCCCCCAACTACATGGCCCCACCATGTAGTGTAGTTTAATCCTTACCTCACATCCCAACTCCATCTGGTTCTCCTGTAGTCCCCCCCAAAGTTCCAAAAACTGCCCACCAGGAGGCTAGCAGGTCCTATAGGACACTGCCTGCTAGCTGGCTCAGGTAGATTTTTGCCATGCGTACTGCAGCCCTTCTCCCCCCTCCCTCCCCCTCCCCCCCTCCCTTCCCTCCTCTCCCTCCGTTCTACTATCCTCCCCCTAGCTCAAATCCCCCTTAATATTGTGCTCCCCCATGTCCCCAGCCCCAACCGCATGTTTTTTTTTTTAAAAAGCTCCCCAAACTCTTACTTACCCTCTCCGCTTTTCTCCGCTGCATTGAATGACCGGCAGCCGCGTCCGTGATTGGCTGCCGTCAGCCAATCACAGACGCGACTGCCGGTCCCGCCCCTCTGCTTGCATTCTCGCAGAAGGAGGGCGGCAGTGCGGCGGAGGATCGAGGGGAGGTAAGTAAGAGTTTGGGGAGCTTTTAAAAAAACAAACCATGTGGTGGGGCTGGGGGACATGGGCGAGCATAATATTAAAGTCTAATTTAGGGGTGGACATAGCCTTAACCGAGGATATGGTACAGAAACACTAAATAAGGTTAATATTAATAAATCTCCTGGACCGGATAAAATACATTCTGGCTCCTTAGGGAGATAAGTTCAGTTTTATCTAGGCCATTGTTTCTTATTTTTCAGATTCCCTCATGTCGGAGGTGTGCCTCTGGATTGGAAAAAGGCTGATGTTATTCCAATATTCAAAAAGGGTAGTCATTCAAGCCGGGTAATTACAGGCCTGTAAGTTTAACTCAGTAGTGGGAAGATACTGGAAAGTTTAATAAGGGAACATATTCTAGGAGTGTGTCATGGACTGGCATTATAAGTAGTAACCTGCAGGATTTAGGAGGAATAGATCTGTCAAACTAAACTTGCTTGGCTTTTATGAGGAAGTAAGTAGAAATTTAGACTCTGGCATTGAAGTATATTTGGATTTTGCAAAGGCTTTGTTTACAGTCCCCCATAGGTGACTAATGTATAAGCAAAGGTCTGTTGGTCTGGGGAGGCACGTTTGTACATGGATAGAAAATTGGTTAATGAATAGGATGCAGAGAGTAGTTGTTAATGGGGCTTCATCATTATGGACTAAAGTGCCAAGTGGGGTGCCACGGGGTTCTGTGTTGGGGCCGCTTCTATTTAATCTATTTATTAATGATTTGGAAGTGGGTATTGTCAGCAAGGTTTCTGTGTTTGCTGATGACAGAAAACTTTGTTGACCATTAAAAACTTCAGTGGATGTGCAGTCGTTGCAGAGGGATCTAGATAGATTGTCACATTGGGCTGCTAAGTGTCAGATGAGATTCAATGTTGATAAATGTAAGGTGATGCATTTTGGACTTAAAAATCCTTGTGCTGCTTATAGTATAAATGGCTCTGTGTTAAAGGGCATGTCCACTCCAAAACTATAATTAAACCCACTACTGTCCCCTAGTGTAATAAAATCCTTACCTTACATCCCTGCTCCAAATGACTGCCGAGTAATGTCCCTCCAAAATCCCAAAAACTGGCCACCAGGAGCCTGGTAGAGTCCATATAGGACTCTCCCTCCTGTCTCTCCTCCGGGTGAATTTTGCAAAGTGCAGTTCAGCCCCCCCACCCCTCTCCCTCCTGTTTTGCAATACTCGTATTGGATTACAACTTATATTTAATGCGCCCTGGTCAAACGCTTGGAGCGAGTATTTTACTTTTTATTAGACATTAATAACTTCTAAATTGTAAAGTATTTATGTTACCTGATGGCCAGGTCTTTCTTATTTTATCCCCAGCAATAATTTCCAGTCCGACAATGGTGGTAGCTGTGCGTTACTAAACTGTTTGTTCTTGTGACTTCTAAGAAAGTCATGTCAGAAGGAAAAGTTGGTTAAGAGTGGGGGTGGGGATTACTTATGCTGGCCATAGACACTCCAGTCTGATCGTACAATCCGTGGGTCATACGATTACTTTGCCAGATGGCCGATCGGAAAATTATTGGATGATCGTTAAACAATCCTCAATATATGATCTGACGATCGTACGACTGGGATCTAAGTGTCTATGGCCACCATTAGGCTAAGCAAAACAAGTACAGGATTAGAGGCAATACACACACCTCAAAGTAAGGGCTATTTACATCTATTTATTTATAGAGGCAAATTAATTTTTACAGTACAGTTGCCCTTTAACTATGTGATAAAAATGAAATCTTAAACAATGGACAAAGCTGTGTGGCTGCTATACATTTAATTAGGATACTGGGAGGTCCGAAGGTTGAAACTGTAGCAGAAATTAAAAAGGCTGTCAGATCTCAGTCACACTTTCGTACAAACAAGACAAAAGCTTGATCAGACATGTCCATTAATTTCAGTCATTCATTCGTCTTCAAAGGGCCATGTGATTGGTGGTGCCAATTTTTCTTCCAACTAGCAGGGAACCAATCAGTTTATTAATTTACAGTTTATCTGAAAGATAGCTTGCTCATTGATTTCTACTGGGGCAAGATCATCAGAGGCAACGTCCTGAGGTTTCCTTATAGCAGAAATGTCTTTACATGAACAGTACAAGAAAAAACAAGTCTCACAATTGTTGTTCATGTTATGTTTTACTGAAAACCCACACCACAGACTTTAACATACAAAAATCATTAACTATCTACACTTGTGATAATTACCTCCAATTCGTTATCCAATTTAATGCTTAATGCCATGTGCATAGTTAATTCTGTGTTATGAAATGAGGGATTTAAAGGGATTTTTCAATTAGTAGCTTTGCACTTCAGAAATCAATCTAATCCCAGTCACGTTACTTGTAGTAATGTATAAAGATTGGACTTAGTGCTTAGTTCACCTTGTTTCAAAGCTTTTAACTGCTTTCCTGTTTCTTAATACTCTACAAGGGTGTAAATCAGGGTGTAAAACATCCATAATGGAGAACACTTAACCTTCCCTGTTCCGCAATGCAGTAATAACTTTGATACAGTCAAGGCCGGCCTTTGATATGTGCGACCTGTGCGACCGCACAGGTTGCAATACCAGGAGGGGGCGCCAGTCGGGAGTCTTAAGTCATGGACCTGTAGGTCAAAGTTGTACATCAGTGCCACAGCCCAACCTGTTATTTTCCGGCAGATCAAATATATGTATCAGCAGCACCACACAGACAAAGCCCCAACACATGTAAGCCTTCTGTATGCTGTGCTGTTCTGTCTGTACATTTAGAGTGTTATGTGTAATAATGTACGCACGATATATACAAGCATACACTACAGATACTGAAAGGCAGTACCGTAAGCGCAGGTGGCAGACTTGATTTGAAGCAGGCCAAGGCAAGCAGCATTCAGCAGTGTATTATGTGTGCCAGCAGCAAATCTTGCATAGGGTGCTATTTAACCTAAGGCCGGCCCTGGATACAGTTATCGCATTGTGGGAGCGGGGAAGGCTAGATGTTTTAAGTTTTTATGGTAGATAGTAGCGCAAAACATTTAAATAATTTTATTGGAATTCGTTTTTGGAAATTATGTAGTCCCTGCAAAACTAGTGCAAACCCCTCACTAGCCTGATATTACATTGGGTATTGTGGGTTTTAAACTGGTTTGGGCACTGGTACCCTATATTACATCTTCCCTAATCAGTGCAGAACCCTCAATATTAGATTGGGTAGCCTGGGCAGATTTAAGTGAAAGCACTTCTTCCCTCTAAAGTTTCCCAATAACTGCCCAATAAACGGCCACTAACTTTTAGTGGCCGGATTTCCCGACGTTTTCGCCAAAATCACTATTAATGCGATTTATAAAAAGGAAAGAAAGTTAACGCCTCATTAACATTGCATCAGTTACTGCTCGCTTCTATTTATAAAGCGGCGGTAACTGATTTGTGGCTGTTTCAATTTGCCAATTTTAAGGTGGTGAAAACGGGCGAGATCGCTGGGGGGCGGGGCAGGGCGCCTAACCTGTCACTGGTGATCGCACCTGCCACGGGAAGAATGCCCACCCAGCCGCGGGTGGTCATATTCGTATGAGGGATGTCCCGCGGGTCGAACCAGGACCCCTCTTCCCCAGCACTTATAAGTGCCAAGGGACATGGGCCCTTTGGGGCTTAAGGTGTGCCACAGGTCGAACTGAGACCCCTCTTCCCCAGCACTTATAAGTGCCATTGCGGCCCTTGGAAGGTCCCATACTGGGACCTCCCCCTCCCCGGCCTTTGTAAGGACCCTTGAAGCACTTGCGGCTTCAACGAAGCTGATGTTGCTAGCATCTTGATCTGACATCTTCCTTCTTCACAGCCACCAACACCAACTCCGCTGAAGCTGCAAATGCCAGGTGAGGTCACTGTGGCCACCGTTGACCCTGCTGGCACAGCCGGCTTCAACGGGCCGATGTTGCTAGCCTCTTCTTTCTTCTGCCATCTACTACGACTTCTGAGCTCCATGTTAGGTTTGCAGCTCTTTATATAGGTTTGCTTAAAGACCTAATCCAATTCTGATCAATTTTTCAATGCTTGTGATCACATAGTTATAAGAAACCCAATCCTATTTCAGCCCCTCCACCCCCCCAGCGGCTCCCTCCCCACAAGCGTATCAGGTATGGGGCTGGGAGGGGCTGCTGGGAAGGAGTTGTGTGGTGGGTGGTCGGTGAGGGCAGGATGGGTGTCATGGCCGTGACACACGAGTCTCCGCTGCTGCTGCTCGTGCACGTAAAGGGCACGTGCAGCAGCAGTGGAGGCGTGCACTAAGCGTCTCTGGATCGGGGGTTTGTAAGGATCCATGCACAGCCTGAGAGAGGTATAGAGCATTTTATTTTCCCTCAAATAGGTGGGAGAGACCTCTCCACCTGAAAAGTAGCCAGGTGGGCTGCCCGGCTAAAAGACACTAGGCAGAACATTGTATACGAGCAAAAATGTTGACTATGTATAGATAGCTAGAAATCCTTTACCAACAGATAATTAAATGTTAAGGAATCTTCCCCACATGTTACATTGTCGGATGAAGTGGTCTGTTAGACTGATCGTATAAAGATCTAATGTGTTTACAGAACCTACAACCCAATAAAAGATGTCCCTGCCCCAGAGATCATTGGTCAATTGGTTAGCGTGACGTTAAGTCTTGCTTTGCAGCGACTGTGCCACTGCCAGAAGAGGCACTATTTGCGCAGACATCGCAAAGCGATTTACCAGAGGCTGCGCGCAAGTATTTAAAGCCAGCTATAGCCGGAGCCTCTAGTAATTCACGTATGGGAGATTTACCCAGAGTGCTTGCAGCTCTGGGTGAATCTCCCTGCAGGTGTAGATTTATAAAGAGGGGAGATTGATACAGAGGGGAGAATAATATGGAGGGGTGAAACAGGAGGGCGATATTGTCACAGCAAATATATTTATACAGAGGGGAGGTTGATACAGGGGATACATTAATACAGGGAAGAGAGATATACGAGGGTTAAATCGATTTATAGGGATGATTCCTACAGGGGGAGGTTGATACAGGGGGGGAATGAAATTGAGAGGTGACCGATATTGGAAATCAACTGATATGGGGAAATTATGGCTTCGAGGGAGATATTGGTACAGCTAGACGCAATACACATAGTGGACACAGGTGCCAGGGGTATTGATAAATGGGGTTAAATGATACACTGAGGAACTACAGGGAGACTGAAATGAGAGGAGATTGTTTTGGGGGAGATTGATTAATTGATTGATGAGGATATTCATAGAGTGAGGGGGTTGATATGGGGGGAGTTGGTTGGGGGGGGGGGGGGGGCCCAGGGGCATAAAGGGCCCGGGCCGGTTATTAAGCTGCTGGGTGATTGGCTGCCTGCGTGACCCTGGCCTCAGGGAGTGGGAGGATCAGAACTTGGAAGTGAAGAGCCGCGAGGCGCTAGTAGAACAGCCCTGCCAACCACCGAGTTGTTGTGGAAGGAACTTCTGAAACTGCTGCCTGGTGCTGCTGGTTCCATTCGTGGCGTGACCCTCAGTGTCCTCACTTGGACTCCTCACTCCTCCACACAGTCCAGACTCCAGGCTGCAGCTGCGGGCTGCCCAGTGCCTATAGAGTGTAACTGTGTAGTTTGTGCAAATTGTGCACATAGCACATTCAACACCCGATACCCAAATCAGCCTGACAGACAGACAGACAGACAGACAGACAGACAGACAGACAGACAGATAGATAGATAGATAGATAGACAGATAGAGTGATAGATAGAGAGATATATAGATAGATGGAGTGATAGATAGACAGACAGACATATAAATAGATAGCAAGATGGAGTGATAGATAGACAGAGATGGATAGATAGATAGATAGATAGATGATAGATAGACAGAGAGTGGGCCTCATCCAAAATTTTGCTGGGGGGTCCACTGAGTTCTAGTTACGCCCCTGTATGTGCCCCCACTGCTATGGAACTAGATATATAGATAGAGAGATAGATAGTAGATAGATAGATAGATAGATTAGATAGATTGATGAGATGGATGGATAGAGAGAGAGAGAGAGAGATAGCGAGAGAGAGTGATAGACAGACAGATAAATAGTAGATGGAGTGATAGATAGACAGAGATGGTTAGATGATATAGATAGATAGATAGATAGATGATAGATAGACAGAGGGATAGATGATATAGATAGAAGATAGATAGAGAGATAGATAGATAGATAGATAGATAGATAGATAGTAGATAGATAGATAGAAGAGATGGATAGATGATATATAGATAGATAGATAGATAGATAGTAGATGATAGTAGATAGATAGATAGATAGATAGATGATAGTAGATAGAGGTGGGCCTCATCCAAAATTTTGCTGGGGGGTACTGTAGTTCTAGTTACGCCCCTGTATGTGCCCCCACTGCTATGGAACTAGATAGATAGATAGAGAGATAGATAGATAGATAGATAGATAGATAGATAGATGTGATGGATGGATGGATAGAGAGAGAGAGAGAGATAGCGAGAGAGAGTGATAGACAGACAGATAAATAGATAGATGGAGTGATAGATAGACAGAGATGGTTAGATGATATAGATAGATAGATAGATAGATGATAGATAGACAGAGATGGATAGATGAGATAGATAGATAGATAGATAGACAGAGATGGATAGATGATATAGATAGATAGATAGATAGATAGATGATAGATAGATAGAGAGTGGGCCTCATCCAAAATTTTGCTGGGGTCTCACTGTTCTAGTACGCCCTGTATGTGCCCCCACTGCTATGGAACTAGATAGATAGATAGAGAGATAGATAGATAGATAGATAGATAGATAGATAGATAGATAGATAGATAGATAGATAGATAGATAGATGTGATGGATGGATGGATAGAGAGAGAGAGAGAGATAGCGAGAGAGAGTGATAGACAGACAGATAAATAGATAGATGGAGTGATAGATAGACAGAGATGGTTAGATGATATAGATAGATAGATAGATAGATGATGATAGACAGAGATGGATGTTATAGATCGCTCGCTCGCCGCCGCTAGCTCCGCTGCTCCCGCTCCTCGCACTCGCTCGCTCGCCGCGCTGGATTCGCTTATGCTCATCCTCGCATCGCTACGCCATACGCTCGCTCGCTCGCTCGCTTCGATAGCATAGCTCAGATAGATTCGTGAGCCAGCTGGGTGCCTCATCCAAATTTTGCTGGGGGTCCACTGCGTTCTCTAGTTACAGCCCCTGGCTGTGCCCCCACTGCTATGGAACTAGATATATAGATAGATGTGATGGATGGATGGATGGATGGATAGAGAGAGAGAGAGAGAGAGAGAGAGAGAGTGATAGACAGACAGATAAAGAGATAGATGGAGTGAGAGATAGACAGAGATATATGATAGATATAGATAGATGGATGATATATAGATGATAGATAGACAGAGAGTGGCGTGGGTGGCCCCATGCAAAATTTTGCTGGGGGGCCCACTAAATGGGTCACCACCAAACAAGCGCAGAACAATTATATATATATATACTAGCAAAATTGTGCCCGTTGGTGCACAATGAAAATTATGTGTGCGTATGTTTTGCTATGTGTGGATATAGTGCATATAGAATCTTTACACAGGTATATTTTAAACTGTTACTCAGACAGTAACCAGCTTCCAGAGGAACCAAATAGGATGACCCTGTATGTCTGAGAGTAGACCCAGGCAATCCTGCCACACTGTGTGGTTGAAAGTAAACATGTTAGGTTAATACTTGCAGGTAGATGCAATAGGAAAGGAAGGGCAAGTTTGGTAAGGTTCATAGCTCCTACTGGGCAGATGGATCACTTGCATATTTGAGCCCTTAGGTATGAATCGCTAAAGCACAAAAATGGCTTTATTCTAGGATGTATGAAAACAAAATTTTCCAGCATTCTGTGCAGCCAGAGAATGCTGGGAGTTGTAGTTTTTAAACATGTTCAACACCCATGCTCTATATCATTAGGCTGTATTGCATCTGTATACATTCATTAGCCAATAGACATAAAGGAGAAACTTACTGCTAACAGACAATGCGGGAGTTGTAGTTTTCAAACATGTAAAAGGTCAGTGAGAAAAATGTTTTTATATGTTAGATTATTAGGGCAATGCTATTATATTAACATTAACATGAGGCATTGTGGTACCTTCTGTTATAAGAAGGCTCTATTTCATTTTATACTTTAACCCCACTTCACCTTAACCTATAAAGCTAATTAGTATACTGTGCTCCCAAGTCAAAACCAAAGCAGCTATTAAAGTGGAACTTATGGTGGTGAATACTAATAAGTATGAACATAGCATGTTTATCTGGATCCTGTTTAGGGTCTCAGCTCACCCAATCGAGCTGTTTAGTTTAAACCACCAGTGTGGCAGGATTGCCTGGGTCTATTCTCAGACTTGCGGGATTATCCTATTTGGTTACCCTGCATGTCTGAGTAACAGTTTAAAATATACCTGTGCAAAGATTCTATATCCACACATAGCAAGATAATCCTGCAGGTCTGAGAGTAGATGCAGGCTATCCTGCAACACACTGTGTGGTTGAAACTAAACATGCTAAGTTAATACTTATTAGTATTCACCACGGCAAGTGGTGTTGGTACCTCACAGCATCATGGTATTGTAATAGCATTGCCCTAATAATCTAACATATAAACAAACATTTCTCATTCCCAGTTTATCTAAAGAAATGGATTTATCCTTTATATATTCTTATACAGATCTAATTGAAAAAAAAATTGCTTCAGAATAATTTTTAATAACTGATAACTGCTTTTTATTTCAGTATTACAGTAAATCCTTGGTATACCTGCTTTACCACTAAGCAAAAGGCTAAGGACTTGCAAGCGAGCACCTTCATCCCAACCATTAATAGTGGCTGCCAATTCAAATTATTCTAGCCAATCAGTCCACTCCCTAGTTACCCCATCAAATGAATCAGATTTAAAAATAGGTTTGGCAATTGGGCCTGGTAGAGATACTGAGGTACTCTACAAGGACAGGAGGATTTAAATCAATACTATCAGTAGCAGCCTCCATAGCTTAATACAGAGAACAAATATTCAATATTTGATTCAATATTGGTTAGTGTGACTTTAACATAACTCCTTGTGCCTTTAGGGATTTACCCACAGCAGTAAATGTTCCCTTAATTCAAATATAAATACTAAAATGACATGACTGAAATCTTTCCCTACAGCAAGCCCTACAATTACTCTTCCTCCTAATTCCCCTTAGCACACAGAATGTTCAAATTAAATGATTTGAATGAATGATTGCAGTGGCAACTCCAGATTTATGGGAGAGTGGGGTTCAAGGTAGGTGTATTGGCTAGCTGATGGGGGACATGAAAAAACACATACCAATTATCTATAATCTATACATGCCTTAAAATGTTACTTAAGTCCAAGTTACAGAATGGGAATGTAAATTTAAGAATATTAACAGATAAAAAAAGATGGCAGCTCCAGGCTTCTCCCTTTCTCTCCTCTTATTGGTGCAGCCCGTCAGGTAGTATGGCTGCATCCACACAACCAAACCACGTCAAACCTTCCAACATTGTTTTGGGATAGTTGTTAACACTCTGTATGTACAAACAAAGCCTAAGGAATGCTTCCACGGTCCTTCTATTGTATGTATGCTGTATGTACTTAATACCTTCCTTTTGTGTTGGGGTGGACATGCCCTTAAAACTTAAGGTGCATACACACATGCGATCGAGGGAGCCACCCATGACACACAATGTGAATGCATGGGCTTTTCAGACAATAATTGTGGTATGTATGGGCACTTTGCTGTTCGGTTGGGGCTCATTACCCGATCCGCCAGATGTATCATCAACGAGCCCTGACCAAACAGCTGTCTCGGCCGTGCAGCGTGGGTCAGCCCCATTGCATGTGTGTATGAGGCTTGTGCCACAATCACCAAGTTTATTTAAATCAGTTTGTAAGGTGTGATCGTACTCACCATACATACCACAAGGACAGTGGTTCACAAATTTTTTCATTTGTGGCCCACTGGCAATGTGATTTTTTTCAAGGCATGTCTGTGTTCTTAATGTTGTAATTACCCATATGTTATGCACTTTACAGTATATATTATATTCTAATCAATGTAGTGTAATGTTGCACTGTATTTACTGTGTTGAGATTTTATTATAAAATGTAAAAAATAACAAAAATGTAGGTTATACTGGTGAAAATATTTCCATTAGCAAAATTCTGAGGCACACCTCTAGCTCTTTGAAGTCACATCCATGTGCCCTGGCACACAGGGGTGTAGCTAGAAATCACTGGGCCCCATAGCAAAATGTTGGATGGGCCCCCTATTTTAATGCAGTTATTTATTTATAGTTTTTATTTCTCTCAAATAAAAACAAGCAACCCAAAATCCAAATTCCACTAGCTCCCACCCAACCACACTTTCCAGTAAATTTTTACTTAGGATTACATCCTGACTGTCCTCTTGATACCTGCTGATGCCCAATTTCAAAGTTCTACCCCTTCCCCCCACCCAACCTAATCCAATTCAAGATACCCAGCCCTGTTCAGAATGAGCAAACAGAGAGAGTCACAGACAGACTAATATTACCTCCTCCTGACTCCAGTAACTGTATCACACACACAGAGACAGAGTGACTTGCTGCCGAGACTAGTGCAAAGGAACCAAACCGGAGAGTCTGATGGCAGCCCGCTGGCTCTATTGCGCTGTGCACCCCACTCCAGGCACTCTTGCTGCTGCCTGACTTGAGCCAGCCTGACTTTCCAACTTCTGCTGGGCGTATGCACAATGTGCGCATGCAGGAAGAGGTTTCATGAATTGTAGTAGTAGAAAATGGTTCTTTGTTAGCCATTGATGAAAGTAGGGACATCTTGGATTTAAAATAATACCTTATATTGGCTAAATAAAATGATTGAAAATGCAAGCTTTCGAAACACTCATGTTTCATGAATTGTCAGACTTGTTCATTCTGATGTCTGGAAATGAGTTATGTTTAAATTCTTTCAGGGAGATTCAATAAAAGTTCTTATCGTTAAAAATGGTGCTGATTTTGCCCCAACCAATCAGATCTTATTTAACATTTGAAAGATAACATCTGATTGGTTGGGGCAAAATTAGCACAATTTTTAACGATAAGAACTTTTATTGAATCTCCCTGTTTGTGTTCATGATTACATGTAACATAATATTTCTGTACTCTCTATTAAAGGACTACAAGATAACCCATGGTTTTGTGACTGTCGGATTTCGAAGCTGATTGAACTCTCAAAAATAACAGACCCATGCCTAGTTTTCCAGGACTCTTCAATTTCCTGCAGTGGACCAGACTCTTTAGCTGGTTTTCTATTCCAAAGAGTCGAACTGGAACAGCAGCAGTGTCTTAAACCCTCAGTGATGACTTCAGCCACGAAAATTACATCCCCACTGGGCAGTAACGTTCTACTACGTTGTGATGCTACAGGATATCCAACACCACAGCTAATATGGAGCAGAACAAACAATTCTGCAGCAAATTATACAGGTACTCTGCATTTAACCATTGCACCAAGAGGAATTTCATTAGGAAGCTAGGGGCCCATTGCAAAACATTAACAGCCAGATGCAACATCAGCTGAAAATGGAGTAAAAATGGAAGTTAACCATGCAGGCGCCGCAAGCGATGCTATTTGCGCATAGCCCCTTACCTTTACAGGTAAAACTCCATTTCAGGATGCACAGAGAGGCGCTATGCGAATGTCGATTACACGGGAGAGCAGATAGCGCCTCTCTGTGCGTAGCCCTGTAAGTACTGGAATTTAAGGCTGGGTACACATGATGGGATGCTTCGTCCCAACTGTTCAACACTAGTGACCGGTTGGCCAAAACAAAGGACAAAAGTAGCCACGGCCCAGTTACTTTCGACCAAGCATATGGTCCATAGAAAATTACATGATCACCCATGGTTTCCGACCCATCCATTTGCCCATATGTCGGATTTTGACAAACAGATGTTTGGACGTCGGTAGAGGCCTTTTTGAAAAAACAACCAAATATTTGTTTGATTGTTCAATACATTGAAATGTCGGTTGGCCCAAAATATTGCCTGGTGTGTACCCACACACTAATGTTTCTTTTCCTACTTGTACTCTCTAGTCTATCTCCCTCTCATCTTCTATATTCTTGGTCCTGCCCCCAAATCTCCAACACCCAGTTGGTCAGAGAATGCAATTGCAGTGTGACACACACATGGGGCCCTATTTATAAAAGATCGGCATCGTTATCGTAAAATACCGATCGTTATCGTAAAATAACGACCGGGTTTTTACCGATAACGACCGTTATTTACCGATACTGGTCGTTATTTACCGATAACGATCGATATCGGTAAATAACGGTCGTTATCGGTAAATGACGGTCGTTATCGGTAAAACCCCGGTCGTTATTTTACGATAACGATCGGTATTTTACGATAACGATACCGATCTTTTATAAATAGGGCCCATGATGTCAATGCTTGCGAGCGACTTCAATGTATGATATTTGGAACACTCAAGGGGACAGGACCAAGAACGTGATTAGAGGAGAGGAAGGAGGCCAGCAAGATTCAAGCACATACCAACTAAAATTGCTTATTGTGAGACTGGAATAAAAGGCAAATGCTGTGTAGGAAAGGGTTTGATAAGACATATCCAATGAATGGAGAATTTAAACATACAAAAATTAGTTTAGGACATATTTATTAAATTTAGGACATATTTGCTATTAGCATGTTTTTTAAGAGCCTACCTGTGCATGAAAGAGTGAGAGTTATCGAAAATAGCTCCGTACATTCAAAAATTATCAAAAATGTGCTCTGAAATCCGGATGATCCATCCAATTTGGACGGATCATTCGGATTTCGGAACCGAGGAGTTTTGTGTCGGATACGGGTTTGTGTCGGACGCGGATCCCATCTCAACCCACACGCAACTCGGGAGTATAATCTAATGAAGAATCCGGAACTCCACAAATCCTTAAGCAGCTATATATATAGAACAAAACACGGAGGGTCTCAACCAGCCTGAGTAAAATGTAACTTTTAGTGCGACCAATTAAAAATAACGGAGAGGGAAACAGCTAACAGCCCTGATGCGTTCACGAAACGAAACGCATCAGGGCTGTTAGCTGTTTCCCTCTCCATGATTTTTACTTGGTCACACGAAAAGTTACATTTTAACCATGCTGGTTGAGACCCTCCGTGTTTTGTTACACGTCAACAAACTGGCGTTTCGGACTGTAATCACATGTGTGTATGGGTTTGATCAGGCATTGTTTATTAACGTGCCCTGGCGGATCAATGAACAATGCACAATTGAATGCATACACACGTGCTTTTATCACCCAAAATGGCCTTTTGTCACGCGCGTTCACGTACTCGGGGGTCATGCATCTGATGTAAGATCGGATATGTGTAAAACATGTTGAGAAACTAATGTGAAACAAAGTAACATTTTTGATATTTGCTAGCATTAAAGTTTTACAGGGAGATGCATCAAGAGGTGCACCACTTCTGTTCAGGAGTTTAGGTCCCACTAATCGATGCTATACACAACTTAACCGCCTTCATTAGGGTGGCTGCATGGCTAATGCGGAAGTACACTGTGCAGCTGTCACAAAAGATGTTATATGCCAATAGCGGCGTTTTATTTGGCACTTTTTAACGCCAGCTAATAGGGCTACTAGTGTCAACTTAAAATAGTACTGAGCATAGATTTAAACTCGCAGGGATGTCAAACTCGCGGCCCTCCAGGTGTTTGAAAACTACAACTCCCAGCATTCCTTGTTTGCAGTGCGTACCTGTGGGATTCTGGGAGTTGTAGTTTTCGAACATCTGGAGGGCCGTGAGTTTGACACCTGTGATTTAAAGGAATACATTTTGTAAAACATCTTGCTTTGTATGTGGTAGTGAGTATGGCACAGCAATGCATGATGTATACTTTTTATACCTTGCTAAGGCTTTTGATAACTGCTGCATGGGAAAGTAATATATCAACAGTTTTGCTGGCCTTGAAAAACACATTTGTACCTAGATAGAGAATTGGTTGATAGATCATGTAGATCACCAAGTGCTCACTAAATGCTAGATCCAACCCCTTTATTCCACATTAATTTAATCACCTTCTCTGAACCCTCTACAGGTTCATGATTTTCTTTTTGTGAACAGGATTTCAAAACTGAACTTCATATTCAAAACTATGCCTTTGAATAGAAGGAGAATCAAATTTCCCCCCAATCTAAACCCCTCTTTATACAAGAGAATGGCTTGTTAGATTCTAGCCTTTTCTAGCTGGAACTGTTTGCTACAACTAATCCTGTTATCTACTAGAACTCCTAGATCCTTTTCCAACACATTTTCACTAAGCATTGACCCAGTTATTGTATAAGCAGCATAAGGATTTTCAAACCTCAGGGCAGGACTATGAAGACATATTAGATAATTTAGGGCTATACCTGCTTGAAAATAGGTGATTACATAGGGATATGGGATATGGTCACTTTATACAAATACATTAATGGGCTGTAAAGTAAAGTTTCTGGGGCATTGTTCACCAAAAAATCATATCAGACTGTACACGTGAATCCCATAAAATGAACAGGATAAGAGTCAGCGCTGACGATCTTACTGATAGCAATATACATATAGACATATGCCATTTATAATTATATTAGACATACGGTAATAATTGCACTTTAATTTGCAGGAACATCATATTAGAAAGAGAATTTTAAATCACATTTTTTTTTGTGGTTTTTCCCAGTTGTTCAGGAGGCTCCAACAGATGGTGTGAGGTGGTCTATTCTAAGTATGAATGGTATTTCATACAGAGATGCTGGAGAATACAGATGCAAAGCTAAAAATTTTGCAGGGATGGCAGAAGCATCAATAACCGTTATAGTTGCTGGTATTGTCACAACAACAGGTGCTCCCCAGCCGTCTGATCGGCGACTGGGAGCAGATCAAATGGTCAACTTGCAAACAGAAGCGAAGGAAGAACAGACAAGGATAAGTACAACATGGCTTCCTTCTGAATTCTCAACAGTACCCCCCCTACAGTTGGAAACAACAGTCGCAACAACTGTCTTTCCCACTAGTGTCCCACTTACCACTCTGAAACCATCAAAAGTAAAATTGACAAAGCCACCTTCACCTGGGAAGAAAAACTCCAAAACACAACCCCAGGTGGCTGCAAATAAATCCCCCACAGAACCAAACATGACGGTGGGGAATCTGAAAGTGGTCAGTGAGACAGAGGAACGTGTCACTCTTACATGGAAGACTTTCAATATCACAAATAGCTCAAGTTTGACTGTGTTGTACTCAAAGTATGGTGAAGAAGAAATGCTGAAGCTGAGCACAGATCCTAGCAAAAATAAAGTAACAATTGATGGCTTACAACCAAACACAAAATACATGGCTTGTGTGTGCCCCAAATCAGCTCAGCCCCAAAAAGATCAATGTATTGTATTCTCCACTGATTCTATTCTTCCTGTTGATAACAGCTCCCAAATGACCATCCTGATAAGCGCTAGTAGTGTAGGCTGCATTATTGTTTTGCCTGTAATCATCTTCTTACTGTACAAAGTATTTAAACTGCAAAGAAAACCAAAGCTGTCTGTTGAAGATGACCTTTTAAAGGAGACTTATGTGAAATTTGAAACATTGTCATTAAAACCACGCACTATAAACAATGGCGGAGAGCTTTGGACGCGAAGACATACGACAGAATCTGAAAGACTTCTCCTGTGCTCCCGATCAAGCATGGATTCTCAAGCTACATGGAAAAGTGAAGGGTCGAGGCCAGAATATTACTGCTAATGTCCACTTTTTTTCTTTTTTTATATGAGCTTAATTTAAACAGTTTATTACTTAATAAAGCAAACCCATAAAACAAAAGAGAGCATGGTGTTAATGGGAAATTGGAAGAACATTACATTTTTTGTAAATAATTTTGTGTAATCCAATAAAATCAAAAAAGGTTAACATGTCATTTATTTCAATGTATCCTTATTATTACCCAGTGCACATTTGCATTTAATGCATATTTCCCAAGCTTTCAAAAAAAAAAAAAAAAAAAAGAAGTGCCATCAAATAGACAATATTCATGCATGTCCCTTCCTATTGATGTGGAGAAAAAAACACTTGGCCTGTGACATCACTTACACAATTTTTAGAACCATCTAGAGCTCCGGATACATCTGATGCCTTGTCTCTAAGGGCTGGTACACACATTCCAATTTTCCACCTTATTAAAATATGTGCAACCAGCCATCATTTATTACATGTATGACCAGTTGGTCCACTGTTAATCTGACCAAAAATGTGTTTTATCAGTGCAAAATTGTGGGTTGTGTGCCCCAGTTCTAATATATTGCTTTACTCCTGGAAGCTACCAATGGGTAGGTATCAGGAGGATCATGCACAAGGCAACCTACCGCTTTGTGTAGGTATCAGGAGGATCATGCACATGGCAACCAGCCCAGGAAACGTTAGGGGATCCAAATTCAAGAGCAGTAATGTTATTAGTGTCTATAGCAGCCTTATCTAGGGCACCATTTAAACTTATTCCATCTCTGGTTAGGAATAATTATCTACCTCCCCTTACTGTTGTTGGTGTGCTCAATGACTTTGGGCACAAATTCCAGTAGGTGTAACCCTATTAAACTTTGAGGTTTTATGGCTTTATTTGAGCATGATTAATGTGTCTGTGGCAATACAAGAAATCATTCAAGTGTTGTGTTGTTATAATTTTAAATAATATGATAAACAAAATGATTAGACAATTTTAACACACACATATAATGTTACAACCAGCACACAGTGTTGTAGTGCAAACAGCCTGGGTGACACTTTATATCCAAATCTATATTCTATATCCAATAATATTTTCAAACCAAGTGCACTCCAAGGTCTCTTTCAAATTTTTCTTTGTTGTGCAAAACAGCAACGTTTTGGTCTTTTTTCTTTGACCTTTATCAAGCCAAATAAACAATCCACATTACACATAAGTAGCTAAGTACAAAGTTCACAAAAGTCCAGTGTACTCAGGGATTTTCCAAACGTTATTAAACTTTTATTGTGTTACATAAAGGCAATGTTTCGGCTCGTGTCTAGAGCCTTTCTCAAGCCTGTGCAGCCAAACACACATCAGAGAAATCAATTTAAAGGGTGGGGGAGACTCCTCCCATATTGGTGACATCAACAAATTGAACATGTGATCAAAGTTCCATTCCACATAAGTTGCATTAAACGTACCTATGCATAAAGTGCAAATAGTGCATGAGCATAAAAGCTAGATAAAAAGTGATTTTATTAAAATATATAAAAAAGGTGTGATTTTATTTAAGTATAAAAGAGTGTAAAGTGTAAAAAGAGCTATAATGAAGGTCTAAAAGAAACTATTATGAGTGTCTAAAAATGACATAGGCAGACAAGAACTGTCTCAAATAGAAATTCATGCTAAACCAAAAGCTACCTAGGAGACAATATGTTACTTCGAAGTAAAACAGTATAAACAATATAAATATGTAGCTTGAAAGGCCTGTTATTGGTTTTAGCAGGGGTAAAAACTTGCAGGATTTATTGGTCTGTACTGACCCTGTTAAAAGTTATATCCCTTCAAATACATGGATTCCTGGTAAAAAGGGAGGAAGTTTTAAGTGCTCTAAATGCATCTCGTGTAAATATATGAGGTCTGGCACTACCTTCAAACACCCCCACACAGGCAAGGATGATATACAAATTCGTACAGCTATCACATGTTCAACAACACATGTGATATACATGGTAACCTGTCCATGTAGACTGTCTTATATTGGCAAGACTGATTTGGCCCTGAGATCAAAAAACTAATAAACCGGTGGCAAAGCACTTTTTGGAGGTGGGACATGGGGTTTCTTCATTTCAATTTATAGCTATTGACCATGTTGTATTGCCTTGTAGGGTAGGTGACAGATCTAAACTACTTTTAAGAAGAGAGGTCTATTGGATCAAACGTTTGGAAACTATGGGCCCTATTTATAAAAGATCGGTATCGTAATCGTAAAATACCGTTCGTTATCGTAAAATAACGACCGGTATTTAACGATATTGCTAAATACCAGTCATTATCGGTAAATACTGGTCGTTATCGGTAAATAACGGTCGTTATTTTACGATAACGATACCGATCTTTTATAAATAGGGCCCTATGAGCCCCAAAGGCCTTAATGAACTATCAGGGAGATTCAATTAAAAGGTCTTATCGTTTAAAATGGTGCTAATTTTGCCCCAACCAATCAGATGTTAGCTTTCAAATGTTAAATAAGATCTGATTGGTTGAGGCAAAATTAGCACCATTTTAAACGATAAGACCTTTTATTGAATAACCCCATATGTCCCCTGCGTTTATTGTATTTACATAAACATATTAAAATCTATCAGGGCGATGCACTGAAAGCAGCTTCCAGCAACCCAGTGCAAACAGCCGGTAATGCTTAATGCTGATAGAGGCTCTCGGTGCATCAATACCTGCCGTTTTTCTGTCTCTGCACTTTTAACGCCAGCCATTAGCTGTTTTTTCATTTCAGCATATAACATTGCTTGCGGCAGCTGCACGGTTGAATGAAGGAGCTTAAAGTTAAAATACATTTTTTGTATTCAGTTTTATTGAAGAACAGGGGTAAAGGAGCTGTGTCTTACAACCTGTTTTTCAATAAAACATGCAGGAGCCAGAAGTGAAGTTAGAGAACTTACCTGATCACTTGCTCCTCTGCACCCTCTGACAAGTCCTGATGGATTTAGTATGCAATGCGCATTTCAGAAGATGCAGCGGGGGAGTGAGAGATCAGGTAAGTAAGAGAGATCAGGAAGTAGGACACAGCTTCTTTACCTCCTGTTCTTCAATAAAACTGAGGTATCAGTGGAGATACCCTTTAAGTCAGGCTAACCGATATAACATCGGTAATTGTGACTTAAACTACAGGACAGGAGCGGTGCCCATTGGTGCATTGGTGCATCGCTCCCTGTTTGTGTGTGTGTCTATCTATCTATCTATCTATCTGTTTGGGGAATACAAAATTGTCAGTTTCGTCTCACATTCTCCATGCAGAGCATAATGAGTCAGAGTAAAGGTTTATTGTGCTAAAAGAGATTCCTCATGCTAGACGTGGTGGGAAAAGAGAGTTGATTTTGTATAAAAGGGAGGTGTAGTGGATTCACCATCTGAAGTCATTATATCCCCAGGGTCTCAATAGCGTCTATGATCTTTATGTCTATTTGTAAAAACAAATTACTGTAAAGTGATACATTGTTATTATGATGAATAAATTATACTGGTACACTGTTTGGGAAACACCCCTTTAATGGAAAAAAGGGTTGAGATTATGAGGCTATATGTATGTTTAGCAATGTGTCCTGTAACTTCCGAATTAAAATGGGCTGTGTAACTGTGTGGCTTGATAAAGGGAAGTTGTTGGCCCTGAAATGTTGCTAGATGTGCAGTTGGCTGTAATAAATATTTGAATTGTGCATTGGAATGTGGTGTGCTTCATTTTTTCTGTATAGAAGACTATCAACTAAACCTTCGTAGGAACACTGGCATCCTTCCTTCTCTTCTCCAGAATACGGTACAATGCCCCTGTGCCTAGCCCGCACAGGCTGGTACATATAAGATACCTTCATACCCAGCTCACACAGATAGGTACATATAAGATGCCCAGCCAGGGCCGTTTCTAGCCATCTTGGTGCCCTAGGTGCCCTCCCACCCAGATGGCATGAAAAAGAAGCCGGGTGGGGTAGAACATGGAGATGTTTAACTCTTTCAGTTCCAGCAGACTTTCTGGTTGAGGTCACACTAGACAATCAAGATTGCACGTGTTGTCCACTTGTGTGTGTTATTTAGGCAATTTGCCCTAAAATGGTGGATCGCAGTGCAACAGAAACCAATGAAGGTGATGTGGCCAACCCCATAGGCCAACCCTACTAAAAGCGCGATCAGATCGCAATGCCATTACGCTTAAAGGACATGTAAAATAATTTTTAACTAATCACACAGTAATTAGGATTAATTACCATCAATCTTAAATCAGCTTTTTTCTACTTCTTTGACCTTCCTATCCCATTAGCTCTGGGAATTTTACGTTTTAAAGAGAGTGGGGCACAGCTAGTCAGTAAAGAACTTTCGAACACCCACTGCCTCCCCCTGGCACACTAGATGTATAAACTATTCTATAAAATTAAAGCTTATTTCTCTATCACTGCATGGCTAATTGATTGAGCATTAAGATCATCTGTTTCTCTGTGCTCTTTCTGTGCAGATAACACCTAACTGACATTTCAGTGTTTCAGTTGGTCGGGACAAATTATTGCACAGTAGCTTCTCTTGGTCGCTGGGTACACATGTTGTGATCCTTCCTCCTGACTGACCAGTCAGCTAGGAGGAAGGTCTGCCGGTGGCTGCAATAGTGGGTGTGGCCGAAAGTTTGGCACGACCGAGCATGTGGTCCATAGAGGACTGCACGATGGTCCATGACTTTCTGACACGTCCGATTATGTGTTTGTCCGATTCGGATGAACGAATGGTTGGCAGTCAGTTGCGGCCGAGAGAAGATACCATACAATAATTCGGCCCGATTGACCGAAACACTGAAATATCGGTCAGTCGGGCCGAATTATTGTATAATGTGCACCCTGCTAAAGTTCTAATTGGAGAGTTGGGTGAAATGAAGAAAGAGGAGGGGATAGGGAACTCATGGCTGCTAGTCACAGGGGCCAATGTTATAAAGTCTGCAGCAGCTTTTACCTAACATTTTAGAACTGTTCTCCTCAGTACTATTAGCTGAGCTCATCCTCCTCCCTCCTTCCTTCTCCTTCAGTTCATTTGTAACATTGTTCCCAAGAAGAGGGAGCTGATTTCAGACTCTGTACTCACTACAATGTTACAAATTACAGCAGAACAAGGAGAGCAGATCTAACACAGCAAGTAAAATCTGACAGGGAGATGCCAGGGAGAACACTGGGCGCCCTGGTTTAACATAGGCACCCCAGTTCTTAGTTCCCAGTGCCTAGGTGGCCTATGCCTACAAACAGCCCTGTACCCAGCTAACACAGAAAGGTACTTATAAAATGCCCTTATGCCCAACTCACACTGATGCCCTAATGCCCAGTACTTCCCACACATACAGAGTCACTTACCCCATGATGAGTATAGCAGGGCCTGAGTGACAGCATGAACTCACTACAATAGAGCGGGGGGATCTGGGGTGCAGCACTATGTTGTGCCCTCGCTCAACCCCAATTTCTCCCCCTCCCCTGCTCTGCACTAACTGCCTATTTCTCGTGGACCACAGGGGCATGCTGTGAACAAATGTTTCAGTTTGCTTTATGGTAGGCACGTCTCTGCTCCTTTAGAAACCTATAGGATGGAAGTAGCATAGCACTCTTGTACAGGACCTACTATTTACTAGTTATTTTTGTTCAACGACTTTGTAACAGCTGGATCCACAGCTGTGTCCCTCATGTGGGGGTGCTTGGTGACCAAGGCTGAATGCCATGCCTTTAGATGTCTGTTCTTGTATATGCTGTACAGTCCAAGGAACACTCCAGCACACTGGTGTTGGCTGTATGCCAGACAAGTAGATAGGTGCAGTTCCCCTAGCCCTCCACTCCAAGGGCCAAAAATTTCTCTACCACAAGAAAGATATGGGGAAGCACACTAATCAGGTGAATTCACAACTATTTATTGTAACAACACATACAACATTTCGGGACACCCTGTCCCTTTCTTCTCACCCGTTGAGAAAGGGACAGGGTGTCCCGAAATGTTGTATGTGTTGTTACAATAAATAGTTGTGAATTCACCTGATTAGTGTGCTTCCCCATATCTTTCTTGTGCTAGAGATCTTGTATATGCTGGCATTCAAGTTACACTTACAGACAAGCACTTCTGGCATTAGAGAATATTTGTTATATATTCAGGCTCTGTGATCATATTTTAGCTTTCCATTCCAATAGGCTACTCACTTTCTACATTACCATCTTTACTGGACCAGGAATGAAATCAGAACTGGCAGAGCTACAATGTGAACAAACTAAATGGAAACATATAATATGAATATGATAAAGGTATCTACATTCTACAACTGGTTTCATAATCAAAGCATGTCAGGTAGCTAAAAACTGAACACACTTTTTTCTTTTGCAGTTGATTATTATTTTATCCTGTGCTGCTACTTTACGACTTATGCAACTGCATTGTTAACAAATTCCCACTCTCTACCTTCTTCTCCTTTAAGGAGTTTTAGAACTCTGGATAATTTATGACCATGCATTATAAAGGTCACAGAAACACTAAAGTGTGGATTCTGCACAAACAGACAGATTTTTGTACACAAATATATGTGATAATTCTAAACTGTTCTTGATCATCCATTATACATGTTCTGCGTGGATCCTTCTCATATACATTTCTGTAATATTGCTGATTATAGTGGTTGCCTGCAATACTTTGCTGGTAGGTTTGGCTTTTGTAAGTAAAAGGAAGAGGATCCTACTACCACACCATATAGATACAAAGCTGCATATAGCCATTAAAAACATGTCTTTATTAGTGATCTTTAAAAACAGATGGGACAGGCACCCAACACAACAGGACCTGACGCGTTTCATGTCAGCACGGACACTTCATCAGAGGTTTGGCTTTTGTGAGGCTGAGGATATGTGGGCAACTTATAGTTGACTTTATTATTACAGCATGCTATAGGAAGTTGCATTTAATAGTATGGAGCTTGGGTACATTCTGTTTTGGTCACACCCTGCATGATTTCAATAAAAGCTGATTGCTGGCATTAAAAAGTTATGCTTACATTTGGTAAATTCCCCCATTTTTCCACTAACTAGCCATGTATTTTATGTTATATTATTGGTCATATGAACAAAAAAACATTTATTCTGCAGGCATTTTAGCAAGTACCAAGACCGCATAATGCAAATTTCCCAGGAACTGAACACAGTGTTTATCAGTGAAAATACTGATACTGTTCCTGTCATTGAGACTGGTATTTTTTAATACAGACATCAAAAATAACACTACAGACATAAAACACGTTATCTGCATATCCTTCCTGTGTAAATGGGATATACTGGGCAATCGGAAAATAATGTGTGGTATTGGTAATTTGCATTGTGGTTTTTATTTTGCAACATGCACATGACAACTGAAACTCCCTCAATGCTCATATTCCGTGTGCCTAATGAAAAAAATGGCAAATTCTGATCACATTAAAATTTATTTTTAATTTAGACCCTATGCTAAATAAATTGTGCCCAAATCCAAAGTGGTGTTCACAGAAAAGGACCATAGCATATCACCCTTCTCAGTTTCATCTAAAAAGGACAGATTTTGTTCATGACAAAGAGCAGAGTGCTCATGGTGAATCTGTAGAGTTTTTTTTAGTAGCTGCGTGTTTGTTCTTAGTCTAATGTCCCATATTGTATTAGTCTGGTTTTGTTTCATTGTGAAAGGGACCAAATAGAGCCTCTAGTCAGCTGGCATTAAGGGAGGAGGTGTGGCAAGGAAAGATATGGAAAAAGAATGAGCCTGGCATACATAACAAACCAAGTTAGAGAGAAGTAATTTCAAGAAGAAAATTTCTTTTACTCTCCCAGATGGACTAAGATCTTACAGGCTGTACTTGCTACTTTTGTCACTAGGGTGCCTGGCATTTCATACTTTGCTTCGAAAAGAGAAAAAAAACCCTGAGAAACTCTTCTAATTAGGAGAATAGAAAGTGATGTGGAAGCATTAATGGTGTAAATAAGAAGAAAGATGGAAAATGAGTATCTGATGTTGTTAAAAGATGTTGTTTGATGTAAAACATTCTCAAGAACTGACCAACAACCCTTACCCTGCACTCTGCTCTGTGGGATGGGAAGCAAGTAACATGTAATGTATGGCAAGATACTCTAAGAAGGGGAGATTATGTTTTTTTTATTGACGGTTCTCTGCCCTTTAATTTTTGATTTGGCGGTACATTCGATAGGAATACAATGGGATTGCTTGGAAAATCGGTATCCTTCGGATAATAAACAGTATTCATGTAACAGTAAGTAAAACTAATTATTTTATTGAAAAAATACAAAACTTTCTTAAGGTACAAATGCACGGGAATGTTCCCTCCTTGTGTCGCCAATTTCATCTTGAAATGCAGACTTGAAGATGGGGTGGATGGAACATTTTCTTTCTGACACGATCTTAGTTTTTTCGATAAACCAATTGATATTGTTGAGTGGTCAATCGCAAAAGCAGAAAACCGCTATGGATTTTTCGAAAAAATCTGATCGAATTTGCCGAAACCCTTAAAATATCAATGGTGTGTATGAGGGGCTTCAAAGTTAATACATGGATGGCAGGGTTTTATTTATATTTTCTTTTGCAAATCAATTCTAATGTAAAAAGAAATATACTGTATAGATATACTCATATATTATTAATGTGTTAATCATGTGCAGACAACATTTGCACAATCAAATGAGAAACAGAGTTTGTAGTTTAGGTGTTCCTTCTGAAAATAATAGGTAAATATGGAAATAAATCGGGCACATAGTATGGAACTAGCCTGAAATGGACAGCCTTCAGCTTAGGGCTATTATTATGATCATGGCACTGTTAACTTTAGAGATAGTGATTGAATGGATCATCAGAATGAAATTAAAAAAGAAACAACATGCCTTGCGTTTAGTCTATAGAAGTAACAAAAATAGCCCAGTAAAATGATTAGCACAGTGCCATAGGTAAGTATAGAGGACAGGAACAAATAAATGTGCACAGAGTTCAGTATGTACATTAAAAGCTTTTATTTATGTATCGATCTGACCCATTAGTTTGGTTAGTTTGGTGTTTTTTTGGTATTTTTTGGTATTTTGGTGAGTTTATGGGTAAAATCAGTAATATTATTGCACCTTATCTTATATATGTTGCAATATAGATTACATTGACTCAATATTACATCGTGCGAATCTTGAATTGATCCTTATGTTGAGCAGAGCTGCAGTTTAACCTGCCCACATTCCCCATCCGGGTCATTACTTGTGATTAAAATTAAGATCATTAAGTAGCTTACAAAATGATTGGTCATTGCAGTGCACATTTTCTATGATGGCAATACGTTTGCTCACCTCCTTTGTTGCATAGGAAGATAAGACAATGAATCTATTCTACCCTACCTTCTCTTTGTAGATAGTTCCCATCAACATCTGCCATGCTCTGAATCTTCATTTATTTCTTCAAAATTCTGGATAAAGTATGGGTGCTATGTTAATGTGACAATACGCACATTATTAAATGAGCTAAATGATAGTACTTTTGCAGAAAGTATGTTCTGTCCTTTCTTTTATTTAAACAGAAGCTCATTTGCGAATAAAGAACATTTATTACTTAATGTGGTGAGATTCTCCTTTCTAGTTTATTTTTTGTATGATGACCTTCAGCTTATTAGCGACTGAGGCACAGTGTTGGGGAGGGATGTTATCAATAGATGTTATATATGTTATTTATCTAAAGTTTATAATTAATGATGAACAACATGCTGATTTATATATCAACAATCTGTAATTTTAAAATTAGGGAAGCAGCAAAATAGTTTTTGGAATGAAAATATTAGATCCTTTTGTTTTTTATCTACCAGATAAGATATAATTTATTTTGGGTGATCATCTGCCCTTTAGCAATCGTTTTATATCCATTCATGTCCCTGCTTGGCATACTAATGCTCAGCTCTGCTACACTGCAATGTTTCTCAGGCTTTCAGGTCATTCCAAAATGTCTGTTTGTCTACAGTGCCATTCAGAGATGCCAAGTTTTTCAGATTGTTTCATTATTTTCATTTGTTCCCATTTTAACACATCATGTGCTTTAAGGTGACATAAAGGGGCTTTTCATCCCTTCTCAGAACTCCTCATTCTATTCACAGTTGCTCGACGTGATGCCTTTGTATTTGTTGAGCCAGTTTATTTCAGATCATGGCCTCTTTAATGCCACAGTTGCTAGGATACCAGGGGCATTAAAATGTCATGGTGCGTCATTCTAAATTTTAATTTGTGTTCAGATTAAGCAGTGTCTTTAAAAAAGTGACTTGTTTCACTTAAAAAAATATTTTAAATCTAAAATGGAAAATAATCTAGCAAAAATAGATGCAATTTTTATATGAATTTGTTTGTTTGTTTGTTTGTCCTAAGGAATATGGAGGTATTGTTAATTTTTCAGCTGAAAGACTGGTTTCAGTAAACAATTAGGCCCGGTAAACACAGGATGATAGTATAGCTCTATTGATCAGCCGGTGCAATATTTTGGTTATTGTGTCAAAATTAAAGATTTGCGAGTGTCTTCCTGCTTTTCTTACCTTTCTGAACTATCAACCAAATTTGTCATCAACTCAATTAGTCATGTCTTTAAATTTTATCTGATTATGTGGTCTTCAATAGACCATGTCATCAGGTGATCATTAGTCATGATAGGTAGCAGGGGTGTATCTCTAATGAGGCAAGGTGAAACATTTGTCTCAGGGCAAGAGGTGGTCTGGTACCTGAAAGGGGCATCAGGCTGACCAGCAAAAAAAAAAAATGAAAATCCTAGATTATTGTGTTTTTCATGGTATATGACACATGGGGACTGTTTAAAAAACTGGATAAAATATCCTTGTGTACTTATTTTACCTTACTCTATAGAATTTCCACTTTCAAAATTCATTGCTACTTCAGCGAAGTGTGTTTCACCTATACACCTCTATCACTTTGGTTTTTTTTTGGGTGCATCTTTTCAATGTTTTTGTCTCAGAAGGTAATAAGTCTAGAATCACTGCTGTCAGGAAGATAAGGTGAGAATTCACCCATGTGGACTAGGTCTAAAGCAATTACAGTTTTGGACAGTAGTGCTTAGGGTAATTATACCTGTGTAAAATAGATACAAATTTAAGTGATTACCGGTATAAAGTTACAAAACTTATTGTGCAAATTGATGTTTACTGCTATTTTTGTTCCAGTATATAAAATACCATTTATCAAACCGGATCGCAAAATGAATTGCACCCATTTTGCGTATCACATGGAAGACACGATTACATGACCCAAGTATCTGCTTTACACTACCCCCCATTTTCCTAATGCACGCGATAACCTTTTTTGGTGTGCATTGCATGTGTTATCAGTTCGATCTAACGGTACCGTCCCTTCCTTGTTACTGTCTTTACCCACCGTAAGACAAGTAATACATCGTTATATTCAGCAATTTCAGGGCTTATCCAGCATAAAAAAAAACTTTTTACTGTCAGGTAGAGCATCCCCCTAAACCCCATTTTCCCATTATTTAGAATTGCCAAAGATGCAAAGGGACTGACCTGACCCGGTCCGTCCCCTCCTGGGTGCAACCCCCTGCTCCTGTTTCAAGCTCGTTTCGAGGAAAAAAACCAGCAGCAGTGAGGCTCTGCAATGTCAGGCGCTTTACTTCCTGGTTGCGACTGTCAGGCAATTGGACGTGATGTCACATCTCGCCTTGAATGATATCCGTGACCAGAAAGAATGCAGAGCGGTGCAGAGTGGTGAGGGACTGGGTCAGGTAATTCCCTTCAGAGGCATATTTGGCAATCCTAAATAATGCGAAAATTTTGTTTGGTGGGGTGCTCTACCTGACAATAAAAAGTTTTTTTGTGCTGGACATGCCCTTTAAAACTTAAGACTTTTAAAACTTTAAGACTCATTTAAAAAAAAAATAATTCTAAACTGTTTCAAATTGCCCATTACTGGAAACTATAATACTTTATAGTTTCTAGTAGTTTATAGTTTATAGTATTTGAGGTTGAATAGAGACATACGTCCATCCAGTCCAACCCATCTAGCAATATCCTCATTTCCTGTCTAACTGTTGATCCAGAGGAAGGAAAAAAACCACCAAATTTATGAAGGGGGAAAAAATTCCTTCCTGACTCCAAGTGGCAATCGGAAATTTCCTTGGATCAACTCTACTTTATGTATCAATACCAGTAACTTGTAACATTTCTTGTTTGCAGAAACTCATCCAGCTTTTTTTATGAAACTGACCAATGAACCTGCCATAACAACGTCCACTGGAAGACTTTTTCATAGCTTTACCGTTCTCACAGTGAAAAACCCTTTCCGAACTTGAAGCCTAAACCTTTTTTCTTCAAGTATTAAGGGATGTCCTCCTGTCCTCTGAAATGTTCTATTGGTGAACAATGCCCCAGATAGTTTATTGTATGGCCCGTTAATGTATTTATACACAGTAATCATATCCACATGCAAGCATATTTTCTCCATAATTGTAACTTTTCCAGTCTCTCTTCATATTCAAGCTCCCCAAATCCCCTTATTAATTTAGCTGCCCTTCTCTGAACCCTTTCAATTTCAAAGATGTCCTTTTTGTCACAGGATTTCAAAATTGCACTGCATATTCCAAATGAGGCCTTACAAATGCTTTGTAAATAGGGAGAATTACATTTTCCTCCCTTGAATCCATACCTCACTTTATACAAGACAATAACATGCTGGCTCTGGCTGTTGCCGCCTGGCACTGCTTGCTACTTTCCTACTATCACTGTACCATTTTCTTGTTGATCTGTCCCCTATTTCTTTAAATATCCAGTCTGAAACATCTACATTTCAGCTGTCAATCAAGTGCCTTTGTATTATAAACTCTGTTGTTATGTATAGTTTTGCTGTAGCTGGAATGGTGACAGTTGGTGAATGAACGACATGTGGGGAATTTCGCTCTACTAATGTTGCCTCATAGGGATTACTGAGCATGCTTGCCCTCACAGAGTAAAATAATCTGGCAGGGGGCTAGGGGACTGAGGGACGGAGCTTGAGCAAAACAAATACTGCAGTGAAGTCATGCAGCAACACAAACACATCAGAGTAATTGCTGCTTACACGTGTTCGTTTATAGATTCAAATGAGGCAAAGTCATTTTTAATTTTCATTTTTAGTAAATGGAAATAAGTTGTATATTTTTATGGGGTTTTTTTGTCAGTTGAAATTAAAAAATCCTAAGAACCCCTAATGCAATATTAAATTCAGTACATAAATCAGCGAATACCATCCACTTATATGCTGCCTTCAGGTAATTCCAGAACGCTCCACTCAGACATCTAATAGTTAAATCAACACAATCAAATATGGATCCCTGATAGGGCTTAATGACACCAGAAAACTGTATGCCAAAGTGCTTTATTGTACTATATGCACAACATGTTTTGGATCCTCCTGATCCTTTACCAAGTGTACAATAAAGCACTTTGGCATACAGTTTTCTGGTGTCATTAAGCCCTATCAGGGAACCATATTTGATTGTGTTGATTAAATACAGTACATCTGGACTGGTAAAGAAAGCACTGTAAATAAGTAACATGATTCTTGTAAAACATTTGCCAGGTTTTGGCTGCTGGATGATATCCACTCTTAATAGTCCAGGTCCAGAGTTTTAGAAAAAACTCCCTTGCTAATCTTGTTAACACCACTTGTTTCTTACCCCCTTGTAGTGCTATTAAAAAATACACTCAGGGAGATTCAATAAAAGTTCTTATCGTTTAAAATGGTGCTAATTTTAGCCCCAACCAATCAAATCTTATTTAAAAGCTTACATTTGATTGGTTGGGGCAAAATTAGCACCATTTTAAATGATAAGCAGGGAGATTTAATAAAAGTTTTATTGTTAAAACTGGTGCTAATTTTGCCCAAACCAATCAGATATTATGTAACATTTGAAAGCTAACATGTGATTGGTTGGGGCAAAATTAGCACCATTTTTAACGATAAGAACTTTTATTGAATAACCCTGACTGATTTATCTGAATGTAGTGACACTGTATGCATAATTGTCACAACTTAGTCAGCTGAATCTACAAACTATTCACTGTACAAACTAGTGTATATATTTATAATACTGTATATAGGGTATGGGGGAGGGGTGGGAGGTGCAGGAAAGTTTAATAGGGGGAATAACACCTGGGGGCATATTTATAAACAAGCGCTTTTTTTTGCCATCGCAATGACAAATAGTGCTATTTTCACCTTATTTATAAAAACACTTTCGCTTTCACCTTTGCGGAAAAGTATCGCTGAGGCGATGTGTGGCGATAGTTTTCGCCTTATTCATTGCGTTAAGTGTGGTATCACTGCGAAAAGAGAGATTGCTCTCTAGTGTAATTTCAGAGCTTTGTCACTTTTTAAATATAAAGCTATTTATAAATAGGTGAATTTTCGCCTTTTTGCCCCTTTTCTCCCTTTTGTTGCATTTTTTGCAGTTTTACTCGAATTTTTGCCAAACATCATTAATAACTGGAATGTTCCATTAACATGACTATTTCTTACACAGAACTATGGGATGTTCCTAAAATAAGCAATACTAAAAAATGTGTCCTATTAATGAAATAGAGAAAATTCACCTTTTGAGTTTTACACTATTTATTATATCTTTGGCTAAAAAAACCACAAACTGTGTTAGGCTATTATTAAATAACAAAGAGGTGTTCAGTGAGTATTAACCAATTTAATACTTTGAAAAACCACCAGGGAGAATTCCCTATTTACCATCATATGTGCTGAGCTTTTTCAGTATTATTAGTGCTTTTTGCTACATATTTTTCCCTTTGATGAAAATTCGCCTTTTTAATAACTTTGATGAAAAGAAAAGTTGAAAGTTTAAAAAACTTTGGTAAAGGAGCAAAAATAATGCCTGTTATAAATATGTCTCTCAGACCCCCATTTGACAGTAAATGCTGGAAAATAGTCTAACACCCCCCTGAGTACTTATTAGTATTGAGTAACACTCTACAATGTACTGACACCTCCATGGACCGATTGGCAGGCTAAATAAATGGCCACTTATGCATTTTCGCCCCCTCAGACTTGGCGAATTGGAATGGCTGAACTTAACTCAAAAATACACTTTTCACCATTTTATAAATATGGTTTAGCGGTAACCGCAGCGATGTATTGCGATAAGCGAAATGTAGCCTTTCGCTACTGGTTATCACTGCTTTATAAATAGCGAAAAGTCCAAAAGGCAGCATTAAAGAAGGCGAAAAGTTTAACAAACCTTTATAAATATGCCCCCTGGTTTGATACATTCCATATATAATTATATAATAATTTGTGATCTTCTTTTTTGCAGCTGTTGTACCATTTTTGATTTTTAGCCACAGAAATGATATTTTTAGCATTAATAACGATGGGACCTCCCTCAGGAAAGTAGTGTCTTCTGCGGGATCTTCATTAAAGCTGGATTTTGATCTGCAGGAACAAAGAATTTACTGGCTTGATCAGAATAGAGGGCTTCTTCATAGAATGTATCTCAATGGAACAAGACATGAGGTATCGCTAACCAAACTTTTTATATTGGAGAGATGATATATTGTGAACTTTATTTGCAAAAAAAAATGAAAAAACTTTAAAGGTCATGTCCACCCCCAAAACTGAAATTTAACCCCATACTGGCCATATTCTGTACTTTAAAAAAATCCTTACCTGACATTTCTGCTCCAAATGGTTCTCCTGCTATGCCTTTTAAAAGTCCTGGAAACTGCAGTGTAGAAGCTGTCTGTGACTCATCCGGTGCCACTCTCAGCCTCAACCTCATTAAGGTCTGAGGCATGCGCAGGGGAGCACCCCCCCCCCCTCGCACCATCCGGATCCATCCTCTGTGGCCGTGGCACCTAGCGTGAAATCCTCTTTATGGAAAGTAAGTAACAGCTGCCCAACCCTAACCACCATATTATTTTAAAAAATGCCCCGATAGTTACTTACAGACCCTTCTCTCCCGCGGCATCTTCGATGACATCAGCCGAGGATGGCAGACCAGCCCCTGCTCGCAACTTGGGGGTGGGCAGCTTCTACCTACCTTATATATAAAGATGTATTTCAGGGTGGATATGCCCTTTACAGTAAATGTAAATGTCACAAAGCAGTATTTTAGGTGTGTATTGCTTTGTTTACTCCACATTCACCCATTTTTCTTCCCTTATTCCAATTATTCCTTCTCCTCTCTATTCCATTTTGCACAGGGGTGTCCTTACCATGAAGCAAACAGAAATGCTTCAGAATGGACAGTAAGTTATAACTAGTAATAGGAATATTGTACAGATTTTTCCCTCACACTATCTCCCCACTGGCAGTGGGTGGGACTTCCTCATGGTTTGGGTTTATAATAGGGGCTGAACACATGGTGCTGACAGATACTGTGTTTCTGTATTTGTGTGTTTGTATCTATGGACCCAAATTGTAAATGCACAGTTTATAGTTTATGTTTATCGAATATACAGACGCGGCCGTACAATGATATTCTATGGGGATCGTAATTGGTGGTGGGCTGGGGTGCCCTACACTACAGAAAAGTGCTTTTATAGGTAGGGGAAGAAGCAGCCAAAAGGGATCTGGAGGGTTGGAGGAAGGGAGGGCGGGGTGAGGATAAGGAAGAAGCATAGACCGGATGACACACAGACAGCTCCTACTCTTCACTTTCTGAGACTTAGGTAAGAACGTTTTGACACTGCACAGTGGGGCCAGTAGTGGGTTAAATTTTAGTTTTGGGGTGGTTATGAGCTTTAACTGCAAAAATTCTTCATTTATTTCAGTTCTTCGGTTTAACATGTCTCGGAAATACCAAGATCCTTTCTCAAGCATGGTTGATCCGAAACATGTTGCATTGAAGCACTGAAATAAATGAAGAATTTTTGCAGTTAATTATTGCGTGGGATCTCCTTCCTATTTATATTGCAGAAGGGAGGTGAGACCCAACATATGTCTCATGACATACTGTATCTCCTTTCATGTACAATTTAAATGTTAAGCTATTTCTTATTTTATGCTTTCTATCCCTTCAAAATAAGCAGTATTTAAGCCTTACATGATAGGAATCATGCTAGTGCATTGATGACCATCTAGGGTTGCAAGTTTGACACCTGTGATCTGCAGTATTTACTATAGAGGGCAGTCACACTTTTTTGGGGGAATTTTTTTATTTTTTATAAAAGTCATTGCAAGTAAATTATAGACACCTGTGAGCAATTATAACCCTTGAATGTAAATTATAATACTTTAACTTACCCTTTTGTGGATTTCTATGGGAGGAACAGTAGGATAATATCCTTATAATTGCCGCGCTAACACTTACTAACGTGAAGGGGTAGGTTATATTAGATAATGCATCCTGAACTGTAAATATACAATATTAGAAGTCACCTCAGAGTTCCGTGCCCTGTATAAAAGGCAGTCTGCCTGTGGCCTTGTGCTCTTATATGGTCATGGAACTCCTCTGTGAAGTCTAAGATCCTTATAATTTACAGTTGGGGGTGCATGATCTGCTATATGATGGCTTATGGATCTTGCAGTGTGCCTTAATCTGATTTTGATTTTGTAATTAGAATTGCAGCCAAAAGCAAGCAAGCATTGCTGTTTATTTACAGAAAAGTCACCTGCACATAAGGAGCTAAACCCTAAAATCCAAGCACAACAGCGATAAGTTCTTCACAGTAATGTATATTCATTTATATAAATACACAGAGATGACTTAAAAGCTGTCATATTGTTTTGCAGAAAACGCGGGCTGTAGTAAAAGGATCTGTTGGATTTGTTTTTGACTGGGTGCACAAAGTCATTTTCTGGGTTAACCAGCAGAAAGGAACAATTGAGCAAACTGGTCGAAATGACAAGAGATCGAGAGTAATTTTGCAAGGTTTATTTCACCCCACCTTGCTTGCTATTCATCCGTCAGAAGGGTACATGCACCGCTTTTTCCTAGCACTTTTTTGGTATTAAATATGCAATTGTTCATACATTTCATAATACTGTAACTTTTTCACAAAAATATAAAATAATACAAAACCCCCATAAACATAACTTATCTATAATATATCATATGCTGCTTTGACAATTTCCATTGGTTTAGTGACTTGTTTTACTTGTTTTATAGTAAATGTTACTGTTTACTTGTTTTTGTCTGTTAAATTAAAATTGCATAAAAAAATGATTGACTGTGTTTTCTGTTGCAAAATATATAAATTATCTCCCATCAAAGTGCAAATATCATGCTAAAAGTTTCTTGAAAATTCAAGTCTAATAATAAATTAAGTTCAGGTGATTCTCCATGTAATGTTGATCTAATATGATATGTTTTTAAATTTCAAAATGTTATTAGTTGGCTAAAAATGTATCTTATCATTACTGCTGCTCCTCCTCTTCTTCCCAAGCTCCTCTGCTTCAGGTTGCAATTCCCTGTGCGCACAATCCCCATAGACTTGAATTGGCTTTACATTTGCATGAGCACTGTAGTATAGGTTAACCTAGAAGCAGTCAGGACCTGTCAGAGGAGCCAGCAAAGAAGCGTGCTCACAGGTAAAGTTTCATGAATCCTTTTTGGCTCCTGTAAGACTCCTTGACCTCCTAGTCTTCAATTAATGAGAAAAGGGGTATGCTCACTTTTTGAGTGAACCTGATCCTTTAAAACTGGTGTCACTTATCTGCGCACGTGCACGGAACTCACAGGCATTACTGTTTGAGGCTGAAGCAGGAGAGTGCACGGAACTCACAGGCATTACTGTTTGAGGCTCAAGCAGGAGAAAGCAGAGGAAATCTCAGAGGGACGGAGCTTAACATTCAGCAAAAGTAATAAGATGTCAGCAACTTTCAAGGCATAAAGCTAGGCTCTGGAGGGACATAGGGAAAAATAAATATGGCAACGGTATTTTTAAAGCTGCAGCTTCCAAATGAACATAACTTGATTTTACAGTGCACTTATCCTTTAAGGGTGGGCATTCCAATTCAAGTTATATACATCAATACACTCCAAATTCAAACACTTAAAGGGAGTGTTCACTAAATATAAACATAACCTTTTTCGCACTAATTGAAGAATGGGAGGTAAAGGAGCTAAGTCAAACCTCTCATTCTACAATGAGTTTAACAGGACCAGGCATGCAAACTTGTAAACTTACCTGCATTGGGTTACTCTGCTGCTTCCTCTGACCGCTCCTGACTGCATCCTCTCTCTGCACGCTATAGTATAATTTCTCAAAGCTACACCCTATGTTGATCATGTGATTTACACCTTAGAAAACATGTATATTTGTATCCATGAAGTATGATAGCACCAAGGCATGACATATGTTATAGATCAGTAAATTCCCTGAAATTGAAGATTTTAATTCTCTATTTTCTCTAGATTACTCTTCTGGTTGTCAAATGGCTCCTTGCCTGTTATTCAAAAAGCAGATCTGGATGGGAGTAATGTAACGTCTATTATTAAACAAAAAGGGGCAGTAACAAGTCTAACTGTGGACACAGTTGACAAGAAACTTTTTTGGATATTGTCTAAAAGTGATACAGAGGATTCAATAATTGTCTCTTGCTCATATGAAGGGGGATCTGTAATGACTGTGAAACATTTGAATTAGTAAGTTTTTTAGAGCCTTTTATTGCAACTTTAAACAACGATTGAAACTGAAACTTTTTCCATTTTCCCCATCAAATGGTTCAGGAGACATTTGCAGGACAAGTGTTTAACTGTGGCTTTTTTTTTGTCTTAATAAAGCTGTACATGAGTAAAGATTGATGGGTGTGACAGAGCTTATTGTTCACAATCAGAGGTGTCACTAGCAGGAAAGATGGGCCCCATATTATTATTTTTCCTATGACAGATATAGCCTCCTCCCAGAAAACCACTGTGAATGAAGCAGAGATAGGGGCCCAATTCTAGTTTTGCTGGTGGGCCCAGTGACTCCTGGTTATTCCGCTGTTCACAAGCTGCAGTCATATTGTCCAGCAAATATCTCTAGAACTGGAGGAAAGGGTTAAAGGTCATCTATAGTGGGAAAATAAACTTTTTTTTCTTTCTTTCCATGTGTTCTATAATTCCCCACAACCCCCAGAGTGTCTTCACTTTTTTCAGATTCCCTCTCTGTCCTGAGATACACCAGTTAGAAGAATACGTGATTCCATTCCATTACTCCTACTTGGACTGTCAATCAAATCCCTGTGATGTGATCCCCCCTCCCTGCTCTGTAATAAACATGGAGATCTGAGCATTAGCAGGGGGAGAGAGGTAGCTTTGATGGTAGATATAAGGCTGCACTTGACCCCCTTCTTAATAGCTTTCACTGACTGATGATGGGTCACAAAGTGAGAGATCGTAAACTGTACTGTTCTCCTTTTTCTTCCGTGTCTCCAGGACAGCTTGCTTTCTATTGGGTGTGTTTTTCAGGATGTTGAACTTTTAACTCCTAATGCACATGATAAGCTTGTCGGGTAGCTGGGGTTGAGGGAAGGAGAAGGTAACAGAGGGGAGGGGGAAGGGGGGGAGTGCTGCACACAGATCTGACACCATGCTTAAACAGAGTCACTGACATAGATAGGATTAAGGCAGCACAGAGTACATGAATTTAACTTTGCAAAGGGACAATGTGTTTTTTTCACTTTAGATGCCCTTTAAATGGTAGATTTTTCTTTTAACCCATGTTCATCAATTTAGATTATGGATAATTATTTAATTTAAATGTGTTAAAGTGAACATGTTTTTCAGTTTCTTGCAATAACACCCCCAGAGAAGATATGTTATTAGCCCCAAGGGTATTTAATTCCTCATATACCACAATTTGCCCTCAGCATCTAAAAATAAATGTGGGATCAACTGTTTTTGGAGCTAAGGCTTTGCAGAATCCCAATTTCAATGAAAAATTGCAATGTGTGTTATAATTATTATCTAAACGGTGGAAATGGACCTGCATACAATTTTACAAAAAAATATGTTTATCATAGTTTTGCAGGACACAATATTGTATGGCTTTCTCTTCTCTCTGATGACATCTACTACTCAGACAGGAAATCGGGTTCTGTCAGAAGAATCAATAAATATACTGGCAAAGACAAAGTAATAATCAATTTAAAACCTGCCATTGATAACATTGGTAACTTAATAGCAGTGGATACAAAGAGATCACCTGGCAATTTAAATTCCTCATTGAACACTGGTAAGAAAAATGTGTGTGTCCTGTCTGTCTTCGACTAATCATACCCCTCTTGAGCTTCATATAGTCATGTAATTGCAGGGCTGACTCATGATGCAAAGTGTGTTTCACCGGATAATCGTTTCATGTATGGGTACTCAGTTTGTCCAAACAGACAAGCCTTGATGATCCGCCGTGTCAGATCATTAATGAGGCCTGACTGAAACAGCCGTTCGTTACGCTTGTGTATGCCCTCGTCCATAACATTGGATGTGTGTACGAACCTTTAGAGTGTAATATAAGGATATTCATAGAAGTTCCATGTGCATATTGAAGCAGAAGGCTGGGTACCTTTTTAACTCCAATGTGACATTATAAACTTATATTATTTTATAAGGGGTGTATTATTTCTTATAATATATAGCCTTTTGTTATATAGGTTTAGGGAGTTTTTATATGATTATTATAATTTTCAAATGTTTACAATTAATTAATGTTAATATATGCTTATTGTTCAGAAAAATCAATGTATTATTTCACTTTTATTAGCAAAGGTCCCATAGTCTATAACATAGGTCCACAAGGTCTGTGGGGCTATAATAAGGATAAAACACAGTTTTCTGCTCTGCATTAAAGGGTATGTCCACTGATAAAAGTCACCTGGACTGTAAGGATAGATATGTGTAAGGTGGATGAGTTTCTCCCAGAACGCTGTGGATGGTGCAGGTCCGCCCACTTTCAGTGACTGCCTGCATGGGAAATGTCCGACGCGTATGTTCCTTTAGTGCATGTGCAGAACGTGTGAGGATCCGTCAGGACTGCTGTCTGTGTAATCTGACTGGTTGGTCTACACACACATACACTTCACTGCGGAATAATAACATGACCACCACAGCAGCTTGCTGACTTCACTAATTAATGGAGGAGTAATATTTTTCTCTCTCCCACCCCCTCCCATACCAGATTGCCTTATATTCCCAGCATCCCCTATGAAATCAATCTTAGATCACTTTTTCAACCACCCCTCTCAGAGTTAGACACAGATAAAACTTTATTAAAAACAACACAAGTTCCCACTGCCTTTGTTACAGTATTGTGGGAAGAGGGTTTAAACTTTTCCTCCCCTGTCTCTCTCTGCATGATCAGCTGACTTAAGCTGGGTACACACCTATCGATTTTTCCTCCTGACCGACCGTTCGATACTTTCGAACGGTCGGCCAGGAGGAAGGACTGTCGGTCGCGGCAAAAGCAGCCGCGTCCGATAGTCACCGCGACCGATCGTGCGGTCCATAGAGGACCGCACGATCGGATGAGGTTTTCCACCCTGGAACGTCATTTCGTCCGATTCGGACGAACGGTCGATCGGACATGGGCACTTTCGGATGCGATAATTTCGGTCCGATCGACCGATACACTGAACTATCGGTCGATCGGACCGAAATATCTCATCGTGTGTACCCAGCTTTAGAGAGTCAGGGAGGAAAGGATTTCTTACTGCAGCCAAGTGGGTGTGTCTGCTACCATGATGATGCACATTGAATGACAGCACTCCCAGCACAGGGGGAAGACACACCCCCAGAAACCTGCACAACTTTCCCATGCTGCTGTAATCAAACGAAGGGGAATTATGGGGAAAAAAAGGTAGGGGGAGGGTTGGGGGATGGTGTACTTTCAAATAAACCAAAAAAAAAAAAAAAAATGCTTTTTCCTCAGTGGAGATACCCTTTAAGCACATTGTGGCTCATTTATCCAGAGCTGCTATCCCTCTGGGTAAATGTCCCGATCGCAATTCAATATTGCTTTTGTGACTCTTGGGAAATCACGGAACGGGAGTTACAGCGCGATTTTAACGCCAGCAGTAAAAGTAGCGCAAACGCGATATTGAATCGCGAGCGTCGGATGTGCAGGTATCTTTTGCGTAACCTGTGCATCCTCCGCTAATATGGAGTTAAAGTTACATTAACTGGTAGAGAACTTGTTAGCTCAACTTTAACTCAACATAAATTTGCCCAGCACCTCTGGGTTAATCAGCCCCATTAAATAATTAGCTTTGTAAATTTTGCCGGGGTGCTTGCAGCTCTAAAGGTTCGTACACACGTACGATTTTCAGCAGACCTCCAAGCCCCGACCGAACCCCCGATCATGACTCACACCCGCGACGAACGGCCTTAAGTCTCCCAGCCTGATTTTAAAAACAAATGTTATGAATATGTTCGAAACTGATGAGTTTCGTCCTGTTTTCGAATTTTCGAATTTAACTGTAAATTCGAAAATGGACCCATAGAAGTCTATGGGAGAAAACGTTTTAAAGTTTCTATCGATTTTACAGATGAAATAGTAATAGTAGGTTACTGTAATAACACAGGGACCTTGGGAATGGTCTGGGGAACCCGTCAAGATAACAAAAACTCATTTAAAAACTATCTTTCCTCTCGATCTGGCTGTTTTCGAGCTTCCACATTCTATTTTCGAGGGTTACCAAAATCGAACACTACTTTCAAGGGTTACCGATATTATAAATTCGAGGGTTACCGAAATCGGCTTGTACATTCGAGGGTTACCAAAATTGAATGCTACTTTTGAGGGTTACCGATATTACAGATTTGAGGGTTACCGAAATCGGCTTGTACATTCGAGGGTTACCGAAATCGAACGCTACTTTCGAGGGTTACTGATATTACAATCTTTTTCTACTAATTTTCAATAATCATCTACTTTCGATAATCATCTACTTTCGATTTCTATAATCATCTACTTTCGATTTCTATAATTATTGAATTTTCAATAAAAATCAAAAACCTGGAAAATTCGGGTTTCGTAAATTCCAGGACTTCCGAAAGTTTCGTCGGGACTTCGAAACCCTTGGATTCGATTCGAAACTGGGTTCTATTAGAACCCACAGTACATCTCTACTCCAAACTTTTGGATTTTGTTTAAATTAAATAATTATAATTATTAAGTGGAGGAAATATTGTTTTTAGGCTTTAGTGCTCTTTAAATTAACTTTCCAAATCAAACACACAAATAAAGGAATCCCACTCATTTTCTGTAGAAGCGGGATTTATGGCTTGTGCAGCTGTGAATAAGTATTGTGTTGAAACATGTGAACTAGAAGTTAAAAAGCAACAATGTCGCTGTAAGCATGGATTTGTCCTCAGCAGAGATGGCAGGCACTGTGAAGGTAAGTTAGAAGTGAAATTGTTTTATATCACAGAAATTCAAATAAAATCAAATAAATGCTTTAAATTAAAATAAACAAATATGTTGAGGTTAACCTTATGTGGGGCTGAACTGCTAATTAAAAAAAAAAAAAAAAAAATTAAATGTATGTATATATATATATATATATATATAGCGCCACATGGGGACCCAGCAACGTACAATATTATAATTAAAAAAGCCTTAGAATCTAAGTTTATCTTAACAATGCATTTAATTGTGGTTGCTGTTTTACAACAAGCTGCTCTGCTCCTCTGCAGCTGGTAACAGATTTTGTCCAGCCAAATCTTTGCTACCACACCCATAGATGGGCCAATGTCACAAGCGCACAGGACCATGGGATCCTGGAACAGAGTCAATAATCATGATATGATTGATCTGACTTAATAACATCTGAATTCATAATATAGAGGTGCAAGCCCCACCATGCTTTGCCCCGGGGCAGGTATTTATCAGTAAACTTTACTGTGTACACAGGTAAATACAATCATTTGCCTAATTAACATGTTTAATACCCGCTAGTGCAAATTCAATCTGAAGATTCCTTTACTCCAACTTAAAATAAATTTTGTAGTAAAGTGGCCATTCTGAGTTTTAGGATCAGTGATTGAAATTATATATATGTATATATATATATATATATATATATACTCAAATATGGTGAGCACATGAAATTTTACACAATAAAAGTGAATTTTGTGCATATGGAGTGCTGCATATATTGGACCTTTTTAATATACTCAAATATGTATTTTTTTTACTTTTAATCCAAATATCATAATCAACAACAATAACAATAATAATCAGCTTAAAGGACATGTAAGACCTTTTTACTTACCTTATAAAGCTCTCAAAGTCTTCTGTTCCCAGTTTTACTTCCAGTCTTACACACCAGCTGGCTCATACCTTTACAGCAGCTCCCAATCCTCATGTGAATCGTTGACACACTTGGAATGAAACTGACTGAAATCCAGTGTGTGAGGATTTTATAAGGAAGTAGGACTGGAAAAAATAGTTTAAATCTACTATTCACAAATAACAGGGAAAAGGAGACTTGTCAGGTAAGAGCAGTGTCGCACTAGACGATTGGGGCCCACGAGGAAATCTGAGACCAGGAGCCCACCTAACATTTCATATTTCTATTATCACTTATTTTCATATAAATCTTACTCCTATTGTTTATTAAAATGCATTTCTGCCCCTTTGGCTTTTTATATAAATTTTAGCAGTTTTCTTGGGTGAATGGTCTGTGGGCCCACCGGGGGATTCCCCTGTAACCCTGTGGGCCAGTCCAACACTGGGTAAGAGAAAGAAATAAGGTGAGTGACAAAGAGTGTACGTGTCCTTTAAGCAAGTTTATTAAAGTACACAACAATATGCATAATGTATGATCCATTCTTATAGATATCAATGAATGTGCCTTGTGGAATCATGGCTGTACTCTAGGCTGTGAGAATATCCCAGGTTCCTACTACTGTACTTGTCCAGAAGGATACATCCTACTTCCAGACAATAAGGCATGCCATGGTAAGTACTAGATTGTGAGCCATATTTTTCACTTGACTTCGATATTTAATTTTTTTTTGTAACCTACTGTTTTTGCCTTTAGTTCATCACTTTCTGGCCCAGTTACCTTGGTTCAGGGAGAGATGAGCAAATAGGCAAATCCATTATAATGACCTTTTGCACATCTCATTTTTCCTCCAGCACATTTTTCCTTAAGTACAATCCAGAAATTTTGATTGAAATAATGTTTCACTCACCTTTCTAATTAGAAATTCTTTACCAACGGTGACATATGTAAAATCTTTCACTTCTGTAATGTAGGTGATATATTAAGAGTATATTAAAAGTATGGGGAAATATGTTTTAATCCAAACATCTCTAGTCTTCTTATAAAAAGCATCACTATAATATCTACTGTTAAGGAGTTCATATTTTTAGTTACAGGCCCTGACTTTTAAATGAGAAATAAAAAAATGGACGATTCCAACAGTAATGAGGACCCACCAGCTTATATTTTTACATTAAAAAATACCTACCTTTAAAGCAATCTGATTACTGATGATGCCTGTGTTCCTGTTTCCCATGGTTCTCTGTGGCTAGTGATATCAGTCCCATTGAGGTCTATGGGTCTGATGCCAAGTGAGGATTTGGCCAGCCAGAAGATGCAGCAGTGGAGCTTGGGTAGAAGAGGAGGATCAGCAATATCAATCACATCAGTATTTAGGTAAATTTTAGTATTGTTAAACTCACAAATATAGCTGTTTGGGTCCTTATTACAGGGGGAAATATTTTGACATATTATGCTGAAATGTACTTACCGGTATTCACTTTCACAGAGACTTACTTACAGAAGGGAATTTTTATAGTTCATGGCAGCCTGAACTATAACTTGCACATACTGGTGGTCACATCACTTTCTAGGACACTGCAGTTAGTATAACTCGTGTATGCAGAATAGAAATACCATGGATTACTATAACCGCTTTTACACCTTTTGGATTAGTGTTGAATTGCATTTCTGTTGAATTGTATTGTCATGCTACTGACATACATTTTAATACCATGCAAAAAATCATACACAAACATTCTACTGTAAAATTACTATTATCCTTTTTCATTCTTTTCCCTATTAGTTTATTTCCATTAATCTAAGTGTCAAAGTGATATTACTGCAGATTAATGATTCTAAAATGAAAATGATCTTGCAATGTTTGCCCTGGGGGATACTGTAATGAAGGTTGTTGAAATGTGAATGAGACTTACAATGTTTTCTGTTTGGTCAAATCAGAAAAAATTCCATGTGTCAAGAACATTGGATGCAGCTATGGCTGTGTACAAACAGTGAAAGGACCAGTGTGTACCTGTCCAGACAGATCAGTGCTTTCTAAAGATGGGAAATCATGTACAGGTATTTGTGTGGTTGTGTTTTTGTTGTGTGTGTGTTTATATCAGAGAGACACAGTGTGTATTTAGTGTAGCATAGGATCCAGGTGTATTTCTTACAGAAAAGGACTGTTAGGGTTTGATTTATTCACATGACCCTGAAACCTCAGAATGTTCTTGTTTGAGGATTATATTCAATGGGGAAAAATGTCCTGAAATTAGCAGATAACGTGGTAGCATTTCCACTGATTTAGTTAGAAGACAGCACACTTCTCCTATGTGTCCCTATGTCTGTACCGAATTTCGTGCCTCTAGCTCAAAAACTGTGGGAGGAGATACAGCCCAAATAAGAAGAAGAAATAGGAAGAATAAAAGCGAAGAAAAAGGAATAGAAAGAACAGAAATTTGGCTTTTAATTAGCACTATTTCTTTAGATATCCAATCTAAAACTTCTTATATTTCAGCTGTCAATCAAGTTCCTTGCTCTCAAAATCTATTCTTCTGTGAGTAGTTTTACTGTAGCTGGAATGGTGAATTTTGACAGTTGGAATGCTCTATGCTGTGTGCAGGCCTGACAGTTGGTTTGTGGGAACAAAGTCAGGTCGGATGGAAGTGGGAGTGGTCAAAAGAGGGAGGGGGATAACGCTCCTAAACAAAACGTGTGCTGGACTGAAGGCATGTAAGTGCTACTTACATGTATTCAATTATAGATTAAGGTGAGGCAAATACATTTTTCAGTATAGTGTCCCTTTAATCTGTGCATGCCAGAGATAATTCCAGAAATATAAATAATAATGAAAAAATAATAAATTTTTTCTATATTGTTTCTGTTGATTAAGCTATTTGTGTTCTAACATCTCTATTCACTTTAAGGATGCACCTCCCCTGATAATGGTGGTTGTAGCCAGATATGCATTTCATCAAGACCTGGGACCTGGGAATGCAAGTGCCTTCCTGGGTATAACCTACAATTGGATAAAAAAAGGTGCCTTGTTTCAGGTCAGTAACACTTCCCATATTTATTCAGTTACTTGATACAGTGTAATAGTTCTCATTCTTGGGTTTGGAAAATATGCCCGTTTATGATACATCGCTTGTTAAATGGTTATAACCCTATTACATCTGTTAATAGAGATAAATTCCGTGAACTTATATTAAATATAAACTTTTATTAAACATAAACTGCTGCATTATTGTAAATCCTGCTGATTCCACATAGTAGTACATTATAACAGAGCTTTTTATTCCACACTTTTTAGTGTTACACCTTTACCTGGAAGAAAGGTAAACATTATTTTGCATATTTAAGAGAAATTATTACCAATGTTCATTTTATATTCTCAGGCCCTCGTCCATATCTGATGTTTGCAAATGTCCACGACATCAGACGCATTAACTTTGATGGAACCGGTTACAAAAGTATACTTGACTCGCAGATTGGTAGAGTGTTTGCTTTGGACTATGACCCTGCAGAAGATAAGGTCATTTATTTAATTATGTAATAATTACAATGTAATGGAGTGCTAGTGTTTTAATTTAAATCTATAAGGGCACGGCCACATTGCATCGCTCCCGTGCTCAAACAATTGTGTGTGGCCTAGCCCTTAGGAATAAGCCATAGTATTTGGAAATATTATATACGTATAAATCATCAAAAATATTAATTAAAGGGTATGCCCATTCATTTTTTTAACTGAAGAATGGGAGGTAAATGAGCTTTGTCTAATCTCCAGTTCTTCAGTAAAACTTGCAGGAGAGAAGAAAGAACTTAGCACAGATGGTTCCAGTGCCGTTTTCTCACTGAAGCAACCACAGTCCTTTGCATTTGCACGCATGTGCACATAGTGCGAGAGAGCGTGGACATACCAGAGCTTATTTGTCATCCACTCTGTATATTATGTGATAAGAAATGGGTTGAATTCTCTTTATTTGATTTTTACTCGTGATTTTCCTTTCTGTAATCCTATAACAACTGTGGTCTCCAAACAACTTAGTGTTAAACATAAGCCCTTTTGGCTAGGTAAAACTTGTGAGAAGAACAGTATATATCATTGGAAAGGTTTAGCAAAGTAACTTATTGAACACTTCCTGCTTTTCACCAGCATGTGACTAGTTTCGACCTGCATTAATAGGCCCCCATTCTAATAAAAAAAATTTACAAATTCAACCATAAGTCTTAGGAGGTATTTCTAGTCTTTCCAAGCATTAAGTCCTAAGTGGGCATGCTCAGACCCCAAAGACAGGGGAGCAATAGAGGGTAAGGTGATGTATAAGCTAATGCTCCACAGTTAAAGGACAGCGGCTGGCAAAACACATTTGTCGTAAGATATTTCCCAGAATCTTCTGATTAAGCCACTTGCTGTTATATGTAATTTCTAGCCAAAAAAAACTGATACAGGAATTTATTTTTACCAAACCAAGCTCAATTAGATACAGTATGTTCCCTAATCTTAGCATAGGGAGATACAAAGTAACTGAATTAATTTCTCCCTCCCCCTGTTGAATCACACTGTGCAGGTCAGAGCTCACTGGGTTAGGGGAATTGACAGTAATTGCAGAGGTATTTCTTTGCTTAGAAATTGCATAGAAATGCAAATGACACATCATTAAATCAATATTTCTATGCTGCAGCCAAGGAATGCTGGGAGTTGTGGATTTCAAACCATAGGTTAGACATCACTGCTCTAGAGCTCTTCTCAAAGGTCAAGCTTCGAACAAATGTTTATCCAGTAACTATAATGCATTGAAAGCAATTCTCAAACATACAATGCAGCGGAGCTGTAAAATAAGCTGCAACACGGAATCAAGACAGAGGAAGACATGGCAGGTCACACTGCAGCACACTCCAGGCTTTAGTATGGTCTCGTCACAACCTGGAGTGTGTCACACAATAAATGTATTTGCAGAGTGATCTGCCACCTCTCCCTCCTGCTTGATTTATTGTGGTTACATATGCACTGACCATTTGGATGGAACAGACTAGCAGGGAGATTAAATAAATGTTCTTATCGTTAAAAATGGTGCTAATTTTGCACCAACCACTCAGATGTTAGCTTTCAAATGTTAGATAAGATCTGATTGGTTGGGGCAAAATTAGCACCATTTTTAATGATAAGAACTTTTATTGAATCTCCCTGTAGGAGCTCTGACAGGAGAGAAAGAGTGTGTCCATCCAGCATTCTTCTCCTTTACCTTGCTGCACCATTACTCAACACAAGCAGTGTAAGAGGTTTCATATAACTGCTTTAAAGCAAAAGATAAAATACATACCAAAGCCAAGTTTTGTCAAGCCCTAAATGTGAATATTTTTAGATAAATGATGAGGAATATAAAGAAAATGTTTCACCTGCTACCCTGCCCAGTATAGCAATTAGAAGCAAGGAGAAGCAGAAAAGTTTCTTTCAGCTTAGACACATTTAGGATGTTAAATTAGCTACGGAACCGTTTTCATGCATCAGAAATCTTTGCACACGTTTTTATAACATCTTTGAAGTCTGAAGGTTTAGGCTTGTCAGCTTAGGCAATCACCTTGCAGAGTTGGAAATAAAACACATGAGGGCGACCTTGTTTCATTTTCCAATAGTTCACATTATAATCAAAATGACAACCTACAGCTAAATGATATATACATAGGCAGAATTTTAACTTATTGCCCTTCATGTTGAATTGATGTGAATTTACTGATTCCTTCTACATGGCTTAGGTTCTCAGGACCAGAGTTTTTGCATTATTATTTTATGGTAGGATGCTTGTGAATGATTTCATTCATCCAGGTCATGCTATATCTGTTGTATTCAGTTAGATCAACTGAACTTAAAGTTTAGTTCTTGAACTAAACTTTAAGTCCAGTTGATCTAACTGATTTTTATAGTAGTATTACATTACTGTTTATTTATACTTACTGGGGCCAGATTTACCCAGAGCCGCCGGGCAAATGTATGGAGTTAAAGTCACACTAACCGGTTCGCTACCAGTAAGTGCGACTTAAACAACGGGTTACGCAAAAGACACCTGCACATCCGACTCTCGTGATTCAATATCGCGCTTGTGCTAGTTTTAGCACTGGATTTTAACGCCAGCTAAAAATCCCACAGTGAGTAATTTCTCGGGATTTACACACGTTCACAATCTCGATATTGAATCGTAATCAGGACATTTACTCAGAGCAATATCGGCTCTGGGTAAATAAGCCTGATTGTGTATATTTATAAACAGTTATAATTGTTTCTGAAATATATCATGACTCATCAAAATGCTGTTTTATATGAAATATTGTACCCCTAATTGTTTTTGTTTTAATGATCGGTATGCTGTATTAATGATGTCTGCTAAGTAATGAAGTTGTCGAATTTGATGTCTGGATAATTTTATTCTTAGGTGTATTTTGCACACACAGCTCTGAAGTATATAGAAAGTGCAAACACAGATGGCAGTGACCGGAAGAAAATAATTTCTGAACACCTGGACACCTCAGAGGGTCTTACAATTGATGCAGTAAACAGAAAACTATATTGGACAGACAGGGGGTATGTATGTATCTCACTAGAAATTATTAGTTTATTTTAAAAAAAGAACGAAATAGTTTTTTTTAACCATAGCATCCATAAAATTGTACAAGTAAGCATTTATGCACAGCAAAATAGGCATTTAGAACCCAAATAGTAAAGGCCGACCCGCGACACACGATGTGTACAAACATCCGTTTCAAACTATAATCGGCCCATGAATGGGCACTTTATCGGCCGAAGAGAGATCCGCCCATCTCCAAATGGACGGCCGTTCATACACACCATGCGGATCGGCACCCGTGACCACGCGTGTGTACGAAGCTTAAGTGTGGGTGCTGATGGTGTGTATCACAGTAGAAATTACAATGGGGGAGGAGCCAAAAGAAGGCCACCCACTATACTCTCCTAAAGGGAATTTTAAGATCAGATAAAGTTCTATCTGAAGACATCACTGATAGGGCAATGATAACTGCCAGACACCAATGATTGGGCAAAAATTGGTCAGGGGACTGACAGAAGCATGGACTTGGCTGAATGGTAACAAACCTAAAGGAATGTTCAGTGGAAAATATCATTATTTTAAAATTCTTGCTGGGTCAAGGGCAAAACCATAACTGTCTCTACTAGAGGTCTTGCAAACAGGAAGTCAGTTTTTCGGAAGCATTTATTTATACACAGACAATATGCTGAATTGGCAAGTTAAGGTCATTAGGATGGCAAAATACTGCTCTTAAAAATATATGTATTTGCACTGAACTTCCCCTTATGTTCCAAAACTTACATAGGTCATGTTTTTGACCATATAGAATATAGCTTTTTTATTCTATTGATTAAACTGTCCTCATTTTACCCCCTGCAGATGCTACCTTGATTTTAAAGGGCATGTCCACCACTTTTTATAAGTTTTGCTGTAGTATAGGGCTTCCTCCCCCAGCCCCAACCGTCATATTAAGTATATATTAGTTTTCAGAAACTCCCCCCATCATTACTTACATTACCTCTCTCCTCAGACGTACCGTCCCGGCTCTCTGCTTGCATGAAACTGCAAGCAGAGGGCCGGACCGGCAGCTGCGTCCGTGATTGGCTGAGAGGCAGCCAATCACAGACGTGGCTGCCAGCAGTGGAGAATGCCGGGAGAGAGAGGTAAGGTAAGTAGAGTTCGGGGGAGTTTCTGCAAAAAGTAATATAGCAGTTGGGCTGGGGGAGGGAGCCCTATACCACAGCAAAAGGGTTACAGACTAAAGGGAGGGAGATCAAAATGGGTGAGGGAGGGAGGGAGGGAGAGGAAAATGGGAGGGAGAGGGAGGGGGGGCAGGAGGGCTGCAGTGCACATGGCAAAATTCCTATATCCTATATAGGCTCCTGGTGGCCAGTTTTTGGATCTTTACAGGGACATTACAGGAGAACCATTTGGAGCTGGGATGTAAGGTAATGATTTTATTACACTACACATTTGGGCCAGTAGTGGGTTAAATTATAGTTTTGGGGGTGAACATGCCCTTTAACAATGGGGATGCCCAGTTGTATTATATATATAATCCCTATATATAATCTACCCCCTTAGTACATTTCTATGGGGCCACCTTTAACATAACATAGTAGCATGCCAATTATAACAGTACAGAAGTGTTACTCACCTCTGCTTCCAGCCCCATGGTTCGCTCGTTCCTCCTCTCTCCCTAGGCACTGTAATTTAGCACACCGCTCTTGTGGGATCCCTTCCCCGTCCAGATGCAGGAGGTTTCGCGCTACCAGGAAAGGCATTGGAACTACGGAGGTGAAGTAGGTTTTAAAGTTTAGTTACATTGCCTTTGCAGCGTGGTATCTCCTACATGTGGAAGATGAGGTAATCGTGTGAGAGAGGTGAGCAGAATTACAGTGCCGTATATATATTTATATATATCAATCCAAATCATCACAATTCAGGGCACTCACAGGACTTCTAATACAACCCATTTGTGAACTTGATCAATGCATTTTGGCCATGGAATGGACTGTCCTCAGGATCCTGAGGATGTCCCATTCCATGGGCAAAATGCATTGATCAAGTTCACACAAGGGAGCAGCAAACGTTACTGATGGGAAACCAGGTTATCCTGTGCAATGTTTTTTTGGTTCCACAAGCTGCAGCTTTAAAAATTTCAGTTAATTTATTTTCTACTTACTCACCCTCTGTACAAACCCTTTACTACATGTAGAAACTGAAAGTCATTTTAAAGGTTAATTTTAAAATTTTCTACTTCTTTGCTATAAATCAAAAGGACATATCGCTTTTTGGTCTTGGAACTTTATGAATATGATTAAGTAACAAAACTGCAAAAGACCTAAAACCATACTAATGTGTAGACTTGTTCCACTTAGTTCAATCTGACTCATAGTGGCAATCTGCCTTTTCTATTCACACACACAAAGACGCAAGTATATAGAAATTAGAAAGATAATTAATTCACAACCGAATTATGTTGATATAACATATGGGGGGAGATGTAATATTTACTCCAATACTCAGTGCTTCCCACAGACCAGTGCCACTCTGGAACTAAAATATAATGAATGAAAGTAAGAGTTAAACCCACACTAACCCAATATTGTGTTCAGAAGCTTGGGTTAAACCACCAAGATTTTGGCAGTTACATGTCCCTGATGGTACCAAATAGGTCCTATATCTAACACCAGTTTTAAGCAGGCAGCAATGTAAAACCTAGGTAATTAAAATTTGTTTACTGTATACAAATCACTTTAAACCATGATACAAACAGGGAGATTCAATATAAGTTCTTATCGTTAGAAATGGTGCTAATTTTGCCCCAACCAATCAGATCTTATTTAACATTTGAAAGCAAACATCCGATTGATTGGGGCAAAATTAGCACCATTTTAATGATAAGAACTTTTATTGAATAACCCTGAAAAAATAATATGCATTAATTAGACTTTACACTTTTGCACTTTTAGAACAAAAAAACCCCTTCAGACCAGTTAAAACTTTTCATGGTATGCAAGTTAAGTATAGTCTATATAGTGTACCTTTAAACTACATTGATTATTCTTGTGAAGGTTCTCATTCATCCAGGTCATGGTATATCTGTTGTATTCAATTAGATCAACTGGACTTGAAGTTTAGTTCTTGAAGACGTTTCGCTAGTCATCCGACTGGCTTTCTCAATTCAGAATGACTTGTACAAGAATCTGTGGCAATTATGTACCCTGGAAAATCCCAATTAGCATATCACAGCCAGGTGTTAAGGGCGTGATTAGATAGTGGCTAAGAGGTGTTATAGGAACGCCCAGAGTAAGGTGTCAAAACAGCATTGTACATGGCAGACAGAGGAATTGGCTCTTCTGTGCTGGGCCATACGAGCCAATTCCTCGGGTCAGGACTCAGCCGTGTACCTGCATCTTAAGGATAAAGGACATACCTTTGAAGAATGTAATGTTAACATATTGGCAAAGGAACGTGACTGGTTCAAGAGAGGTGTTAAGGAGGCCATTTATGTTAAAATAAAGAAACCAAGCCTAAATAGAGGTGGGGGGGTTCGACACCAACTGTCTGCCATGTACAATGCTGTTTTAACACCTTACTCTGGGCGTTCCTATAACACCTCTTAGCCACTATCTAATCACACCCTTAACACCTGGCTGTGATATGCTAATTGGGATTTTCCAGGGTACATAATTGCCACAGATTCTTGTACAAGTCATTCTGAATTGAGAAAGCCAGTCGGATGACTAGCGAAACGTCTTCAAGAACTAAACTTCAAGTCCGGTTGATCTAATTGAATACAGCAGATATACCATGACCTGGATGAATGAGAACCTTCACAAGCAATTTATGCTATATATTTTAAGGGGAAAAAATCCACATGGCCATTTACAAAATCCTGGATGATAAATATTCATTTATTAATATAAATATAAATATATATATCTGCTGGCTTCCAGTACCAGTACCCAATAGCTCTGCTCCACTAAAAAAGAAAAACCTGTACCGGAATTCAGTTTGGGTACCAATCAACGTCAGGACTATTAGAGTCATAAATTGGATTTTATATTTGCTCTTAGAACATGATTTTCACAAGTTCATCTGCAATTTTACTTGGCTTATTTAAATATTTTCAGGCAACCCTTTTGGCATATCTGTATTTGAAGATCACTTGTGGGTTTCTGACTGGGTTCAGCCATCAGTAATACGTATAGAGAAGAGAAACACACGGAACTGGGTACGACTTCAAGGCAGTATGCAAAGACCTTCGTCCATTGTAATTGTACATCCATTAGGCAAGCCAGGTATGTACACTGTGTTTTAAGGATATTGCTTTTATTTTTGGCTGTTAGCTTCATTATATATTCACAGAATTACATCCAGTAAAGGAGAAGTAAAGGTCAATATTACTAAACATTTATATGATGCTCTCTATTGGCTACAATCATATTTTACAACACATTTTTAGTCTGTGATTTAGTAGAAATAACATCCCTTTCATTCATGAAAACATACTATTGGGGCTTGAATAAGGATATATGTCCATCTATTACAACCTTTTAAAAGGTGCCCATATACCAGATCTTACTTGCAGATGTTTTCAGGACCTTCCAGCCAACTGGCCAATAACTTTATAATAATGATAAAGGCGTAATGGTGATTGTAAATCGTTATCCGCCTAAGGTATGTCGCAGGTAAGAACCGTCAAATAAATGTATGTCCTTTTAAGGTGGGTACACACTGTACCAATCCCTCAAAAATAACAGACAGAATCTGCAAGATTCTCCCCATACTTTAGTACAGGAGGCCAACCTCAATCAAGTGAAATTTTTTGTTTGAAACAACCATTTCCGAGGGCAACGTGGAACGTTCGTCAGTGTCTGAAACGATTGTTTCATCCATACACACTTTGCCTATAAAGAGCCCATACTATTGATACCGACGGGATTGGCACTTTATCGGGAATGTGTGTACCAAGGTTTGAATTTTAAATGATTTAAAGATTACAGGTTCGGTAGTAAACTGACATACTATAAAATATGGTATGTAACATATTAACAGTTATACTCTGATTGTTTCAAGTCATGCCAAAAAGATACTGGATAACACTTTGAACTGTTTGGACAATGATGAAGCAAAAGAGAGACAATTTCCTGTGCCATATGCAAAAAATACATGGATCTACACAAGCACATCCACGGTATTCCTTTTCCTTTGTCCTATGGAAAGGAATCTTACTAATGATAGTTTTTTTAGTAAATGTGTCATGTTATACAGATAATAGAAATGAAGTGTCTAGTTCTCATATTTCCACATTCCAAACTGTTGTGCTCAACTTTAGGTCTTTGTCCTTTTACCAGGAGCGGAATTACACTTAGGCTTTTATAACAGCTGGGGGAAAAGGGTGGCCTGGTAGGATCTCTTTTAATCCCTATTGTCATCATGTCATTTATGTTCCCTATTAAAGTAATGACAAGAAGCAATAGAGATAACAAAGACGCAGAACAATATTACCACTGTCCCTAAATTTGTGAGGTGATTGTGATGACATTGTCTTTCATCCAATCAGAAACAACAGCTTATGAAATTCTGCCAATATAATTATGTAAAGAGCAAGTAGAAGAGCTTAACAAGCTGTGGCCCTGGACTGAATTAAATCGAATTTTATTGTTTGGACAAAGGAAGCCAGTGGAATCCAGTTGGCAAAAACAATCCACAAATAAAAATGTTCTGTATACTGATGTCTATTTTCATTAGAGAGAATCATTCTTGAAACACTAAGCTCAATTAGCAAACACTTTATGTGACAGTTATATTTGACCTGAACGTATGATGAACTGCCACTGTCAATCTTTCTTTTTTAATTTAGCATTTAATGCTAATTGAATTTGAAATAAACATCTTGTTTTTCTTTTACTATTGTTTTTAAACACTATTGTTTAAAAACAATAGTGTAGGCTAGATAGGTTGGACTAGGTTGGATGTCTTTATTCAATATTACTAAAGATAAAATAAACAAGCTTTATAATATAGGAGGTGTGAAGTAAATGTGCAGAGTGTTACTGTTATGGGGAAAATATTTTTATTCTGTAAAGCTGGGTACATACATTGCCTATAAAGGGCCAATTGGTGCTTTTTCAGTAAGGCGTGTAAATGAGAAATAAGTGTTTCCGGCATACGCTCGGTCAAGTTCGGCTCCTGAAACTATAGTTAAGGGAGTCAGCCACGATCGTAAGGTGTGTGGCAGTCACAAACCGATTTCACTATACTTTATATAGGGAGAACACTCATGACTGTGTGTAGCCTGATCTTTAAAAAGGTGCCCATAGATGCAATAATCACAATCGTATATTGATATTGGGGGCTAATTAAAAAAACATTTATTCTGTCTGTCATCTTTCAAAGATGGGTACTGTGTATACCCAGCTTTATACATAAATAGTTTACAAGGATGTAATTTACACTGTAGAATAAAGAAACCCCTAGTGCAGAGGTTAATACTGAATGATTAAGTCCTGACTGAAAAAATCAGAACTGTATCAGAATCTTTTTATCTATTAAGAGTAAAGTTGCCCAAACTCTTTTAATAATTTCTGCTATTTCTCTGGATTAACAAGTAAATTGCATACCATCCTCTATTCTATTCTAACCACTAACACTGTATCCATGTGGATTATAACAACCTCAACACAATTTAACAGCAACGCAACAATGTATTTTCTGTCAGGCATTGATCAGAATTGATCAGAATTTCAAAATATAAATTTATATTTTAAAGGGTATGTCCACTGAGGAAAAAGCATTTTTTTTGGGGGGGGGGGTTATTTTTAGTTCATTTATCCCCAACCCCCCTCCTTCCTTTTTCTCCCAGAATTCCCCTTCATTTGCTGCAGCATGGGAAAGTTGTGCTAGCTCCTGGGGGTGTGTCTTCCCCTGTGCTGGGAGTGCTGTCACTCAATGCGCATCATCATGGTAGCAGACACACCCACTTGGCTGCAGTAAAGAAATCATTTCCTCCCTGACTCTGTAAGTTCATTTTTACAGCTGATCAGGCAGAGAGAGACAGGGGAGGAAAAGTTTAAACCCTCTTCCCACACTACTGTAACAAAGGCAGGGGAAACTTGTGTTGTTTTTAATAAAGATTTTTTTGTGTCTAACTCTGAGAGGGGTGATTGAAAAAGTGATCTAAGATTGACTTTATAGGGGATGCTGGGAATATGAGGCAATCTGGTATGGGAGGGGATGGGAGAGAAACACAGGCAGATGTGAGAGGGTGTATTGGGAGACAGAATAAGGTAGTGCCTGATTACTCCTCCATTAATTAGTGAACTCAGCAAGCTGCTGTGATGGTCATGTGATTATTCCTCCATTAATCAGTGAAGTGTGTGTGTGTGTGTGTGTAGAATCGACCAGTCGGATCACACAGACAGCAGTCCCGACGGATCCTCACACGTTCTGCGCATGCACTAAAGGAACACGTGCGTCGGATGTTTCCCAAGCAGGCAGTCACTGAAAGTGGGCAGACCTGCACCATCCACAGCATTCAGGAAGAAACTCATTGGAATTCTTCTAAATTACTGCTCAAAGACACAGGATACTGCAGGTACATTTCCACCTTACACATATCTCTCCTTACAACCCAGGTGACTTTTAACAGTGGAGATACCCTTGAAAGCCCATCAAAGCGTGCTGCCACTGAGGTAAAGAGGGCATGGCTTTTTTTGGGAAAGTGTGTGTGGCTTGCGGTGGTGGGTGTGGTGGGCTGATTTACACTGACTGGTGAGCTGGAGGGCTGACAACACAGATTGGCAAACTGGAGGGCTGACCTAGCACTGACTGGTGAACTGGAGGGCTGACTTAACATTGGCTTATGAACACAGTGACTGTTTGCCCACAGTGGTTGGTACATACATTTTGTAAGAAGATAATGGATAAGCACGCTCACACACCTGCTAGTTTTCTCAGTTTCTGTTCTGTTGAAACCCAATTCCAAAGGGTCAACTGTCACTGCAGAACAAAAAAAGGACTAGAGCACTACTCAGATGAACAGGTGAAAAAAAGGAAATAAACTCCTATAATTTATTCAGACACAAAGCAATCCAATGTCAAATCCTCAGGTAAAACGTGGTACATACGTTTTGCCCACCATGATTGGTACATAAGTTTGCCCACAGTGGTTGGTACATAAGTTTTGCCCACAGTGGCTGGTACTGTAGATAAGTTTTGCACACAGTGATTGGAACATAAGTTTGCCCACAGTGGTTGGTACATGAGTTTTGCCCACAGTGATTGGTACACAAGTCTGCCCACAGTGATTGGTACAAAAGTTTGCCCACAATAGATATTTATTGTGGTAGCAGAGGCAGGATCCTGGTGAGAGACACACTCCTCTTATTAGAAAAGTAGCAATTAGTGCAGTGTGCAGAACAGGGGTAAAAAATTGCAGGTACGCGAGTGCTCCCTCACCTGTGATTTTTTTCTTCTTCTTCCTGTTCTGCCACCTTTCTAGTAGACCACAGGTGTGCACCGTGAGCAAATGTTTCACTTTGTTTCATGGTAGACGTGCCCCTGTTTTTAAGGAATTAGCAGAAAGGCAAATAATATAAAACTGTTTTTTACTTTAGAAAACAGGTTAAATTAACTGTAAACCTTTATAAGATTTGACAGACATGGGCATGGGGATGGATTGAATTCAGGATCTTCTGATTGGTCAGTGTAATATAAAGTATCCCTTGGTTACTTTGTTTTAATCCACACACACCGCACTTCAAGAGCTTCCTATTCTGCTGGTCCCAGGATTGACAAGTAGTCGGTTATAAATGCAATTGAGACTGCAACTCACACCTTTTCAGTGCAGAAGGCTTTTAACCTATTGTATTAAGCAAGGTACACACAGCATAGATTTCTGAAAGATGACAGACAGGATCTGCAAGATCCTGTCTGCCATCTTTCAAAGATCTGCATACACACAATCCCGAGCGTTCTCCCTATGAATATCATAGGGAGAACGCTCGGGACTGTGTGTTTCCACCGGCCGTGCTAGACTCCTCTATAGGGAGTCTAGCGGAGCTGATGGAAATTTTCGGTCTTTCCGGAAAGAGCGTTCGGCCGACCCAATTGTTCGGCGGGCGCGCGTTCGTTCAGGAAACGAAGGTACACACATAACGATAAAGCCCCGATACCATCGGAACTGACGGTATTGGGGCTTTATCGTTACTTTGTGTACCCAGCTTTAGACCAAATAGAAACAGCGTAACATTTTGAGGGATGCAACCCAAATTCGTATTATGATAGGGGCTACCTAAGTAACAAGGACACTGAGCAGTAAGAATCCAGATAGGAATATAAGCGCAGAAATAGAGATCTGTCATTGTTTACCTTTGATTTACTGAAGCTGCAAAAAAGATATAAGCTAGAAAGGGAAAGTTTAAGTATAAACTTTGGCTTGAAAGAATGCAAGGGAATGTGTGTGTTTGTGCTGCAGATTTTAAAACTCAATAATGCCAATGATGAGGACATTGTTGTTTTTTTACTTACCCTTTTAATATGGCTGTCACATGAATTAAAGGTAAGTCAGTTGGTGTGTGTACTCATGTCAGGTTGGGGGATAAAAGACTAACTTTTTTGATGATTGGTCAAAATGTATTTTTTTTTACTATACTTATCCTTTAAATATGATTGCCACATAAATGAATGGGTACCTCAGATGGTGTAAGTACCTGTGTCAGGTTGGAAGTTAAAAAAACAAACTTTTTTGATTATTGATCAAAATTTATTTTTGACTATAGTTAAGGTGACCACACATTAGGCCGATTTTATGTACAATTCGACATACAATCAGACATTTCCATCGATTGGGCGAAAAATTGTACATTTTCCCGTTCTTATCAAGCGACATTAGATCATAAAATCGATAGTAATTACAATCGGGAAAGTCGATTGGTAAAATGATTGTAGTGTTTTCTGACGTTCCAATTAAATTTTAATGTAATGTAACCTCACAATAGACGACATTCGACATTAATCACAAAACAAATTGAATGTAAGACAATATTTATGGTACATCTTAGTATAATTAACATTGTACATCGGTCTATCAAAGTATTGGTCAGTTATGTCTACCACAGTTATGGAAGGGTAGGTCAGTAGTGTGTACCTGGGCAAGGTTGGGGGTTTAAAAAAAACAAAACTTTGTTGATAATTAGTCAATTTTTTTAAAAACTATAGTTACCCTTTAAATATGGCTGCCATGAAAATGGAAGGGTAGGCGAGTAGGCGTCTGTACCTGGATCAGGTTGGAAGTTAAAAAACAAACTTTTTTGATGATTGTTCAAAAAAAATTTTTTTGATCTTAGTTACCCTTTAAGTATGGCTGCAAAAGTAATGGAGTGGTAGGTCAGTAGGTGTGTGTACCTGTGCCCTATGGGGGGGTTAAAAAAAAAATCACCTTTTTTGATTATTGATCAATTTTTTTTTTTTTTTTTTACTTTAGTTACCCTTTTTTACTTTAGTTACTGCCACAGTAATGGATAAGTAGATCAGTGTGTACCTGGGTCTGGTTGAGGGGGTATGGTTTTTTGGTGTTTACAACCATAAAACCATCTTTTATTGAGGATAAATCAAAATTAGTTTTTTTTACTTTAGTTACCCTTTAAGTAAGGCTGCCACAGGAATGGAAGGGTATGTCAGTAGGTGTGTGTACCTATGTGAGGTTAGAGTTTGTCTTTTTTGTTTTTACAACCATAAAACAAACTTTTATTGAGGATATATCAAAATTAATTTTTTTGACTATAGTTACCCTTTAAGTATGGCTTCCATTGGAATAAAAAGGTAGGTCAGTAGGTGGGTGTACCTGGGTCTGTGTGGGGGGTTGGGGGTATCACCATTTGTATTTATGACCATGAAACAAACTGTTTTGGAATATCCACATTTGAGGATTGTTTCCATTCTAGTCTATGGGAAAAAATGTCCCAAATTTCTGGGGAGATGCAATATATTTCACTATCGCAACCTACATGCACTTGTTTCCGCAATATATTAACCACTTTGTGACCGTTAATACATTGCGAAAATGCTAGTGGTAAGTTGCGACCTTTTGCGCATATTTTAAAGACACCATTGAAGAGGCATTAATTGTCGCGCAAAAGAACTAGAGCAAAAACTGGCACAAAATTTATTGCATCGCTTTGCGCTGTGCAAAAAAAAATTGCGACATGGTGCAGGCAGTGCAAAACTTTCTCTAAGTACATAGGATTGGCGTGATCTTAGCGCTTATTTTCTCATTAGTGCATCTCCTTGTTCATGTCTTTAGCTCAAAAACTGTGGGAGAAGATACAGTCCAAAAAAGTAATAGAAAGAACAGTCATTTAGCTCTTCAAGCCAAACAAAAGGACATGTAAACTGAGGCACATTATTTTGTAACTAATCACACAGTATTAAGGATTAATAATCACCAATCTTAAATCTGTTTTTTTTTTCTTATTTTCTGACCTTCCTTTCCCTTGTTTTTTAGCTCTGGAAATTTTACTTTTTAAAGGGGGTAGGGCACAGCTAGTCAGTAAAGAACTGTCAATCACCCAGACCCTCCCCCTGGCACATTACATGTAGAAACTATCCATTCTATAAAAGTAAAGCTTATTTCTCTATCACTGCATGGCTAATTGATTCCGCATTAAGATCAGGAAAGGAATTCTCTGACACACACACTCACACTCACTCACACACACACACACACCTTCAAACTCCTACAGCTAAAAGAAAATCTTACTTGATTCAAGCAGTTATTACGGCTCCCAGTGCTGCTTACCTTCGCATAGCAAAGCTGTTTTAATTTCACTTTCACTATAACCAAATGAATGCTATTGGCTGTAGTGAGGCACAGATCACCTCCACTGCACATGCTCCACACTCTATCTGTGCTTCAGTTTTGGGAGGGGGTGGATACATAGAGAGGAGAAATGCATACTAACTAGGAGTGAGCTGAACAGGACATGAGGAGATCTAGTGACAGGGAGCACTGAGAGCAAAAAGGAATCAAGTTCCTGGCAGCACTAAAAATATAGAAAAGGATAAAGGAAAGTAATTTTTTTCAGTTTAGCGTCCTTTTAATAAATTATATATATATATTTAAATAAATAAATATTTTATAAAAATAAAAAATATATAATATTATATTATATAATAAAAAAAAATTAAATATATTTATACAAACATAGAAAAGATAATCAATGCACATTCCTAGGCCCAATACAATATATTATCGACATACTTTATAAACAAAGGGATTTTGGTATACATTACTGTGATGCCATGAATGAAAAGCCTTCCAACCACATCAAGGTAACCCCAGTCTGGAAGGTCCTAACGTCTAACCTTTTTAAATTACTTTTACTTCAATTACGATTGCCAAACTTTTCCATTTCTCATTCTTACACACTGGATCCATATAACAGGCTATTTCACTTCCCCCCAGCCCTTTGGCTTTTTAAAATGAGGGAAGAGGCCATCCAGTGCTTTATATTAAAGGCAAAGGACCTCCCATAAAAGGGACGTGTTAGGGGTGCTATTACCACATGGAAGCTTGACCTGGCTTCCTAATAAATACATACAATACAAGGATTGTGGAAGCACTCCAATTAGGCTAATTTACAACTACATTTAGCGGAAGTGCTACTTTTGGGCTTTAGCTGGATTTATTGCGATGGAAAATGTTGAAAGATTGTAACTAAATGCTGCGGCCTGATTTCACCACCTGTGTTTATTATTGTTGGGTTAAGTTAACTTTTTTCCTTTACCAGCAAACATGCACAAGAAGTGTGAGCGATGCCCGCATGACTCCAATACACATTACTTTGAAGTTGCTTCAACTTCACTTCAACATTTTTTATGGTAAGCTTAGCTTTAGTTTGTTAGGCTAGGTAAGTCTAGTTAAGTCTAGTTATGCTAGTTAGCTAGTTAGGGCTTGGCGTGGTCTTACAAATCTTCTGTCTAAAATATTTTATACTTCAGAAAGTATGGCATTCAGTGGAACCAACATATATAGCACAAACTAAAAAAGAAGTTATTTTAATTAAATTTAAAAAAAACCCTGATAGGATCAATATGTTTGTGAGAATACAAGCTGTTTGAGAAAGGAATGTCATACCTGTTTCTAGTCATTTACATTATTGGTAATTGACTGTCTGAGGAACTGTTTAAAGGGTATGTCCACCCTCTTTCAACTTTTAACATACTGTAGGGCAGGTCCCCCCACCCCCAACCGCTATATTTTTATACCAAAAACAGTTTCCATTCTTTACTTACAGCACCTCGTTCCTTCGCTGTTCTGGTCCAGCTCCCCTGCCCGCCGGAGGCAGCCAATCACAGCAGCGGCTGCCATCAGTGAGTACGGCGCTGGAACGACATGATGTAAGTAACGAAGGGAAGTGTTGTTTGGTATAAGAATAAAGCGGTTGGGGGTGGGGGGACATGCCCTGCAGTATGTTAAAAGCATTTTATGCTGGATAGAAATAAGCAAGAGAGGCATCGGGAGGGGGGGAAAGGGTCTCCACTACGCAAGTCTCTATCCCTCCCGGAGGCAACACAGAGGCAGAGACCTTTAGGACAGGAAGACAGCTCCTACCCTACAGTTTCCTGGACTTTATACACAGACTACAGAAGAACCACAAGGAGCAGGGATGTAAGGTAAGGTTTTTATTTAATTGTACAGTGGGGCCAGTAGTAGGGACATTTTTATTTTGGGGGTGGACATGCCCTTTAAATACCTATGTGATAGGAAGTTCAATATCGTAAAGTTTTACCCATGCCCACCAGCGAAGCCACGACCATTGGCAAAACCACACCCATGGACAAAGCCACACTTTAACACAGCAGCGTGTGAAGTGCGGAATTCAGAAGTTTGGCTCAGGCAGCAAAAACCCTTCCATCCTCCACTGCCCATATATTTTAGCATGGGATTCTTCCTTAAAAGCTGATAAAATATTTCAAAACCTTTTCTTACTTGTTTTAAAATAAAAGCTATTGCAGTATCAGTAATATAATTATAAACACATCTATTGAACTGACAGTGGGATGTCACAGGTCAGGCCATGATGTGCATCTTCAAGGCTCAGGTATTGCTCAGCCTCAAATAAGCAGGTCTGTGCTTAAGTTAGAGGGACAACCCAGAAAGCACTGACAAGGAAGGGGAGTTGGAGGTAGTTTTAGTTTCTAAACATATAGAGTGACATGATTCGACAACAGTGCTCTATTATTATTATTGTGGATTTATATAGTGCCAACCTCTTCCGTAGCGCTTTACAATTACATGTATACATTTCCATCAGGCCTTGCCTTGAGGAGCTTACAATCTATGCACATACATCTAAGCACATACAACCTATCTGTATGTATTTATGATTGTGGGAGGAAACCCACGCAAGCATGGGGAGAACATACAAACTCTAACATATAACCAGCTACACCGAGAACACAAAGAATGTGCAATAGACAGTACAGTTCTCCTTAAATTCCTTTTAAAAATGTTTAGTTTATTTAAGTAAGAATAAAAGAAAAACTGTCGTGTTGATTTGAAAATAACAACGGATTATTTTTTAGAATGTTGTCTTGTGAATAATGCAGGATTAAGAAAAGCCATAGTGTGGTTATTCTGTTTAATTGCTGTATGAGATAACCTGACTGACAAATATTCTTTTGAATATTATTAGTAAGCAAATTATTTTAAATTGAATGTAAAGAACCAAAATATTATTTATAGCTATCTATAATCTATCGGATTGGAAAATTGCACATCTCCTTCCATTTCCAGACAGCACATCACTGAATTAGATTTGACATAGAACGAAACAAAGAAATTCAGTTTACCGAAGACTAAACTATGACTACTTATAGCAATTAGCCACTGAAGTCTGACTCTTCCAAAGCTACAATGTCTGATCTGTAATGACAGATGAAAGTATTCAGACTGACAGATCTGCTCTGAGGTGGCACCTGCCTTTAAAGATTCTGCCACACCCTGTGAGTGCTCCTATTTTCTCCTGAGTAGGTGTCCCCTAAGTGATATTAACCTTAAAAGGCATCTCCACCCTTAAAACTGGTCACTTGTAGAGATGGATGAAACTGGAGACATTCGTTCTGCCAGCAGTTCTGAGGAACTTTTTTCTACCCGAATTATCAACAGTGGTTTTTGACTTTTTGCGTAGTTTTACAATCTCAATTTCCAGCTTTCCTGAATTTTCCAACTGTCAAAATTTTGGTAAATTTCTTTAGATGGAAGTGTTTTCAAAACTGCCAGTTCAAAAAAGAAACCAGGTTTGTTTAGAAACCAGGACTCATCTCTAGTTGATTATCAGTTACCTGCCCCCAACCATTATATTCAGCACTTTATTAGATGCATTACTAGGCAGTAAGCTGATTATAATTTTATAATTGTAATATAATTGTACTGTATAATTTTTGCTTCAATTCTGGCAATTTATTCAGTAAGCTGACTCCTGGATAATTTTCTGTCAACCACATCTTCCAGTTCACATCTTCAGGAAGAAGGATTTTTTTTTACCCCCTTCTCCATTAGTTTTTTCCCCCCTTCCTCTGGATCAACTGTTAGGTAGGGTTCATGTGTAGGCTAAAAAGGTTTAACTGGGTGGACATGTGTCTTTTTTCAACCTCCAATACTAAATTGATTCCTAGCTGAAATGCATTTTACTTGGTTTGTCCAATCTAAAATTTTATCAGGAAGAATCGTCCCTTGTATGTCCTGCTTAAGACCCAATATTCCAAACTCTCTGCAATGTTTAGAATTTTTTTTTTTACTTAAGGTTAAGCAAATGCACATGTTAACTCAAACATAGATCCTTCTGATTATATAATTTGTAGTATTATAAAACGATGGTACATTCATAATGAATAATGGTTTGATGACAATGATTGTGAAAAAATGTGTGGGACATCTGGTGACATACCCCCCCCCCCACCAGCAGCAGAAGTTAAATAACTTGAAATGATTAACTTTTGTGCAGTTTAAGACAGCAATCCGGGATTCAGGATTACTCCTATATCTTACCAAAAATTTTTTTTTTTTTTGCTTCTTCTTCTTTTGACCTACTAGTGCTGTGTAGCTTATCTGAGCAGATTTGTTCTCTGCAGCACCTTGTACTGTAAATGTCAAAGAAACATTTTCTATTCATGCCCATGGAAATTACTCTGCAGTAAATATTATATCTGCCACTAAGCTGCATAAATACAAATATAACAATGGTTAAGATTGTAATTTGATGACACCACATAAGTATCACTATGTTATTTGATTTGTTTAGTAACACTTAAAAAAACCATTAAAAGTTAAAAACATGAGACTAAAATAAGTAGAATAACAGCCATGTATGGCTATAAATTCTACATGTTAAACTAACAGCTGATAAGCTCATCCTGTAAGACCAAGTTTTCATTCATAAAAAGGTGCCACCCTGATGAGCTGTGAAAACAGACTTTGTGTCCATCGTTTGTTTAATAAAGACTTTCTGAAATGCAGACATGGAAACACTGTTAATGCCTGTGAAACAACAGCAGGTAGCCTGGGATAAGCGTGTTATTGACAATGCCTTTTAGGCACACACAGGTATATCATTTATATAAGGCTTAATGTGTCATTATATTAGGTTCTGTGCAGCATCTCTCCAAATAGCTAGTAATATCCAAATGAGTCATTGGAAGCTTTTTTCACAGTGTTTGACACTACATTGCAGAGAATCTTTTATTGTATTTGGAAGACGGAATTAGTTAAGCTGGTTTGTTTTCATACCTTTCATGGATTGAATTGTATTTCTGGCTGGGACATAAAGAATTGAAAGAGAGGAGTGCTATTTCATAGGCCTTCATGTAGCACAAAGGAAGCTTTACTGTGCTGACAATATAATCTAAGAATACTTGATACACGTTCAGATATTCTGTCTTGGCATGGCTGTGTTCTAAGGGAGTGTCCTCGTTTATCTCCTTTGAAGACCCTGGCTTATTTCTTGGCTGTTGTTCAAAGGGAAGTTTGTTTGCTTATTAGAAGATGAGCACTTTAATTTGGCATTTAGTTTAAAGTCTCTGCTTATCTCAAAACACTCACTAAATTATTTACCATCTCCATGGCACCTCACTACAATAAAACTTAATTCCATTTTCTTACCTCTCTATTATTAATTATGATCCTATTATATCTCTAATATCTTTTATAATAAAAAAATGAAGCCATCACGAGCAGCTTCAAAGTGACTAATGTGGTAAATACGTAATTGATTTAAACTCTTTAATAGTTCTTTGTGTGTGTTTCAGTCATTGCAAATAGGAACCTCCAGCCGAGAAATGAGAAAGAGCTGGACAGTCAAAGAGCTAATTCTGAATCATTTCTACATGCACGGACTCCCACCAGTGACTCTCAAACTGTACTGGAAGGAGATAGACTAAGCAGAAATGGTTTGGTGGCAGAAATTATGGTGTCAGGTACGTCGCCTTGAGGGTTCTAAAATCCTTCTAATGCCTTGTATCAATTACAAAGTTCAAAACTGAGCATTCAAAATCATACTATTGCTGATTCATTTTTAGTATTGATTTATCCATCTCAAGTAAAAATGTTTGTCATTATTATTGCATTTTCTTTAGGGAATTTTCCCTACATTTGGCATTTTAGAAGACATCCAATGCCAAGTTCTTTTCACTTGCATTTGTTGATGGAAGATGCACTAGTGTCCCTAGAACTAGTAATGTTGGTCTGTAAGGTTAACTATTATTGGTGATAACCTCTCTTGAACCAGTCACGTTCCTTTGCCAATATGTTAACATTACAATCTTCAAAGGTATGTCCTTTATCCTTAAGATGCAGGTACACGGCTGAGTGACTGGTTCAAGAGAGGTGTTATAGGAACGCCCAGAGTAAGGTGTCAAAACAGCATTGTCTAATTGGGATTTTCCAGGGTACATAATTGCCACAGATTCTTGTACAAGTCATTCTGAATTGAGAAAGCCAGTCGGATGACTAGCGAAACGTCTTCAAGAACTACATTTCAAGTCCAGTTGATCTAATTGAATACAACAGATATACATTGATTATTCAATTTCTAATAAAAATTTTTAAAAAATGTAAATATGTCAAAAATATGAGATAAGGCAAAGTGTGTGATAGGGAGAGACCAATTCCACCACAGTCTAAGGTCTCGTACACACAAACAGATTCTTCATCCTGGTCGACCATTCGCCACTATCGAGTGGTCGGATAGGACAAATCACTGTTAGTTTTGGTGAAAATAGCTACAGTCGACGGTTTGCTGTGAAAATTTGTCCGGTCCATAGAGGTCTGCATGATTGGTTGTGATTCACCAACATGTCTGTCATCGGTCACTGCGCCCCAAAAAAATCACAGCAGACATTCTGGGCCAACCAATCAATATACGTAAATATTGATTTTTGGCCTGAAGTATATGCTTGTGTGCACCCAGCCTTAGCTGTGACCTTTAGATTTATTAGCACCAAACAACAACTTTTATACACATGTTTTTGCACTCTTTATCAGGAAATTTTTAGACAAGTATTTATACATTTTGCACTGATTTGGGGGATTAGGCGAAGCCAGCTCCTTGACAATTTTTTCTTTTAAATTGTCTTACGGACACAAAGCCTCTGGATTTCAGTATTAAAAAATGCTTTGCCATGTGTGACACCATCTGAAAAACTTTGAGAACCACTGCTATAAATAGTAAGCAGCTTTATCAATGTTTCTGTAAATGTATTTGTGAAATCAGTTTAAATACAAAGTTTTCCTTGTTTTGTTGCTCTATTGTTAGAAAATCACACATTGAAAGAAGTGATCTGGATGGAAAAAACAGAAAAATCATAGTTCAGGAGAACATCATTAGACCAAGAGGAATTTGCGTCCATCCTCTGGCTAAGTAAGAAAGTATAATATTTTGCACATCTTCCATACAATATAACTTTAATTAATGAAACTGTTAACTTATTAACAGATAAAAATTTAATTGTGTATACTTTGTACAGGTCACTTATAATCACATACTGTATCATCAAAACTGCAGTTCTCAAGAGTCTCTACTGAAAGCCTCTGTTGAAGTTTCTAGGTCACTTTCATGGTTATTTGATAAAAGTTCTTATTGTTAAAAATGGTGCTCATTTCGCCCTAACCATTCAGATGTTAGCTTTCAAATGTTAAATACGATCTGATTGGTTGGGGCAAAATGAGCATCATTTTTAACATTAAGAACTTTTATTAAATCTCCCTGTTTGTGTTTTACATTGTTAAATAACAGTAACTTTCTATTTTGGGTTTTAAAAAAAACAGTTGCCTCTCAACTTCAACACCTGTAAGCAAATGCCAAAATCACCAACTTGACAGTCGGAGAAAACCCTACCCTTTACCCATATGGACTTTAGCCCTCACCACCCTTCCCACATGCACCTTATTACTCTGCAGAAAGACCTATCCTTTTCCACACGTCTACCTTGGTACCTGTAACAAACCTTCCAAAATACCCAAGCCTACCTTAAAGGTGTTTATGGATTTTGGTATTACAGTTATCAGGCAGAACATTCCACAGCCTTACTGCTCTCACAGGGAAGAACCATTTATGTTTTCTAAGCTAAAAACAAATTTTCCTTACTTGACTTTATTACTTAGTATATACAGTAGAGAATTTTATTTGATTTAGCATACACTGCTTGACATGGCTTTCAGTTACAGAGTCCATTATCCATAGTATCTCCCAAGTCTTCTCAATAACGCTACCATTTCATATAAAGTACGGGCAACATTAAAGGACAAGTCTAGCCCTAAAATGAAAACTTACATACAGGTAAATCACCCCCCAAAACCCTAAACGGTAATAGTTTGAAATCTCAAATATATAAGTCTAACCTGAAATCCTGCACAATGTCCTGTTGCCCCTCTTTCTGCTTCCTGGTTCTTCCAGTTAGCAACTGTCAGTTATAGATTTGACAGTTGACATCACAGCCAATGACTGAATGTTAATCCCCTAGCTGCCTCTTCTGAGCATGCCCAGGCTCAGTACAGGCTCAGTACAGGTTTCTAAATTGCTCAGTTTTCATGGGGCATCCAGAAGCATAGCAGGCATACAGTAATGAATTCATAGGACAAACTATAATATATCAACATATTTTAAAGAGGCCATTGTTTCTAAAAGATGTTATTATGAGGGTGGTGTTGTCCTTTAATGTTGATTTTTCGATTATCAGAAAGAACAAAAAGACATTAAAACTTGAAAAACACTGCATATACATGGCATTGTGCATATTTATTTTTTGGTTGTTATTGTATGTTGTTTGAATAAGAATATACTGACTTGTGAGTCAACATGCACTTGTGGCTGTAGGAATATACTTTTGTTAAGGTATTTGTTTTTGAAGTTGTATAAACTAGGAAAGGGATATCCAACCTATGGCCCTCCAGATGCTTGCAAACACACCTGAAAGGCTGCAGGTTGGAGATCCCTGTACTAGGTGCTTTGCAAACTTTTCTCTGCTTTGGTCTTTATTTTTAAAGGAAATTATTCTGGACTGATACAGGGGCCAAGCCTAGAATTGAAAGTTCCAATCTAGTAGGATCCGAGAGAATGGTTTTAATCCATACTGACCTTATCTGGCCAAGTGGAATCACTGTGGACTATGTCAGCGATAAGCTTTACTGGTGTGACACCAAGAGATCTGTTATTGAATCTTCCAATCTGGATGGCTCAAAGCGACAATCATTTTCCCAGAATGATGTAGGTGAGCTTTAAGGGCAGTTTCTTCTAAATATAATATTTGTGCCATTTCTCTTTATTAATTGAATTAATGACCATCATATAAGGGCACAGGTCCCATTTCTGTGAAACTTGTTTTATTGCATTAACAAGCTGTAAATCAAGGAGATTACATCCAGTTTTATGTCTTGCTGGTTGAGTGCCAAATAATTCATACACTTTAATATGCTGCATTCTAGTTACCTCTGTGTATTTAAATGTTTAAGAGAAATAAAACATGGTATTTTTTTTTTTTTAATTAATATTAATACTGTCAGGGTGTTTCTAATAAATAGTTACGGTACTCATAACTGCTGTTTATTGTTGCTACCTTCCTGGCAAAATAAAATTGTCCAGGAAGGCATGTTTTGGAGGCAGAGCTAAACACTCACTTAAATACATACAATTATTTCTAAAATGGTTCTACCGGCATGAGCATTGATTTAATACCTTGGCTTTTGAAATACTGACCAAACCATATACCTTGTTATTGGGGTATGGCAACCATACCCCAATAACAAGTACAAACAATACTAAGGTACAGTTGTGTTAATACAAATGTTTGGGTTTTATTCTGTTATTGAGATTAGCACTAGCACCCAACCCAACACGGTCATGTGAGTGGACATGGTGACATCAATTCTCTTGTCCAGTAAAAACTTAAGATTTGTTTGAATGAGAACCAATATATGCTTTTTAGAAGAGAAATATGCCTCTAATCACTTTTAAACTTTTTAAAACTTTTTTAAACTTAAATCATACATCATGTCTTTAATCATACATTCAGTTACATTATGGTCGATATTCCTGCTCTCTGTTACAAACTTTGTAATAATATTTGTATTTTTTGAAGCTACATATCCAAACCATACATCTTATTTTATTTATCGGTAGTATAGTACAAGATTTGCTTAAACATGTTCTAAACTGTTTCTTCTGTTATGCTGGTTACACTTTCAGTTGGTAGTAGGCAGTTAGGCAGTTTATCGCGGAGATTAAAATTGGTTTAATTGGCCTTAAAGCTGGGTAACACACATTAACGATTAAGCCCCGATAAACGTCGGATCCGACGGTATCGCTTAATCGTTACGTGTGTACGTTCGTTTCCCGAACGAGCGCGTGGCCGCCAACGATCGGGTCGGCCGAACGCTCGTTCGGGAAAGGCCGAAATTTCCATCGGCCGCGCTAGACTCCCTATAGAGGAGTCTAGCCGCGGCCGATGGAAACACAACAGTCCCGAGCGTTCTCACATGGAAACGCTCGGGACTGTGTTGTATCATCTTTGAAGATGGCAGACAGGATCTTGCAGATCCTGTCTGTCATCTTTCAGAAATCTGTTACAGTGTGTACCTAAGCTAGGTACTAGCACCTGTACAGATTTCTGAAGATGACAGCCAGATCTGCAAGATCCTGTCTCCATTCTTTCAAAGATCTGCATACACCACAGTCACAGCGTTCTCCTATGTGAGAACGCTCGGGACTGTGTGTTTCCAGGCTGCGCTAGACTCCTCTATAGGAGTCTAGCGCGCCGATGAAATTTTCGGCCTTTCCCGAACGAGCTCGCGCCGACCCGATCGTTTGGCGGCCGCCGCGCTCGTTCGGGAAACGACGTACACACGTAATGATTAAGCCCCGATACCGTCGGACCGACGGTATCGGGGCTTAATCCTTATTGTGTACCCCTTAAAAAACCTTTCCAACAAACATTGTCTTCCAGATAATTTAAAGTTATTCCATTTCATGCAAATGTAGTTAGGTATATTAGTCTATATACTGTATTTCTGTCTATATACTGTATTTCTATCTTAGGTGGCCTATGTTGGATAATGTGAGTAAGAAGTGGCCCCTCACAGTTTCTTTGCTTGTACTGAGTAGTTAAACATTTTGCCACCAATGGACTCCTTTAGACCTCTAAAGTTATATTGAGGTGTCTGGCACCAAGCCACCACTAGTGCACAGCACAGGCTTGATTAGAATGAGATCAGGAGACACAAAACAATATTACAATCCACACACACAGATAAAGAAGAGTCGTTCCTAGTGCCCTAATGGAATTAAATCAATCTCTGGAGTAACTTCCACATGAAGATTAGGACCAAAGGTTCCATGCAGAATATTGCTCAAAACATCACACTGCTTCTGCTGCCTTCTGTATACAGGTGCCATTTCCCCTCAGGTAAATGATGCACATAAACACATCCATTTGCATGATATAAAACCCCCAGGAAAACAGGATTCAAATGCTGTGTGTTTTGACAGCTTTCTAACTGTTGGTTCACCATTTCCCCACCCTTGGACTGGAGATGGACTAGAACCGAACCTGAGTTCGACCCAAACTTTAATAGTTGGGAAGAACTCGGACATTTTGAACTTCCCGAACTCCGAACTAGTTTGGGTTTTTTGAACTCGCGGACTTATTTTTGATAATTATCGAATTCCTAAATCGGTAACCCTCGAATGTAGCCTTCGATCTCGGTAACCCTCGAATGTAGCCTCGATCTCGGTAACCCTCGAATGTATTGTTCAGTAACCCTCAAATGTAGCCTTCGATTTTGGTAACCCTCAAATGTAGCCTTTGATTTCAGTAACCCCCGAATGTAGCCTTCGATTTCTGTAACCCTCGAATGTGGCGTTCAGTAACCCTCCAATTGGCAGTAACCCTCGAATGTAGCGTGCGGAAACCCATCAATTGCCCGATCATGGGGAAAGGAAGTGTTTAAATAGGTTTTGGTTATATTGACATGTTACCTAGACCTTTTCCCAGGTGCCAGAGTCATTTAAAAAAGTTACCATTGTTATTTTATTTGTATTTAACTAGAACTTTTCGAACTATTTTCTCCAATTGACCTTAATGGGTTTGTTTTCGAACTATAGAACTTTAGGAAGTTCGGCCATCTCTACCTTGGACCAGTTTTAGTAGGCCTTGTCCACTGCAGACCAGGAACACCCAGCAAGGGCTGCAGTATTTTATGTACTTTTGTTTAGTAATCATTATTTAGTCCATGTCCAATTTGATCAAATTCTCAAGTTTGCCCAGTTTTTGCTTTCAACATACCAACTTCCAGTACAAAATGTTCACATGCTTGCATATATATCCCAGTAACTGCCAGATTTCATTATAACAAGATAATCAATTTTATTTACATCACCTGTCAGTGGTCATAATATTCTCACTGATGTTGTACATTTATCATCACTAAAAACCTCTAAAACCCCCTGATCTACTTTCATATAACAATTTATGCTAAATATCTGCTGTATTCAATTAGATCAACCGGACTTGAAGTTTAGTTCTTGAAGTCGTTTCGCTAGTCATCCGACTGGCTTTCTCAATTCAGAATGACTTGTACAAGAATCTGTGGCACTTATGTACCTGGAAAATCCCAATTAGCATATCACAGCCAGGTGTTAAGGGCGTGGTGATTAGATAGTGGCAAGAGGTGTTATAGGAACGCCCAGAGTAAGGTGTCAAAACAGCATTGTACATGGCAGACAGAGGAATTGGGCTCTTCTGTGCTGGGCCATACGAGCCAATTCCCGGGTCAGGACTCAGCCGTGTACCTGCATCTTAAGGATAAGGACATACCTTTGAAGAATGTAATGTAACATATTGGCAAAGGAACGTGACTGGTTCAAGAGAAGGTGTTAAGGAGGCCATTTATGTTAAAATAAAGAAACCAAGCCTAAATAGAGTGGGGGGGTTCGACACCAACTGTCTGCCATGTACAATGCTGTTTAACACCTTACTCTGGGCGTTCCTATAACACCTCTAGCCACTCTAATCACAACCTTAACACCTGGCTGTGATATGCTAATTGGATTTTCCGGGTACATAATTGCCACAGATTCTTGTACAAGTCATTCTGAATTGAGAAAGCAGTCGGATGACTAGCGAAACGTCTTCAAGAACTAAACTTCAAGTCCGGTTGATCTAATTGAATACAGCAGATTACCATGACCTGGATGAATGAGAACCTTCACAAGCAATTTATGCTATATATTTTAAGGGGAAAAAATCCACATGGCCATTTACAAAATCTGGATGTAAATATTCATTTATTAATATAATATAAATATATATATCTGCTGGCTTCCAGTACCAGTACCCAATAGCTCTGCTCCACTAAAAAGAAAACCTGTACCGGAATTCAGTTTGGGTACCAATCAACGTCAGGACTATTAGAGTCATAAATGGATTTTATATTTGCTCTTAGAACATGATTTTCACAAGTTCATCTGCAATTTACTTGGCTTATTTAAATATTTTCAGGAACCCTTTTGGCATATCTGTATTTGAAGATCCTGTGGGTTTCTGACTGGTTCAGCCATCAGTAAAAGTATAGAGAAGAGAACACACGGAACTGGGTACGACTTCAAGGCAGTATGCAAAGACCTTCGTCCATTGTATTGTCATCCATTAGGCAAGCCAGGTATGTACACTGTGTTTTAAGGATATTGCTTTTATTTTTGGCTGTTAGCTCATTATATATTCACAGAATTACATCCATAGTAAAGGAGAAGTAAAGGTCAATATTACAAACATTTATATGATGCTCTCTATTGGCTACAATCATTTTTACAACACATTTTGAGTCTGTGATTTAGTAGAAATAACATCCCTTTCTTTCAAGAAAACATACTATTGGGGCTTGAATAAGGAGATATGTCCATCTATTACAACCTTTTAAAAGTGCCCATATACCAGATCTTACTTGAGATGTTTTCAGGACCTTCCAGCCAACTGGCAATAACTTTATAATAATGATAAAGGCGTAATGGTGATTGTAAATCGTTATCCGCCTAAGGTATGTCGCAGGTAAGAACCGTCAAATAAATGTATGTCCTTTAAGGTGGGTACACACTGTACCAATCCCCAAAATAACAGAAGAATCTGAAGATTCTCCCCATACTTAGTACAGGAGGCCAACCTCATCAAGTGAAATTTTTTGTTTGAAACAACCATTTCCGATGGCAACGTGGAACGTTTCGTCGTGGTCTGAAACGATTGTTTCATCCATACACACTTTGCCTATAAAGAGCCCATACTATTGATACCGACGGGATTGGCACTTTATCGGGAATGTGTGTACCAAGGTTTGAATTTAAATGATTTAAAGATTACAGGTTCGGTAGTAAACTGACATACTATAAAATATGGTATGTAACATATTAACAGTTATACTCTGATTGTTTTCAAGTCATGCCAAAAAGATACTGATTAACACTTTGAACTGTTTGGACAATATTGAAGCAAAGAGAGGACAATTTCCTGTGCCATATGCAAAAAATACATGGATCTACACAAGCACATCCACGGTATTCCTTTTCCTTTGTCCTATGGAAAGGAATTTACTAATGATAGTTTTTTTAGTAAATGTGTCATGTTATACAGATAATAGAATGAAGTGTCTAGTTTCATATTTCCACTTCCAAACTGTTTGCTTCAACTTTAGGTCTTTGTCCTTTTACCAGGAGCGGAATTACACTTGGCTTTTATAACAGCTGGGGGAAAAGGTGGCCTGGTAGGATCTCTTTTAATCCCTTTGTCATCATGTCATTTATGTTCCCTATTAAAGTAATGACAAGAAGCAATAGAGATAACAAAGACGCAGAACAATATTACCACTGTCCCTAAATTTGTGAGGTGATTGTGATGACATTGTCTTTCATCCATCAGAAACAACAGCTTATGAATTCTGCAATATAATTATGTAAAGAGCAAGTAGAAGAGCTTAACAAGCTGTGGCCCTGGACTGAATTAAATCGAATTTATTGTTTGGACAAAGGAAGCCAGTGGAATCCAGTTGGCAAAAACAATCCACAAATAAAAATGTTCTGTATACTGATGTCTATTTCATTAGAGAGAATCATTCTTGAAACACTAAGCTCAATTAGCAAACACTTATGTGACAGTTATATTTGACCTGAACGATGATGAACTGCCATGTCAATCTTTCTTTTTTAATTTAGCATTTAATGTAATTGAATTTGAAATAAACATCTTGTTTTTCTTTTTACTATTGTTTTTTAAACATATTGTTTAAAAACATAGTGTAGGCTAGATAGGTGGACTAGGTTGGATGTCTTATTCATATTACTAAAGATAAAATAAACAAGCTTTATAATATAGGAGGTTGAAGTAAATGTGCAGAGTGTTACTGTTAGGTTGGGAAATTTTTATTCTGTAAAGCTGGGTACATACATTGCCTATAAAGGGCCAATTGGTGCTTTTCAGTAAGGCGTGTATGAAATGAGAAATAATGTTTCCGGCATACGCTCGTCAAGTTCGGCTCCTGAAACTATAGTTAAGGGAGTCAGCCACGATCGTAAGGTGTGTGGCAGTCACAAACCGATTTCACTATACTTTATATAGGGAGAACACTCAGACTGTGTGTAGCCTGATCTTTAAAAAGGTGCCCATAGATTGCAATAATCACAATCGTATATTGATATTGGGGGCTAATTAAAAAACATTTATTCTGTCTGTCACCTTTCAAGAGTGGTACTGTGTATACCCAGCTTTATACATAAAAGTTTTACAAGGATGTAATTTCACTGTAGAATAAAGAAACCCCTAGTCCGAGGTTAATACTGAATGATTAAGTCCTGACTGAAAAATCAAACTGTATCAGAATCTTTTTATCTATTAAGAGTAAAGTTGCCCAAACTCTTTAATAATTTCTGCTATTTCTCTGGATTAACAAGTAAATTGCATACCTCCTCTATTCTATTCTAACCACTAAACACTGTATCCAGTGGATTATAACAACCTCAACACAATTTAACAGCAACGAACAATGTATTTTCTGTCAGGCATTGATCAGAATTGATCAGAATTCAACAAATATAAATTTATATTTTAAAAGGGTATGTCCACTGAGGAAAAAGCTTTTTTTGTTGGTTGGGGGGGGGGTTATTTTTAAGTACATTATCACCCAACCCTCCTCCTACCTTGTTTCCCCAGAATCCCTTCAATTTGATGCAGCATGGGAAGTTGTGCTAGCTCCTGGGGGTGTGTCTTCCCCTGTGCTGGGAGTGCTGTCACTCAATGCGCATCATCAGTAGCAGACACACCCACTGTGGCTGCAGTAAAGTAAAGAAATCATTTCCTCCCTGATCTGTAAGTTCATTTTTACATGCTGATCAGGCAGAGAGAACAGGGAGGAAAAGTTTAAACCCTCTTCCCACACTACTGTAACAAAGGCAGGGGAAACTTGTGTTTGTTTAAAAGATTTTTTTGTGGTACTAACTCTGAGAGGGGTGATTGAAAAAAGTGATCTAAGATTGACTTTATAGGGGATGCTGGAATATGAGGCAATCTGGTATGGGAGGGGATGGGAGAGAAACACAGGCAGATGGATTGAGAGGGTGTATTGGAGCAGAATAAGGTAGTGCCTGATTACTCCTCCTTAATATGTGAAATCAGCAAGCTGCGTGATGGATGTGATTATTCCTCCATAATGTGAAGTGTGGTGTGTGTGTGTGTAGAATCGACCAGTCGGATCACACAGACAGAGTCCCGACGGATTATCACAGTTCTGCGCATGCACTAAAGGAACACGTGCGTCGGATGTTTCCCAAGCAGGCAGTCACTGAAATGGGCAGACCTGACCCATTCCACAGCATTCAGGAAGAAACTCATTGGAAATTCTTCTAAATACTGCTCAAAGACACAGGAACTGCAAGGTACATTTCCACCTTACACATATCTCTCCTTACACCCAGGTGACTTTTAACAGTGGAGATACCTTGAAAGCACAAAAGCGGGCTGCCACTGAGGGTAAAGAGTGGGCATGGCTTTTTTGGGGAAAGTGTGTGGCTGGAGTGGTGTGGGTGTGGTGGGCTGATTTACACTGACTGGTGAGCGGAGGGCTGACAACAAAGATTGGCAAACTGGAGGGCTGACCTAGCACTGACTGGTGAACTGGGGGCTGACTTACATTGGCTTATGAACACAAGTGACTGTTTGCCCACAGTGGTTGGTACATACATTTTGTAGAAGATAATGGATAAGCGCCGCTCACACACCTGCTAGTTTTCTCAGTTTCTGTTCTGTTGTGAACACAATTCCAAAGGGGGTTCAACTGTCATGCCAGAACAAAAAAGGGGGACTAGAGCAATACTCAGTATGAACAGGTGTGAAAAAAGGAAATAAACTCCTATAATTTATTCAGACACAAGCAATCCAATGTCAAATCCTCAGGTAAAACGTGGTACATACGTTTTGGCACCATGATTGGTACATAAGTTTGCCCACAGTGGTTGGTACATAAGTTTTGCCCACAGTGGCTGGTACTGTAGATAGTTTTTGCACACAGTGATTGGAACAAAGTTTGCCCACAGTGGTTGTTACATGAGTTTGCCCACAGTGATTGGTACAACAAGTCTGCCACGTGAATTGGTACAAAAGTTTGCCACAATAGAATTATTGTGTGGTAGCAGAGGCAGGATCCTGGTGAGAGACACACTCCTCTTATTAGAAAAGTAGCAATTAGTGCAGTGTGCAGAACAGGGGTTAAAAATTGCAGGTACGCGAGTGCTCCCTCACCTGTGATTTTTTTCTTTCTTCTTCCTGTTCTGCCACTTTCTAGTAGCCCACAGGTGTGCACCGTGAGCAAATGTTCACTTGTTTCATGGTAGAGTGCCCCTGTTTTTTAAGGAATTAGCAGAAAGGCAAAATATATAAAACTGTTTTTTACTTTAGAAAACAGGTTAAATTAAACTGTAAACCTTTATAAGTTGACAGACATGGGCAGGGGATGGATTGAATTCAGGATCTTCTGATTGGTCAGGTAAATAAAGTATCCCTTGGTTCTTGTTTTAATCCAACACCACACCGCACTTCAAGAGCTTCCTATTCTGCTGGTCCCAAGATGACAAGTTAGTCTGTTTATAAATGCAATGTTTGAGCTGCAACTCACAATTTCCTTTTCTGGGCAGGAAGGCTTTTAACCTATTGTATTAAGCAAGGTACACCCAGCATAGATTTCTTAAGGATGGACAGACAGGATCTGCCAGATCCTGTCTGCCATCTTTCAAAAGATCTGCATACCCAATCCCGCGCGTTCTCCCTATGAATATCATAGGAGAAACGCTCGGGACTGTGTGTTTCCACCGGCCGTGCTAGACTCCTCTATAGGAGTTCTAGCGGAGCTGTACCTTATGAACATTTTCGGTCTTTCCGAAAGAGCGTTCGGCCGACCCCAATTGTTCGGCGGGTCGCGCGTTCGTTCAGGAAAGCGAAGGTAACCCACATAACATAAGCCCCGATACCATCGGAAAATGACGGTATTGGGGCTTTATCGTTACTTTGTGTACCCGCTTTAGGACCAAATAGAAACAGCGAACATTTTGAGGGTGCAAACAAATTCGTTTAGTTATAGGGGCTACCTAATAACAAGGACACTGAAGGAAGAATCCAATAGGAATATAAGGCTCAGAAATAGAGATCCTGTCATGGTTACCTTGATTTACTGAAGCTGCAAAAAAAGAATAATCTAGAAAAGGGAAAGTTAAGTATAACACTATTTGGTTGAAAGCAATGCAAGGGAATGTGTGTGTGTGGTCTGGGCGATTGTAAATCAATAATGCAATGATGAGACATTGTTGTTTTTTTACTTCCCTTTTAATATGGCTGTCACCATGAATTAAAAGGTAAGTAAGTTGGTTGTGTTTACTCATGTTCAGGTGGGGGATCATAACAGACTAACTTTTTGTGATGATTAGGTCAAAAATTCGTTTTTTTTCTAACTTACCGTTAAAATATTGATTGCCACATAAATGAATGGTACCTCAGATGGTGTAAGTACCTGTTCAGGTTGGAAGTTAAAAAAACAAACTTTTTTTGATATTGATCAAATTTTATTTTTGACTATAGTTAAGGTGACCCATTCTATAGGCCATTTTGATGTACAATTCGACATTACCAATCAGAACATTTGCCATCGATTGGGCGAAAACATTGTACATTTTTCCCGTTCGTATCAAGCGACATTAGATCATAAAAATCGCTTAGTAATTACAAGTCGGAAAGTCGATTGGTAAAATGATTGAGATTTTTTCTGACGTTTCCAATTAAATATTTAATGTAATGTAACTCTCACAATAGAGACATTCGACATAATCACAAAACAATTGAATTTAAGACCATATTTATGGTACATCTTAGTAAATTAACATGGTACATCGGTCTATCAAAGTATTGTCAGTTATGTCTACCACAGTTATTGGAGGGTAGTCAGTAGTGTGTACCTGGGCAAGTGTGGTGTTTAAAAAAACAAACTTTGTTGATAATTATCAATTTTTGTAAAGAACTATAGTTACCTTTAAATATGGCGGCCATCGAAAAATGGAAGGGTAGGGCGAGTAGGCGTCTGTACCTGGATCAGGTTGGAAGTTACAAAAAAACTTTTTTGATGATTGTTAAACAAAATTTTTTGATCTTAGTTACCCTTTAAGTAGCGGCCAATTAATGGTAGTGGAGAGTCAGTAGGTGTGTGTACCTGTTGCCCTGATGGGGGGTTAAAAAAAAACATCACCTTTTTTGATTTATTGATCAATTTTTTTCTATTTTTTTTACTTAGTTATTCCCCTTTTTACTTTAGTTACTGCCACAGAATGGATAAGTAGAGTCACGTGTGTACCTGGGGTCTGGTTGAGGGGGTATGGTTTTTTTTGGTGTTTACAACCATAAACCCATCTTTTTATTGAGGAATAACATCAAAATTAGTTTTTTACTTTAGTTTACCCTTAATAAAGGACTGCCCACAGGATGGAAGGGTCATGTCCAGTGGTGTTTGTGTGTACCTATGTGAGGTTTAGAGTGTCTTTTTTGTTTTACACATAACTAAACAAACTTTATGAGGATATATCAAATTAAATTTTTTTGACTATAGTGTACCCTTAGTATGGCTTCCATTGGAATAAAAAGGCTATAGGTCAGTAGTGGGATGGTACCTTGGTCTGTGTGGGGGGTTGGGGGTATCACCATTTGTATTATGACCATGAAAACAAACTGTTTTGGAATATCCACAATTTGAGTTTGTTTCCATTCTAGGCTATGGGAAAAAATTCCCAAATCTCCTGGGGAGATGCATATATTTCACTATCGCAACCTACTCACTTGTTTTCCTCCAATAGATTAACCACTTTGTGACCGTTAATACATTGGCGAAATGCTAGTGGTAATTTCGACCCTTTGCGCATATTTTAAAGACACCATTGAAGATGGCTATTATTGTCGCGCAAAGAAAACCTAGACAAAAAACTGGCACAAAAATTTATTGCATCGCTTTGACGCTGTGCACAAAAACATTCGACAGGTGCAGGCAGTGCCAAAATTTCTCTAAGTACATAGGATTGGCAGTATCTTAGCGATTATTTTTCTCATTGGCATCTCCGTTGTTCATGTCTTTAGTCAAAAACATGTGGGAGAAGATACAGTCCAAAAAAGTAAATAGAAAGACCGTCATTTAGTCTCTTCAAGCCAAAAAAGGACATGTAAACTGAGGCACATTAATTTGTAACTATCACACAGGTATTAAGGATTAATACATCACAATCTTAAATCTGGGGGGGGGGGGGGGGTTTTTTTTTTCTTATTTTCTGACTTCCTTTCCCTCATGTTTTGTTAGCTCGAAATTTTACATTTTTAAAGGGGGTAGGGCCACGCTATCAGTAAAGGAACGGTCAATCAACAGACCTCCCCTTCTGGGGCACAGTTACATGTAGAACGATCCATCTATAAAATAAAGTCTTATTTCTCTATCACTGCAGTGGCTTAATTGATTCCGCATTAGATCAGGAAAGGAATTCCTCTGACAACACACTCACACTCACTCACACACCACACACACCCTTCAAACTCTACAGCTAAAAGAAAATCTTACTTGAGTCAAGCAGTTATTATAGCGCTCCAGTGCTGCTTACCTTCGCAAGCAAAGCTGTTTTAATTTCACTCAACTATACCAAATGAATGCTATTGGCTGTAGTGAGGCACGATCACTCCACTGCACATGCTCCACATCTATCCTGTTGCTTCAGTTTTGGGAGGGGGTGGATACATAGAGAGGGAAAGAATACTAACTAGGAAGTGATCTGAACAGGACATGAGGAGATCAGTGACGGAGCACTGAGAGCAAAAAGGGAATCAAGTTCCTGGAGCACTAAAAATATAGAACGGTATAAAGGAAGAATTTTTTCAGTTAGCGTCTTTTATCAATTCTTATATATATTTAAAGTAAATAATATTTATAAAAATAAAAAATAATATCATATTATTAGTATAATACAAAAAAAATTAAATATATTTATACAAACATAGAAGAAAAAATAATAATGCACTTTCCTAGGCCCAATACAAATTATTATGAACATACTTTTATAAACAAAGGGATTTGGTATACATTACGGTGGCCATGAATGAAAAGCCTTCCAACCAACATAAGGACCCCAGTCTGGAAGGTCCTAACGTCTGAACCTTTTTAAAGTTACTTTACTTCAATACATTGCCAAACTTTCCATTTCTTTTTCATTCTTTACACACTGGCATCCATATAACAGGCTATTTCACTTCCCCAGCCCTTTTTGGCTTTTTTAAAAATGAGGGGGAAAGCCATCCAGTTCTTTATATAAGCGACAAAGGACCTCCTAAAATGACGTGTTGCGGGTGTCTATACCACATGGAGCTTGACTGCTCGTCCTAATAAATACATACAATACAAGTTGATTGTGGGAGCACTCCATGTAGCTAATTTACAACTACAATTAGGCGAAGTGCCTACGTTTTTTGTGTTAGCTGCTGACTATTGCGAGGGAAAAATGTTGGAAATGTGAAAGATTTGTAAGTCTAAATGCCGCACTGATTCAACACCGGTGCTTTTATGTTGTGGTTGAAGTTAACACGTTTTTCCTTGACCAGCAAACACAGCACAAGAGAGGTGGGGTGAGGGCGTATGCCCGGCATGACTCCAATACACTTACTTTGAAGTTTGCTTCAACTCGACTTCAACCATTTTTATGGTAATTGTATAGGCTAGTTCGTTAGGCTAGGTAAGCTAGTTAGTCTAGTTATGCTAGTTATAGTTAGGGCTGGCGGGTCTTATCAAATCTTCTGTCTAGAATATTTCTATACTTCAGAAAGATGGCATTAGTGGTAACAACAATAGTATACAGCAAACTATACAAAAAGAGTTATTTAATTAAATTTAAAACAAAACCCTGATAGGATCATTGTTTGTGAGAATACAGCTGTTTTGAGGAAAGGAATTCATAGCCGTTTCTAGTGCATTTGCATATTAGTAATTGGACTGTCGAGGTAAATGGTTTAAGGGTAGTGTCACACACCTCTTTCAACTTTTACACTACTGTCCAGGGCAGGTCCCCCACCCCACCCCCCCAACCGCCCGTATAATATCTTCCTACCCAACAGCAAACAGTTTCCATTCTTTGAACTTACACGCACCTCGTTCCTTCCGCTTTTCTGGTCGCAGCTCCCTGCACCGCCGGAGGCAGCCAATCCACAGCGCGGCTGCCTCAGTGAGTACGGCGCTGGAACGACATCAGATGTAAGTAACGAAGGGAAGTGTTGTTTGTATGAAGATATAAAGCGGTTGGGCGGTGGGGGACATGCCCTGCAGTATTGTTAAAGCATTTTATGCATGATAGAATAAGCAAGAGAGGCATCGGTGATGGGGGAAAGGTTCTCCAACTACGCAAGTCTTGTATCCCTCCCGAGCCAACAAGAGGCAAGATCCTTTAGACAGGAAGACCTCCTACCCTACAGTTCCTGGGACTTATACACCAGACTCAGAAGAACCACAAGGAGCAGGGATGTAAGTAAAGTTTTTATTTAATGTACAGGGGGCAGTAGTAGGGACATTTTGATATTTGGGGGTGACATGCCCTTTAAATACCTATGGTGATAGGAAGTTCAATATCGTAAAGTTATTCCCCATGCCCCCAGCGAAGCCACGACCACTTGCCACAAACACACCCATGGACAAGCCACCTTTAACACAGCAGCGTGTGGAAGTGGGCGGATTCAGAAGTTTGGCTCAGGCCAGCAAAAACCCTTCCTCTCCTCCACTCGCCCATTATTTTTAGCATGGGATTCTCTTAAAAGACTGATAAAATATTTCAACAACCTTTTCTATACTGTTTAAAATAAAAGCTATTTGCGTAGTATCAGTATTATTAAATTATAAACACTCTTTACGTTACAGTGGGATTCACGGTTAGGACATGATGTGCATCTTCAAGAGCTCAGGTATTGATCAGCCTCAAAGAACAGTGTCTGTGCTTAAGTTAGAGGGACAACCCAGAAGCACTAAGGACAAGGAAGGGAAGTATTGGGAGGTTTAGTTTAGTTTCTAAACATATAGATGTGACATGATTTCGACACCAGTGTCTATTATTATTATTGTGGAATTTATATAGTGCCACCCTCTTCCGTAAGCGCTTCAATATTACATTGTATACATTTCCATCAGGCCTTGCCTTGAGGAGCTTACAACTCTTCACATACATACATCAGCACATACAACCATCTGATGTATTTATGAATTGTGGGAGGAAACCACGCAGCTATGGGGGGATGAACATACAAACTCTAACATATACCGAAGCACACCGAGCACACAAAGAATGGCTGCAAGAGACAAGTACAGTTCTCCTTAAATTCCTTTGAAAAAATGTTTTAGTTTATTTAGTAAGAATAAAAGAAAAAACTTGTCGTGTTGTTGAAAATAAACAACGGAGTATTTTTTTAGAATGTTGTCTTGTGAATAGGCAGGATAAAAAAGCCATAGTGGTGTTATTCTGTTTAACATGCTGTATGAGATAACCTGACTGGACAACATATTCTTTTGAATATTATTCGTGAAGCAAATTATTTAAATGTGAATGTGAAAGACCGCAATATTATTTTAGCTATCTATATCATCGGATTGAGAAAATGTTCACATCTCATTCCACTTTCCAGACAGCACATCACTGAATTAGATTTGACATAGAACGAAACGAAAGAAATTCAGTTGACCGAACGACTAAACTATGACTACTTATAGCAATTAGCCACTGAAGTCCTGACTCTTCCAACTACATGTCTGATCTTAATGACACATGAAAGTATTAGATGACAGATCTGCTCTGAGGTTGGCACCTGCCTTTAAAGATTCTGCTCTCACACCCTTTGAGTGCCCTCCTATTTTCTCCTCCTGAGTAGGTGTTCCCCTAAAGTGATATTAACCTTTAAAAGCATCTCCACCCTTTTAAACTGGTCACTGGTAGAGATGATGAAACTGAGACATTCGTTCTGGCCAGCAGTTCTGAGGAACTTTTTTATACCCGAATTATCAACAGTGGGTTTTGTGACTTTGTTGCTGTTTTTACAATCTCAATTTCCAGCTTCCTGAATTGTTCCAACTGTCAAAATTTTGGTAAATTCTGTTAGAGAAGTGTTTTCAAAACTGCCAGTTCCAAAAAGAACACAGGTTGTTAGAAACCAGGGACTCATCTGCTACGTTGATTATCAGTCCTTCCCCACCATTATTATCAGCACTTTATTAGATGCATTTACTAGGCAGGCAAGCGATTATAATTTTTATAATGTAATATAATTGTACTGTATAAGTTTTTGCTTCAATTCTGCAATTATTCAGTAAGTGACTCATGGACTAATGGTTTCGTCAACCACCATCTTCCAGTTCACATCTTCGGAAGAAGGATTTTTTTTCCCCTTCTCCATTAGTTGTTTTTTCCCCCTTCCTCTGGACAACTTTGGTAGGGTTCATGTGTAGGCTAAAAGGGTTTAACTGGGTTGGGACATGTGTTTTTTCACCTTCCAATACTAAATTGATTCCTAGCTGAAATGCATTTTACTTTGGTGTTGTCCAATCTAAAATTTTATCGAAGATCGTCCTTGTACTGTCCTGTCTTAGACCCAATATTCCAAACTCTCTGCCAATGTTGAGAATTTTTTTGTTTTACTTAGTTACAAATGCACATTTACTCAAACAAGATCCTTCTGAATTATTAATTTGGATTATAAAACGATGGTACATTCATAATGAATAATGGTCTTGATGACAAATGATTGTGAAAAAATTTGTGGCGACATCTGGTGACATCCCCCCCCCCCCACCAGCAGAAAGAAGTTATAAATAACTTGAATGATTACTTTGTGTCAGTTAAGACACAATCCGGGTGCAGGATTACATCCTATATCTTACCAAAAATTTTTTTTTTTTTGATCTTCTTCTTTTGACCCTACTAGTGCTGTGTAGCTTATCTGAGCAGAATTTGTTCTCTGCAGCACCTTGTACTGTAAATGTCAAAAACATGTTCTTCTTCATGCCCACTGGAAATTACTTGGCAGTAATATTATATCTCCACTAAAGCTGCATAATTATACAAATATAACAATGGTTCAGAGGGGGGATGATTCTTTGATGCACACCACATAAGTATCCACTATGTTATTTGATTTGGTTTAGGTAACCGTTAAAAAAACCATTTAAAAGCTTAAAAACATGAGACTGAACAATTAAGTAGAATAACAGGCAATGTATGGACTTAAATTCTACTGAAACTAAAGCTGCAAGCTCATCCTTAGACCAAGTTTTTCACTCAAAAAAGGGGTTGCCCACCTGATGAGCGTGTGACAACAGATCTTTGTGTCCATCGGTTTGTTTAAATAAGACTTTCTGAAATGGCAGACATGGAAAACACTGTTATAGGCCTGTGAACACAGCAGTTAGCCTGGGAGATAAGCGTGTATTGGACAATGCCTTTAGGACCACACAGGTATATCATATTTAAGGCTTAATGTGTCATTATATTAGGTTCTGTTGGCGCATCCTCCAACTAGCTAGTATATCCAAATGAGTCATTGGAAGCTTTTTCACAGGTTTTGACACTACATGCACGAGAATCTTTTATTGTATTTGGCGAACGGAACTTAGTTAAGCTGGTTGTTTTCATTACTCTTCATGGATTGAATAGGTTATTTCTGGGCTGGGACATAAAGAATGAAAGAGAGGAGTGCTATTCATAGGCCTCATGTAGCACAAAGGAAGTTTACTGTGCTGACAATAAATCTAAAATCTGTGATACACGTTCAGATATCTGTCTTGGCATGGCGTGTTCTAAGGGAGTGTCCTCGTTATCTCCTTTGAAGACCCGGCTTCTTCTTGGCTGTGTTTCAAAGGGAAGTTTGGTTTGCTTATTAGAAGATGAGCATTTAATTGTGGCATTTAGTTTAAAGTCTCGTGCTTATCTCAAAACACTCACTAATATAGTTACATTCCATGGCACCTCCCACACAATAAAACTTAATCCATTTTCTTACCTCTCTATTATTAATATGATCCTAGTTATATCTCTAAATCTTTTAATAAAAAAACTGAAGCCATACGAGCACTCTTCAAAGTGACTATGTGCGTAATCTACGTAATTGAGTTAAACTCTTTTAATAGTTCTTTGTGTGTGTTTTCAGTCATTGCAATAGAAATCAGCGAGAAATGAGAAACGAGCTGGACAGTTCAAAGAGTAATTCTGAATCATTTCGCATGCACGGACTCCCACCAGTGGACTACTCAAAATGTACGTAAGGAGATAGACTAAGCAGAAATGGTGTTGGTGCGAAAGAAAATTAGTCGTCAGGACGTCGCCTGAGGTTAAAATCCTTCTAATGCCTTGTTATCAATTACAAAGTCAAAACTGAGCATCAAAACATACTATTGCTGATTAATTTTAGTATTGATTATCCATCTCAAGTAACAAATGTTTGTCATTAATTATTGCATTTTCTTTTAGGGAAATTTTTCCCTACATTTGGCATTTTAGAAGACATCCATGCCCAAGTTCTTTTCACTTTGCATTGTGATGGAAGATGAAAACCACTAGTGTCCCTAGTAACTAGTGAATGTGGGTCGTAAGGTTCACATTATTGGTGATAACTTAATAAACAACAAAAGACGGGGGAGGACGGACAAAATTGCAAGTGCAATGGTGCTTTAATAGCAAACGGTACACGACATGTTTCGGGTCCAAACACTTGATAAAGGGTGTTTGGACCCGAAACATGTTGTGTACCGTTTGCTATTAAAGCACCATTGCAACTTGCAATTTTGGTCCGGTCTCCACCTTTTTTGTTGTTTTCAGTATCTGTGTGCTCTTGGACAGAAGCACCTTAGAGCCCTTGGACCTGCCGTTTGGTACAAGACCAGGAACTATATTCATATGTGATAACTTAATATCCTGTTTTTTTTTTTTTTTAAAAATTTCAATTTTTACACAAATGAAACTGCATTACGAAATGTGAAGATAAACGAGGATGATAAAGATATATCCTAGAAAGATAGATATATGATAAATAGACAGACAGATTAATCTATATATAGATATATGATAAATAGATAATAGAGACAGAGAAAGAGAGACAGATAGGTAGATAGATTGACAGACAGACAGATAATAGAGAGAGACAGATAGATAATTTTTATAGAGAGAGAAAGAGATTGTTATTTTGTACTATAAAATATATATTATGATAAAATTTGAACACAGACAATGTTGTGTAAACTTACACTACATTAAGTTAAATACAATATACACCGTAAAGTGTAGAAAATATGGATAATTACAACTTTAAGTCCAACATCAAGAATTGGATTTGAGGCATTGGAACAAAAATAAACCAGGTTAACCACTTTAGTTCAACTGAGAATGTAAAGCAACAAACCAGTCAATTTGCTAATGGCAGAGTTACTAGGTTCTCCATTTTATCAACTAGCCTGTGTTCTAGTATCATGCATAAATATATATATCTATAAAGACAGACTGACTTCAAGTGTGCATACATGGGTCAATTTGCCTTAGATCATTTTTCATTTCAATCAACTTGTTAGATAAAATGATTAACTGTTGATTGAAATTAAATTGAACACAGAACCACACGTGATTTTCCGTTCTTTACTAATGCGATTCCTTTATAAATGAGATTCCTTTTAAAATGTAATTCCTTTATAAAAGTGATTCCTTTATTAATGTAATTCCTTTATAAATGTGATTCCTTTATAAATGCAATTCCTTTTAATATGCGATTCCTTTATAAATGTAATTCCTTTATATATGTGATTCCTTTATAAATGCGATTCCTTTATAAATGCGATTCCTTTTAAAATATGATTCCTTTATAAATGTGATTCCTTTATAAATGCGATTCCTTTTAAAATGCGATTCCTTTATAAATGTAATTCCTTTATAAATGCGATTCCTTTATAAATGTGATTCCTTTATAAATGCGATTCCTTTATAAATGTAATTCCTTTATTAATGGGATTCTTTATAAATGCGATTCCTTTTAAAATGCGATTCCTTTATAAATGTAATTCCTTTATATATGTGATTCCTTTATAAATGTGATTCTTTTCTAAACGATTCTTTACTATGATTTCTTTATTAATGCGACTCCATTTAAATGCAATTCCTTTTAAAATGCGATTCCTTTATTAATGCGATTCTTTACTAATGTGATTTGTAACTGATATTTCAACAAGTTTGCATGCTTTTTAATGCGACCTGACCGATCAAAATTCGATCTATTCCACACTCGAATCTGTCACTTTTGGTTGATCTAATGGAAAAAAGGAATCGAATTCACTAAACGTTTGCAAAGAAAAATCGGCTCATATATGGCTAGCTTTAGACTAACTGGAAAGCACTGCATATGTTCAGCCCAATAATATATGCCCAAGAAAAAAATGTGAAACATCATTATAATTAATTAATTATTATAATTAAATAATTATTTAATTTCTAATTACAAGCAAAACTTAGAAATTAAAACTTTAGAAATTAAAAAACTAACTTACAGATTTAGGCATTGCTTCATTTATCTGCTAGTATAGTCCCATCCCTAGGTTTTCCTTGGCCACTTAATGCTCTTAGTCTTACAATAGTTTTCCTGTATCATTTGTTACAGTCATTTTCATCACAATATGATATGAACTTTTTATCTGAACAGATCAGAGTGGCTGTGCTGATATTCAGTGTGACATCAATGCCCATTGTGTCTCATCAGAAAATGGCCCCAGATGTCAGTGCATAGAAGGCTTCACAGGGAATGGAAAGATATGTCATGGTAAGATGAAAAGATGCATATTCATTACTAGTGTTGGAACTGTATAGTTCCAACACTATATAAAGAAAAATGTGTTAGCCCTGCCCTGTTTTTATGATTACCCTTGTGTAAGTGCTACAGAATTTCCAAAATTGCATTAGAATGCATGGATAGTTTTATAGTCTTAAATTAGGCCTATGAGATATAGATAGATAGAAAAATAGATAGATAGATAGATAGATAGATGTTAGCAATGAAGGGACTAAAGGTAACAAGTCCCTGTGGGTTACTTACCTTGAAGGCACCACAGACCAGATCATTTTACCTTCCTGTAGTTAGTGCCTCTGTTCTGTGTTGTAGCAGAGTCTGGATGTTAGACATTTGGCTGGGCCAGGGAACATCAGGCATTGCCTGCGTCTCTTATAATTGCAGTTTTGCTGTTCAAATATTGGATTAAAATTAACTAAAAAAGGTACAATCACCTTTCCACATCTACTATCTCCCACATTAAAACTTGTTTCCTCCAATCCAATCTGTTCTCCACCAATACAATCTGTTTCTCCAGGGATAACACTCCTGTCACATTGAATAGTCTCTTGTGCGCCACTGTAGTGGATCCTCATCCCCCTGGCTATGCACTACCCCCCCTTCCCAATTAACTTATAATGCAACAGATTAATGCCAACTTCATATCCTTTCTCACCTAATATTTTACCTTTTTTTTATAACTGTATTTGTTAATTCTTTCCTCCGGCACGTCAATTTCACCCACAGTACTGTGTATCCCTACCACCACAACGACTACAAAAGTGCAGCTTTTTATCCTTTTCACTCCAAACTTGCCATATAGCCTCCAATAATTACTTCTCGCACTTTCATGGGAGTATCATATCTTTTATTTGTACCAAATCATCCTATCAGTGGTTTCTAACTCTAAACAATATACTACTTGAAAAACCTATTGAGGGGTTGGAAACTTTACAGGAAACTTTTCTATTTATAAGCAAAAAAATGCACTAAATGCAACACTATTTGTTCTTCATCTTATGAAAGATAAACAGTAAGATTGCATGCTGGTAGATATTTGTTTCTCTATCAATGATCCCAGTTTCAATGAAGCGGAAATGCACATTTTAAAGGAGAACTAAATGTTACAAATACAACTAAAAGATAAGGCAGCAATCCAGCATCATGTGTCACTTACTCTGCCCAGATCTGTTTTTTGTCCTAAAAATATTGACACGCCGGGGGAAACTGGTGTGCCTCAGCACTATTGGTAAAGTCACAGCAGCATACCTTACCTGTGCATGTTACAGCTTTTACAGCTGCCAGCAGTAAGGAAGAGATGCACTGATGGGTGACATTAGTTGTCATTGCTGCCTTCTGTAAACCTTTCCTATTAGCCTTTTTGAACATGCAGATTTAGGCAAATGTGAAATCATTTGCCCCTGTATCATATTAAGCCTTTAGTTTATTATAAATTTTAATTGTTTATTTGTGCATATTGCAGAATATTTATGTATCATATTCTTAAGATAGCTTGTGCACAGAATGGAAATAAACTACATAGACTGTTCCTGCATGCTCAGGTCACACTGGCATTGCTAAAAAAATGATATCACCTTTTCCCCCTAGAGGCTAGATGAGGCATCAGTTTAATTCTGCCCAGAATTTCTTCCCTGGCAGACTGGAGAGTTTAGAAAGCAGAAAAAAAAAGGATTGGCAAATCTGCCAACACACACACACACACACACACACACTCTGTTGTGTGAAACTATCTTTCATGCAATAACCATGTGCTATTAAAATAAACTATTCCAAGAGACTGGTCTAAACCAGTTGCCTTGGTTTAAAATGATAGTTCTTTTCTTTGCTGTGCAGGGAGATGGTTACAATAATGCCATGGCATGTAGAGAAATACCAATTCAGATAACTATCTCAATGGCTTAACATACAATGAAAGTGTATGTGGAACAATTATTTATTCAATTTTGTATTTGAGAGAAAATATAGGTAGTGGGTTTGGAATAAGCAAACGTGTGGCTGTTCTACATCATTACACAAATATCTGCTGGAAAAATGTATGTTGTTGGGTGCGGCTGTTTCCTATGCCGAGAGCTTCATATTTAATGTTCTGGTGATATGTACTTTTGTTACAACATGACAAATCAGTGGGGTGAATATTTAATGCAGGAACATTTTTAGGCATAGGCCACCTAGGCAAAGAGCTAGAACGCCTATGTTGAACCAGGGCTCCCTAGCATCTCCCTGTCAGCTGTTACTTGCTGTGTTAGATCTGCTCTCCTTGTTCAGCTTTAATTTGTAACATTGTAGTGAGTAGAAAGCCTGAAGGTGAAGGAAGGCGGAAGGAGGATGAGCTCAGCTAATAGTACCGAGGGGAACAGTTCTAAAGTGCCAGGTAAAAGCTGCTGCAGACTTTATAACAGTGGCCCCTGTGACTAACAGCCATGACATCCCTATCCCTGCCTCTTTCTTCCTTCCACCCAACTCTCCAATTAGAACTTCGAGTGGGTGGGGACTGGGGAGTGAACAATTCAATGGAGGAGACATGGAAAGCAGGTACATACTGTATATCATGTCAATGCCGGTAGCTGAAAGGGTTAAAGGTAATACTGTGTTGGCACTGAAAGTATTAATGCCAATACTAGCGTTGAAAGTACTAATAGGAAAGTCTGTTGGCATTGAAGGGTTAATGATAATACTCTGCTGGCACTGAAAGTGTTAATGGCAATACTATGGGGAAGTCTGTTGGCACTGAAAGTTTTAATGGCAATACTTTGGGGGAGTTTGCTGGCACTGAAGGGTTAATGGCAATACCCTGGAAAGGTACTGGCACTGAAATTATTGATGCCAATATTCTTGGAAAATCTGTTGGTATTGAAAGAGTTAACCATCAGATTTCACCAAATTTCCCTGTTCTGTCCTACCCGGCTGGAAACAATTTCTGGGGAGAACACTGGTGCCAAATACCATGCATCCACTGAAACCTATCCTGTCTTTCCAGTCAGTATTTCATTGGTGGGCAGTGTCGCTGCATACGCACAAGCGTATGTATACATGCCTGCCTCACCTGGTACAGTGTGCCCCCCTTACCAACTAGTAAAGTGTTCCCTCTATAATGAACAGCAGCATTGGACAGTATCAGAAGGAAGAATCCCAGTTGAAGTTTCATAAGTTTCTGTATCTTTTTTTGGGGGGTGGGGGTGGGGGGGAGCCCAGGGCACTAAAATGGCTTGAAACTGCCCTGATTCAATGGAAATGCAGGAAAGTATTAATGGAAGCCACATTCTTGCTGACACAAAAATGGAAATTGTTACAATTTGTAGCTGTCTTTAATGAAAAGAATAGTTGCTCTAGTGCCGACTGTGTGTTTGGTCCCTGCACAAAGTCACTTGCCATAACCTTACCCTTAGATGGAGAAGAATAAAGACCTGCTGTGCCTTTCTGTTGATGCACTTCAAACAGGAGCCAGTCAGTTGGAAAAAATTCCTGTCATCGTGAATAGAAGCACAGCTGTGTGTCACTGCTGCAGTCCTAAATTGTATTGGAAACTCTCTTTGTACAAGCAGCATGAACAGTGTCCCATTTAGAGACATGATTTTTAGGCTTCATGTTTTCCTTTACATCATTAGATGTGTTTGGACTATGACCATTTCCAGCGGCTCAAAGTTGTTCCCTCTCTAGAGTATCATTCACTTCTTTGGATTCCTATAGACATATATAGACATAAAGTTGTTATAAAGTTGTAAGGCATCAAAAATATTTGTTACTTACTGTATATTGTGGCAAACTGCCATCCAGTCTAGCTTCCAGGGCCGTTTTTAGGCATAGGCCACCTAGGCAAAGAGCTAGGGTGCCTATGTTAAACCATGGCACCTATTCTTCTCCCTAGCATCTTCCTGTCAGCTTTTACTTGCTCTATTAGATCTGCTCTCCTTGTTCTGCTGTAATTTGTAATATTGTATTTAGTACAGAGTCTGAACTTAGCTCCCTCTACTTGGAAACAATGTTACAAATGAACTGAAGGTGAAGGAAGGAGGGGGGAGGATGAGCTCCGCTAAAAGGACTGATGAGGAGATCAATTCTAAAATGGCAAGTAAAAGCTGCTGCAGGTGAAAAGAAGGGAAGGGGTAGGATCTTAAAGGCATGTATTCCTTTATAATACATAAGTGTGATATTTTATAATGGGTGGTGCAGTGGTATATATCCTTATAAAAATCACTCAGCTATGTCACTAAGTGACTCATTTCTTATATTTCTTATATCCCACTGCTCCTCCCATTCCAGTGTTCATATCTGGACAATGACTCAGCGTTTTTTGCAGTGTTTAACTTGCAGATGTTCTGTTCTACTGGGTTTAAGTTACAGAAGGTAGCTTGGGGGGGTTAAGGTGGAAATAGGGACAAGGCTAGAATTTAAAATGTGAATGGGGTGAAGGAATCAGATACTTATGTATTATAAGAAATAATGCGCCCCTTCACATTATAATAAAAGGACATTACGCCACTTTGGATTTCCCTGCCCTGTATAAAAGCACTTGGCCTATGGCTTCATGCTTCTATATTGTCAGGGAACTCCTCTGTGGCGTTAATATCCTTATATTATACTGTAAGGGGCGCATTATCCCTTATATAACATACCCTGTATTGGATACCAATGGGATCCAGGAGTAAATAATAACCTTATAATCGGTGCGCTACTGCGTAGTAGCGCGCCAATTTTAACCCGGAACTAAGGCAGCTTTTCTCCCCCTACCCCTCCATCCTGGCTATGGAAAACACTTATGGCCCTTTGCTTAGTCCTCCCCAGCATCGGGTGTTCTGCCCGGGTAAATTTTGCATGATGTCCTGTATCATTAAAGTTTTTTATTTAAAAAAAACCAATAAAATAACAGACGCACCAAATAAGAAGCAGATATTCACACTAGTCAAGTAGCTGTCAGCAGTGTGAGAAGTCAGAGGTTAGTGTTCCTATAAATCTTGTAACTTCTGCCTGCTCTGTGTCTTTCATGCTGATTGCTGTTTTCGTTAGAGGGGGAGGAGGGTGCCAGGCCAGTAGACAGTGCTAATAGTTTTCCTATTCATTGCTCTGCTGTCACTGTCCTGCAAAGTCTGTATAACTATTTAATATCTATCTAATCTTGTCTGTCAATCTATCTAATGTTTATCTGTCCAGACAGACAGATAGATAGATGATAGACACACAGACAGATACACGGACAGATAATATATAGATTCTAGACAGACAGACTTACAGATGATAGCCAGACAGACAGATATATGGGGTTTAGAACTTGTCACAGTTAACAGCCATGGGGAGGATGTCACAATCTGGTGCAGGGAGAGTGGTGTTTGCCACTTCATTTTGTCTTTAAACAAGAAGTCAGGGGTAGGTTTTAATGGATAATGTACACCCTACTGTAATAAAAGTCACCTCGGAGTTCTGTGCCCTGTATAAAAGCCACTCAGCTTTCGGCTTCGTGCTTTTATATGGTTGCGGAACTCCTCGGTAACTTCTAATATCCTTATAATTTATAGTAGGGGGTGCATTATCCACTATATATCGTATGTAACATTATAATTGCAATACAAGGTTTTAACCACTATATATTTCACAGTAAGAGTATAGCCATAATTCTAAGACAGAGAAAGCATAGATTTATATTTATCTGTTTCTGTGAACAAAACCCAAATACAGTAGTCCATCTTTTGATAAAATGTCTCTCACCATGGTAAATAGATGCAGTTAGCTCTTTCATCCTACAATACAGAAATGTAGATGTGGGCTGGATTTCAATTACCAGTACCTGGGCACAACTGTCTTTCCAGCAATTAGAAAGAAAAGAGTATGTCTTTTTCAAGGAAGTTAAGGAGTCTGGAAGTGTTATAAGAAGTAACCTTTGAGCATCATATGGTACCTGATATAATGTAAGTTTGTTATAGAATTCATAAAAAGTAGGAATGGAGGCAGGCAGCCAGAAAGCCCATAAAATCCAGTCTTTATTAGTTAATCATGTAAAAACAGCTAGCTCCATGCCCCTGAGGAAGTGACGAGAGATCACGAAACATGTTGGGTGGAGCTTATAGATGAAGAGTGTGGGTGTTTAATTTGGATCCGATGTGCTGTTTTTACATGATTAACTAATAAAGACTGGATTTTATGGGCTTTCTGGCTGCCTGCCTCCATTCCTACTTTTTATGAATTGCATTGGGGCCGTGTGGGAGCCGGCTTTTCTCGGAGGTGCTGTGAGCGCTGGAAGTGACCCTACTTTCTTTTTTCGTTGAGCAGTATGCTCCTGATCTGCAAACCGTGAGTATTTTGTATAGAAGTTTGTTATAGAGTTGTATAATAGCATTCCAAAATGGGAGGAGATTTGGGCATGAAAATCAGATTTGGAATAGGTTCCTGTGTGTAAGAGGCATCTCCAGCATTGATCAGATATGGTTGCAAAAAGTTTGTGTAGCCTGGATGGAGGGTGGTACCATCTGGAAATGACCTTATAGCTTCTTTCCTGGGGATTATGGGCAAAGAATCTCCCATTGTTCTGGGGTGAGGACCATGTGAAGTTCATGTTCCCATTCTTTTTAAACAGGGCAGAGCTTCTATGGAATTAGAGTTTAGAATCTTACAACATTTTGAGATGATGTTGATAGGTGTTTTGTGAAGGGAGCATAATGTTTTAAACTTAGTTTTAAAGTAAGTGCTGGGATTGCATATAAAGTGTGACATTTGGGCGTATTGAAATTAAGAATGAAAGGTGTTCGTGTAGCAGGGTTGACAGAGGAATAAGGCCCTCTGGTGTCAAGGCTTGAACAACATGGGGGAAATCCATTGTGGACTATTTGAGAAAAGATTGTGATAAATTTCCAGGTGGGAAAGCAGGAATGTGCATGATAAATTTCATGGCCCTTGGTAAGGTTGCCCGCTTATTTATGGTTCTATTTGTATCCTAAGTTGAAAGGAATGGGCAAACAAAGTATGAGGGTTCCATTAAAGGTCTATCCTTTTTTCTTCTGTATAAGCCAAGGAAGGGTGTGTGTGAGCTGATACTATTGATACCCAAGTTTTAGTAGGCAAGTGATAGTTCCAGTCCAGGATGTGGGAGATTAAGGATGCTGTGTGGTAATGTGGTAAAGTTTCTGTTCTGGAAGACCTTATCCTCCTGTTTTAGCATAGGGACCTTCCCTACTAATGTTAATAGTCTTTGACATGTAAATTTAAAGAAGATTCCAGGTAGTATAATTGGAAAAGTTTGGAAAATATACAAACATTTTGGCAACAAATCCATGCGAAAAGTATTTATCCTGCCAAACCAATAGTATTTCTTAGTTTACCATGTATCTATGTTGGAAGGCATCACCCTGATCAACAGAGCATAATTTAGGTGATATAAGTTGGTTAGGCTAACTTATATAATACTTAGGATCTGGACTCCTAAGTATTCAAGGGACTGTGTTTACCATTTTTTTACTCTGTGGGCCATTTTTGGATATCTTGTATATGTATTTCTACTGGTGATGACCAAGTGTTCCACCATAAGCACATATAATAGGGGAGAGAGAGGGCATCCTTTTCTTGTCCAATTTTAAATGGTACAGGTCTCAGAAAGAGCGCCATTAATTCTGATGCGAGCAGAATAATGGGACCTAATTAGGCTTTTATCAGGGTTTGTTCTAAAAATAGCAAGCTTATCAAAGGCCTTTTCAGCATCTATGGACAATAAGCACAGGAGGTTATTTTGTGTTTGGGCATTGGATAGGAGATATATAATTTTAAAAGTATTGTCTCTAGCTTCTCTTTCCAATACAAATCCAACCTAATCAATATTTATCCACACTGGGAGAAAGTCTTGTAGGCATAGGCAACTACTATTATATGCAGCCACTGGTGGCTCTGAACTGCAGAGGGGCCCATTGCAATCTCTGGAAAAAAATCATTATAATCTGCTTCCGGGAAGTGATTATTCCAATGGGATTTTAACTTGGAAAACAGGCATTTATGTTCATAATCATTCTCAAAGATGATCTGATGATCATCTTTGGTAATGCTAAAAAAATTAAAGTGAAACACACACAAAAAATCTTAAAGTAATACACTTTTCTTTTTTTTTTTTTTTTACAATAAAACCAAAATAAGTGAAAAAATGTGGTCTTATCCACGCTGCCCAAAAGTCCCCAGGAAATTATCAAAGTAAATGCAGAATATTAGTTCACCAAGACTCAATTACAAATGCAGGAAATTTTGCTCAGGTAACAAAAAGAGACAGAACAGAATGTTTAGGATCAGTAAAGTGTAACTCTCTCAGTACTGTTTGGTTTCCACTGAATGGCACTAAAAATAGTGGAGTTTCAATACCAGATCTCTTCCATCAAAAATACAGGGAGAAAAATTGGCTCTTGACATTCTTAAAAACCAATCAGAGCCGGATTAAGAACAAATGGGGCCCAAGGCACAAGTCAGATTTTTGCCCCCCCCAACTACCCCCCCGCACCCCCACCCAACCCCATTCCCTCACTGATGAAAGTAGTAGTTGGGTTATGATTGTGGAATGGATCACCAGATTCAGTTAGAAATTACACACTGTCTGTTTCTGTAAAGTAAGTTCGGAAGTTTACTTACTTTGTTGTCTCACTGTGAGTCTTGACACTGTCACACTCAGCATCGGGCCCAGCCTTGGGTTACGCGGCACGCCTCTTCTTCTCCTTCTCCTGCCTGCGCGCCCAGCAGTCCGTCTCTTACGCTGCGCGCCTCCAGCCTCCCGCCCAGACGTACTGAACCACCAATGATTCTACAGTAGTACTGTACTCTCCGAGTTCTCGTCTCCTGATTGGATGTCCAGCAAAGCAAACCAATCAAACTACTAGTCAAACGCTGCGCACGCACGCGCTATCAAGGGCAGGGTAAAGAATTAATTTAATTGCCTAATATTGTACACATTAATGCAGATACTTGCCTCGGGTGCCTTGTGGATAATCCGGCCCTGAAACCAATACTAAAATGTACCCAATGGGCATGGCTTAGAGTGGGTGGGGAAAGAGGCATGACCTAAAATTTGTAGGGGCCCCATGTCTTTGCTACAGCTGGGGTCCCAAACTAGGCTTAATAATTATTATGTCTGTCAATTTTTAATGACAGACAGTCCCAAGTGTTCTCCTTATATAAAGTACATTTCCTTCAGCTGCACATTTCCTTTAGTAGCCAAGGGAAATTTTTAGTCAGTTCCAAGTAATCTCGAGACTGTAAACGTTCATCGGCCTCAGGAGCACTCGGAAATGTGGTACACACTTTAACATCAAAAAGGTTATTGTGTCAGATCCAACAGAATTGTCCCTTTATAGTTAAAGGGTATCTCCACTGCTAAAAAATGTGATGCGTACAGAGAATACAGACTCCGTTGGGACCTGTCAGACTACGCTTGTATTTCCTTGTAACATATGAATATTATTGATGAATTCAATTAGTAGAATTACAGGGCAATTTACCCAGAGCCGCTATGGCTCTGTGTAAATGTTTAAAACGCTGGCTATCAGATGGCATTAAAATCATGCTCTACAACTGGCGCAAATGCGATATTGAATTGCCAGTGCCGGATGTGTGGGTGTCTTTTACGTAACCAGCGCATCCAGCACTATTAAGGAGTTTAAGTCGCGCTTAGCAGTAGCGAACTGCTTAGTGTGACTTTAACTCCAATCACCTGCAGAGCGCCGCTGGGTAAATCGCCCTATTAGTGTTTTTTTTTAAAGCCAGAAGTAATCATTGATTTTTGAGCTTTGGTCATTTCTGCAAAGTAAATAATCCTACAAAGTGGTTAGGAATAAACTATTTAATTTTTACAATTGCAACAGGTCTCAAAGTGTAAAACATGACTAAATCCAAGATTTAACTATTTCCTCCTCCCAATCTATAATTGTAATGGTGATAGGAGCAAGTATTTTACAATTTTGCTGTTATTAAGGAGATAATAGCTTTAGAAGTTTTACTGGAAGTTCTCAGCTCTTATTCTGCCTGCCTTACTTCAGAAAAATATAGTTAGAATTCAAGAAAACCAGAAAATGACCTCTTTGACCTGTAATAATGTAGCAAAATGTTTGGTTACCTTTGTTTACTGGAACTAAAACTTTATTGACAGCGAAACAGAAGGTAGGAATCCTTGCTCCTACCAACCAATTAGAAAACCATGAAGAGGTTCACTTACTTCATGTAAGTATGTACCACATCTGCTTTCAGAATCTGAACTTCTTTTGGACTGGTATTAGCAGCTTACAGACAGTCTGGCTAATCCAGTTACTGATAAACTGATTTAAATACTGTAAATATATTAAATTGTATAGGTAATTATAAAGGTCAAGTTTGCTCCCTAGAAATGCAATCAAAATACATGCAGAGGCATATTTGTCAAATAATGGTAATGATATCACGACTAATCAAATTCATGTTAGTATTCTGCTATACAGCAGTAATAAAACAACAGAGTCATAAAATACTGAATGATCGGTATTTTATGACCACTTATTATGGCCTGATTTATAACTGCACAGACACCAAATTGTATCTGTAATCTGTAACGCCATTGGTATTTTACCATGTGGTCACAAAATACCAATAACAGGTAAATCCCCTTGAGTCACTAAACTTGTGTATTATAAAAAATAATGCACCCTTAGTTGTAAAACACAAGTATATCAATCATCATCCTGTAGGTCTCAGAACTTACTGAAAATGCATATTTATTAGTGTTTCTGCAATAAAAGTCTTTTAGTGGCTTGTTGTTATGAGTACCTAATGTGGCAAGCATTATTTAATAATATGATAAAGCTGGTTGAATTTTCAGCATTTAGCTTTTCACGAAAATAAAACTCAACAGTTTCGAACATCTCTAGATCTGATCCATGCTTTACAAATTAGCCCGCGCAACACTTTGCTTTGAGGTGGACTCACCAGTATTCATGGGGATATTAAAACATACATTGTTCACATAGAATTAAATTTAAACATTTGGATCAACAAGTGAGATCTCCTTTCAATAGAAAACCAAATTCATCATAAAAATAACAAATGAACTGTAATACTAAAGTTTTAACATGTTATGGGGAATCTGTTTCCATACCAATTCAACATGAGCAAATCAATATAATGGTACTAAGTTGAAAAAAGGTTATCTGGTCTATTAGCCAGCAAATGAAAGTCTGACAGTCAGTTTGAACTAACAAAATAGCTTTTACCTTAATAAAATACTTTTTAAACAAGGACATTAAATTAAATCTTAAATTAACTGTTTGCAGCCAATTGCTTGCTATTTTGTTATTTATTTAACAGTATTTAGTATGATTTGTTACTCCTTAACTGTTAGGTTTAATGATTTGATATAACCTTTGTTATTTAGTTCAGCTTCTGCCGGGGAAGAGAGAAGTATATCTCTTGAAAGCTTGCCTATAAACCTGTCAGTGCACAACATAAAGGTATCAGCATACACTACACTACTCATCTTTTTATAAAGTTCAGGCGGAAACATTTTTACAACTTATAGATAGACATAATGCATCACTTCCTCCCCCAAATAAAATCCTGCCCAAAGCCATACCTGTGAGGAAAAAATAGAATCATGTACTGTAACAGGCACTGTGCCTACTTTAACAAGAGCAGAATGGCCAAGAGGGGGATTGCTGAAAGGGTTATTATAGGCAGTGGTAAGCTCAGCACACCACAAGCATTATATCCCTGATCTATTTTTAAGGTCAATTCAAGTGTGATACATACTGTATGTATATAGTATCCCAAAATTTAAATTTTTTAATCCTATATTTATATGACAAACAATATTGTCTTATAAATCCTTTGTTTCTTTATAAAAATAAGGATTGTTTTGCCGTATTAGTCCAATATATGTAGTAAAAAGTACTGTGTAGTAAACAGTACTGTGATACTTTTAATGGGGTTAATTGAAATGTTACATGAGGCAATAAGGACAAGAAGCCTAAAGGATATGGGTTTCCCTTTGTGTTACTGTGTGGCTCTGTCATGGTCTATGATGTGATCTGTTTCACACCTGACCCCAAACAAGTAACACTTACTTTTCATGTCTGCATCTTGGTTTCTATTGTGTTATTCCCCTCTTAGACTGACACACCTTCAGGACGATGCTATATCGCCTGTTCACAGGCAAAACTAGAGTAAAACCCTCGCTACACAAATTATTATCAGGTTTACACTAATTTTAATTGGCCACGCTATTTCCAAAACGTGAATATAGAGCAGCCTATGTAACACAGGCAGTGTTTAGTTTTGTGCTTCCTTGTAGCACAGAACTTAACTCCTTTAAGGACGAGGCGCTTCTTACCTGACCGGGATCCCGCAAGGCAGTAAATCTCAAAGTGATTTACTGCATTGTGGGATGTTGCGAAGGTACGTAATGCCCATTCTGTTTCTGCATCTACTTTGTGATGACCTCAAGGCTGGGAGATAAAAAGTAATTGAAGAAATTTTGTTTCATTGGATCATTGGGTAAGAATTACTTAAACAGCAAACATATCAAGTCTTCTATACGTACACACATTATGTATGTAATGCATTGCAATTCTTTCGTTTCTAGATATTGATGAGTGTTCCCTTCACATTGCTGCCTGCAACACCCAGCACACTGAATGCATCAATACAGATGGAGGCTATATTTGCAAATGCAGAAATGGCTTTACTGGAGATGGACTTTGGTGCATTGGTAAGATAAATTGATGCTTATAGTTATACATTATACTAAGCAGTTAAGGTATGTCAAAATATTAAATGATATTTTAAACTAAAGGCAAGAGTATAGACTTACATGAGGGAGTTGCCTAGAAACCGCCCCAAATCCATCTTTAGATGGATTTGGCGTAAGCCCAGAGAAACCTTCCAGGAGGAAGGATCGATTTCAGAAGCAATAGAAGTTGCCCAATAGTGCTAAGAATGCTTGTTCCATAACTATACAAATGCAGATTTTGTGACAACCCCCCTGGGATCTGACATAATCAATTGGGATTCATGTTTAGTATGTTTAGCTTAACTGACAAAAAGTTAACATGCAAAAACACATTTAGAAGAAATATGTAATAAGTAAAATTGTGCTTAAATTAATAGAAATGAACTGTTAAAGTAATTAATTCATTAACTTGAAATTATATTTATTCTACATCCTAAAGTAGTAGCGTCTGTTCACGATCAATTCTAAGCCTGAATTTCCACTTCTGCAATTCTCATCATTTTCTTAGCAGCTGTAGAGAAAATGACAGAATGGAACAAGTGTATAGATTTATTGGAAATCGTTTTCTGGAGTAAGAAAAACTCAAATTGACATTGGCCCAGTTGTTTTACTTATCAAATAGATCAGATTTTGATGAATAGTCATGAGGGGTCACCAAGCTGACATCCGTAAGATCAGTCATTTAATGCAATAACAGCACTTAAATCGGAAGATACTTTTCTTTTTTAGATTAGCTCAAAGTTCAGTAAATTTTATTAGAGAATTTAAATCTTAAAAATAAAAAAACTATTCCACTCAAAATGTGTTATTATTAACATTAATATGGATAATTGTGCTCATTCAAAACACATTTCCTATCCTTTTTTTTACTCTGTCTAACTTAAAACTATCATTTAACATTGTTTTACAGGAAAATTGGTCTGGCACTATTTCCATCTCAGGTTATTGATTATCAATCAATCATGGATTGGCCTGTTGATGGGACCTTGATGATCCAATCAGAACCACTATACTGTATAAATACAATTTTGCAATCAGTTGGTCCACTCACGCTGTTAAAAAAGGGATATCCCAGACTTTCCTAGACAACATTTTCTATAAGGATAAGGGGAAGAAACAATTATCCTGCTAATAGAATATTAACTAATTCCTGTAGACATGTCCAGGCCATTAAATCAACATTTTGGTGGCAAGCTATTTTTGATGCTACCTACTGTCAGATTGTGGTATGTATACAAAAAACTAAAATTCTGTGTTAGCTCAGTACACAATCAGACTTTTATCGTTTAAAAAAAACAAAACAGTAAAATCTAATGCTGGCAATGCATTAGGTAGACATTAGATAGATTATATATAAACAAACGCTTTAAATAATTTGGCCAACTTATTGAACTAATTGCTTTTATTTATCTAATCCCATTCATTTTGCGATCGCATGTCGGTCGAATGTAAGATCGGGAGAAGCGGTTCCGGCAGGATCGAAGGAACATCGCGTGAGCGCTCGGTCGGGTAAGTAAAATCTTATAGATGTATGGGCACCTTAAGGTTTATGGCAGGCTCTTTGAAGCAGCAACCTTAAGGAGATACAGTATAGCCAATATGCAATTAGAATTGTTTGTGCATAAATGAACATCTAATGTATCTAATGTCTAAAAAACGGTTTTCCGGACAACATCAATCGCTAAAAATAAGGGGTCGGGCGGTTCTTTGGACATTGCACGAACATCTAAAGTTAAAGTACAGTGTATGGGCAACTTTAATTAATTCCCCCAAAAAGACGCCACAATAGGTTAATCACTAAAATAAAACTTTTAAAATGCATTCCCTTACTTCGAATATGTTCTCCAATGCTAGATTATTATGATGTAAGCTAAAATTTGCAGTGCTTTTAACAGGAATATTTTACCTGGCAGATATTGATGAATGTACTCTGGGAATTCACAGTTGTGGAGAAAATGTTCTTTGCACCAATACAGAGGGGAATTACACCTGTGTGTGCACTAATGGGCTTCCTGGAACTGCATTCAACTGTACTGGTAAGTGGTCTCCTAATCATAAAAATACAATACGTGTAAATGGCTTTGGTTAGCCAACAAAGTGTTATGTTAGAGACAGAGAATTCTTATAAATGTTAAATAAACTAGTGAACACTTCCACAAACACACTGGAAACCTGTGTGGGCGGCACTCGTAACTCACCTCCTGGTGCGTGCCATATAACAAGGACACCCCCCAGGTGCGGGTGTGGGTTCGTATATATGGAGTAAGAGGAACAAAACAGCGCTACTCACAGGGGTGTGGAAAAGATCAAATCCAAGGTTTATTCACATCACTTTAAAAACATGGATACATGGTGCCAGTTCACCTGCCTGACGCGTTTCGTGGGTGTGTCCCACTTCATCAGAGGCCAGGTGTAGCTGGTCAGTTACAAGTATAAATAGGAGTGCTAGGTTATTCAAAGGGTAAGTATACAGTTAACACATAATACACTACATATATTAAAAACAACAACCAACTCCAGCCAGGGAAATGTATCTGTTGAAGTCAAAGCAGATTAACAATTAGAATCACTATAATCCAAACCATAATAATATCTAATGAGACTAGAAGGAGACTATCCAACATATCCATAGAGTATGTAATATATTGCACATGTAGAATCCTTATATAAATGGACCTATATCAGCGGACCTTATATCAGCGGAACTATTATGGGACAGAACGCAATAATATATGCAGAGGTAGGTATAAAGGTAGGTACAACATTAAAGGGGAATATACACGTTTTGTTCCCATATATACACAGCTTGCTATAAAGTCATACAGCATACGATTAGCAAGCTACTTCATATCCCATATTAGCATATCGGATCAATGCATCAGGCTCTCACTACCCCCCAGGCTTGTTTAATTGAGGGAGGAGGCCATCCAGTACTTATTTTAAAGGCATAGGAACTCTCATTAAAGGGGCGTGTTGGGGGTACTATTGCCACTTAGAGGTTAGACCAAGCTAAAAATAAATACATACAATACAAAGTATATGAAAAGCACTCCAAATATGTTAATTTACAGCTGCATTATAAGGAAGTGCTACTGATCTGGTCAAGACATTTATACAAACATAGGGAAAATAATCAATGCACATTCCTAAGCCCCATACAATTTCACGTCCTCTGCACACCGGCTTACTTAGTAAAAAAGGAATTAGTATACATTGCTATGATCACATGAATGAAAAGCCCCCCAACCACGTCTAGGCAACCCCAGTCCGGAGGGCCTATCTCTAAAGATGGAATACATTCATCTCTGTTATATCACCTATTAACATAGGATGGTGAAAGGTGAAATGACTATTATATGTCCAGAAAGCATTTCAGTTCCCATTCCCTGTTAAGACCTTCAGGGTATATAGTACGGAGCAGGAATATCCAATAGGCTTCTAAACGTAAAAGACCCTTATTTCTATCCCCTCCTCTGGGTCTATTCATAATCTTGTCAATGATGGTGAAACTAAAGTTGAAAATACCATCATGGGCTTCCAAGACGTGTTTCGCAATTGCAGAAGATTTATCTCCCCTATTAAGGGCATATATATGTTCAGATATCCGCTTGTATGCTGGTCTGATAGTTTTTCCCACATACTGAACACCACAAACACAAGTGGCTAGATATACTATACCAGACGTTCGACAATTCGCATACATTTTTACATCATAGCTTATCTCTGTGTGGAAGCTATTAAACACCTTAGTGGGGACCATATACTTGCATATATTACACCTGGACCTATTACACGGATAACTACCCAAGCAATTTAACCAGGTTTTTGAGCCCCTAGGATAGCCAATTTTTGCTGGTAAATAAACTAGGCGAGACCCTGGCCGCTATAGTTTTTCCCCTTCTAAAAGAGAACTTGGGTGCGTCTCCCACATGGCGCTTCAAGACCGGGTCGAGACTAAGTAAGTGCCAATGTTTTTTCACTATGCGGCAGATGTTACCTATATCATTGCCATATGTAAATGTAAGAAACGGAGTATCCTGATTCTTATAATTACTCCAACCATTCAGATCTCTCTTCTTGCTTCTATGCCCCTGAACTAGGAGAACATAACGGTTTTTAAGTACCGCTCGTTCCTAGGCCAGTTTTATAGTACTAGTCTCGTACCCCCTCTCGATTAATCTGTCCCAGAGTTCCATGGTATTATCATGAAATAGTTGCCAAGAGGAACACGTATGTCTTATACGTAAGAATTGTCCATATGGGATCGCTTTAATTGTCGATTTAGGGTGGTTCGAGGTGGCATTTAACAGTTTATTCCTAGTAATAGGTTTACGATACAAATTAGTGTGGATCACATTATTATCCACAAAGAATTGAATATCCAGATATTCCATTGTATCCACATTGACGTTATATGTAAAGTTTAGGCCCCACTTATTGATATTACAGTATTTTACAAAATCATCAACAGTTTACATGTCTCTTTTCCAGATAATGATCAGATCATCAATATTCTGTAGTAGGCAATCATTTGATGTTGATAAATATTTTCTGGAGTAAAGATAAACAGTCCCAGTATCCCAGGAGAAGGTTGGCATATGACGGAGCGTATTTAGCGCCCATTGCTGCTCCCCTCCTCTGGGTGAACACTTCCACGTTTCATTATTTCATTGATCACTAATAAATATCGCACCCTACTATATCCAGATTATCATATCTTGGAAAAAAAAAAAATCTTTAATATTTTTTTTCTTTTTTTTATTAAAATTTAAATTGTTCTGAGCAAAACACAACCTCAAAGATGAGGACAGAAATTTGTCTTTGTATGATCAAATAAACCATATTTTATTGTTATACCAGTGTAAATGCTAATGTTCCCCAATACATAGTGCCAACACTTACATGCCAAAGCTGATCTGCAATGTTTGGGGCTGCATAATTATTCCAAAGGCCCAATTATCTTGCTCATCATATAATAAAATACAGTCTGAAATAACATTCCTTTTATACTGTATTACCTCCCAAATGATTTGAGCTGTTCAAGTAAATGCCTTCGTAAAGACAAACGGTTATTTAAAGATTAATAATACATTATACAAATAATACATTTTCTTTGAATCATATCTATATCTTTGTGTGCTACCTATTTATTAATCATTTTAGTTGAATCAGTTTACTGAAAATCTTCTTTGCACTTGTAGTTTAATTAATGTGTTTATCTAAAACCCTGTTTATGTTTCAGAATTTTCTCCAACTGGCAGCACTTCTCTGGGTACAACTGAATCTGCAGGTAAACCAGTTGTAGTAGAATGTCCCTCATCTTATGAAGGTTACTGTCTCAATGGAGGAGTGTGTGCCCATTTTCAAGACTTGGAAGATTATGGGTGTAGGTATGTTATGTTAAGTTCAAAGGAAATATTGCTACATTTTTACAATAAAGATGTTAGTGATGTACACACTTTTTTCCTGCAAACATCAACAGAGTTAATGAGGTTGAACATAGACTGATGTCTGCATCCAAATCTGCATTGAAATCCTGATACTCAGCTGAAAACAATGGATCATGGTCTCTTTAAGGGGGCTATCCACAATGGGCAACTTTATAGTTAATCTTACTACTATTACAATTTAAATAATAAAAGCAAGAAGCAAATAAACTTATATGGATTATTAGCCCAGAATCCCAGGGAGGCAAAAGGTTATTTTTCTTACAGGAACTAACAATACAGATATGTAGTTGTAGCAACCAGAACACCGCAGCAACTGTTTGTGGATAATAATTACAGTATGTTCATAAATATATGTGTGTATATATACATCTATGCATGTATGTATATTTTAAAAATATTGTGGCACTTGCACAACATAGCTATGTATGACATTACAATGCATTAATTCAGACAAAAGAAACATTTTACAAGGAATAATAATTGTTAAAACAGAAATATTAATAGAGATATAGGGCTATATTTATAAACCTGCTGCATCATCTGAAATAATACAGGCTATCTTAAATTGACAGCTGTGATGTTGTATAGGTGATATTGCAAGGAAATATTGGTATTTTATGGTGCAGTATTAAATATATGACCACGGATATAAATTTACCCCTTCAATTACATCCCATAATAAAAGGCCAGAAAAAAACAAGTTCCAGCTCCTGAGACCTTATTATCTGTGTATTGTTCTATTTTCTTCTTAAAAGAATATATTGATACATATTTCTAACTGTGTGATTAGGAAAGCCCAAAAACTATTTTTATTTTTAATCATCTACTTCTAAATCAACAAATGTGAAAGGTGATAATTGAGGATTATGGATGTCTTACATCTCCCATTCACTTGTACTATTACCATAGTTCTCAATAAAGGGGAACAATTTACTTTCAAAACAACCTTCCTCCCCAAATAATACCCAGGTTAAGGACCAAGACCTCCGGGTAGAGTAAACTAAAGCAAAGACAAAGGGAAGACCTAGTGTTTTTGGTCATTCATAGAGTATTTCAAAGCATTTTTAGAATTTATAAAATTAATTTTCAAATGGAATTTTAGAATTTTCATTTTCTAGAAAAAGTTAAAAAAAATGTAAAAAAAAAAAAAAAAAAAACCTTCTCTTAGATGAGGGTGGTTAGGGAGTGTGGTGTACCACTATAGTTCTCATTTAAGTGACAACATTTGGCTGCTGAAAACGTAAAGTTTCTGGGGCTCTGTACTCATTGAAAGTTCAAGAATTGAGCCTCCTTTCCTCTTGTTTGCATTACATTTTGTACTTTCTCATCAGTGCACCTTTAAAGGATAGGTGCACTATAATCAAGTTATGTTCATTTGGAAGCTGCAGCTTAAAAATACCGTTGCCATGTTTTTTTTTTTACCTATGCTCCTCCAGAGCCTAGCTTTGTGCCTTGGAAGTTGCTGACATCTTGTTACTGGTTTGCTGAATGTTAAGCTCCGCCCCTCTGAGATTTCCTCTGCTTTCTCCTGCTTGAGCCTCAAACAGTAATTCTTGTAAGTTCCATGCACTTTCCTGCTTGAGACTCAAGCAGTAATGCCTGTGAGTTCCGTGCACGTGCGTGTGCACGTAACTCACAAGCATTACTGTTTGTGGCGCAAGCAGGAGAAAGCAGAGGAAATCTCAGAGGGGCGGAGCTTAACAGTCAGCAAACCAGTAACAAGATGTCAGCAACTTCCAAGGCATAAAGCTAGGCTCTGGAGGGGCATAGGTAAAAAAAAAATATGGCAACGGTATTTTTAAAGCTGCAGCTTCTAAATGAACATAACTTGATTTTACAGTGCACTTATCCTTTAAATATTGGGCTCTGATCTCTACTGCCAAAAATGCTGCACTTTTCCCCTGACCTTTGCTTCCTACAAATGCACGCCAGTTCCTGGGTATTCTCTTTAGAGGGCATTGGCCTGTGGTACACGTGTGTGAAGCCAAAAACAGAGTAAAACGAATTTCTACATGTAATGGCTTTTTTGAAAAAAAAAAAAAGAAAATGTTAAAACCCTGCAATAGGGATGAAAACTACTAAATCTAAAAGTAACACATGGTGATATCATGGCTTGTTTATACACTGCTTATTACTTAATGCTGAAATATGTTAGCCAGTACAACTTTAACATGTAACACTCAAAATATGAAACTGAAAATTTCTAAAGCTTGCTGTGTTGTGTTAGTTAGCCAGTTTAGGTATCACCTTTACATCATTTGGTATGTTTCCTTGTAACTAATTAATGAGAACACTAGATGGCACTGTTGGCTTAGGTAAAACGGTATTTGGATGCTACTGATAAATTGATATAGTGTACTGTTTTAAAAACTATAGGAATTGTGATATAGTGTACTGTTTTAAAAGGAATTGTGGTGGGAATTGCCAAAATGGCAATTTCACATCCTGATATCACACAAACCAATTTATAAAAGATTAGTTTGATTTTAAGACAGGAATCGCCTCAGCTGCATGGATTTCTGGGGGGGGGGGGAAATCACCAATGCAGTGACTGCAATATCACATGCACAGTGGATTAGCCACCAAATAGCATCAGTTAGTGTCACACAGGGGCTGACAAAAGACCAAATTGAAATTCTCCCTAAGCCTAAGTGCAGGTGCCTTTATGGCTCTTGGTAAATTTCTCATTATGCCCCAAATTCCCTAGACCTTTGATTATGAATGCCACCTGGGCAGAAAATGCAAAGAGGTAAACTAATTATTTATTACATTTTCAAAAACCTCAAAACATTTTTAAAGCAAACATTTGATTAAATCACGTTTTCACGTATCAAGATAAGCAGATCTATACAGTAAGTCATCCTGCTACTTTTAACTGAGGTGATTGATTGTACGTGGTTTTTATTTGAACAGTTATCATCACCAAATGGATTACAGTGTCCCATATCTTTGCAGACCTCCAAATGCATGTACAGTATCTCTAAAGCTGGGTACAGGCAGGATCTTGCTAGTCTCTCTTATAGGGAGATTAGCACAGCCGAGGGAAATTTTAGTTCTTTCCCGAACAACCACAATGCCGAACCCGAATGTTTGGCAGCCGCACACTCAATCGGGAAAGAAGATACACACACTGCCCATAAAGCCCCGATACCGGTCGTATTGGGGCTTTATCGCTACTGTGTGTGCCTAGCTTAATTCAGATCAGACAATATCCAATATATTCATCAACCCACATTTCAATTCCCATTCTAAAATCCTGCAATTCAGTACTAAACCCTAATTCCCATGTTCATGTAACATCTCATTAACTTGACATCATACTATTATAATATAATGCTTACTGTATTAACCATGCTATATCAACAAACCATGAACACACTTTTTATCACACGGAGGTGATAGTGATAGAAAATGCGTATACTGTAGAGCTTGATTTAAAAAAGAGATCATAACAGAATTATACACAGAAAAGGAATTTCACTATTGTTTTGAATACTGGGAAAGCTCAAAATAATGGACAGTAGAGATGGCTAAAACTTGTAAGTGCTGTTCCGTATTCGGATTTATGGATCTCGGAAAAACCCAAAGATCTGAAAATCCGAATATGGAACGTACTATTTTTGGTTATTTTTTGGTAACTGTTGAAGCATTTAATAACCCTCAGTTTCTGATCGTATTTTCGAGGGTTATCAAATGTTTAGGGTTATTTTCAAGGGTTACTGAAAATAACCTTGTACATTCGTTAACCACTCAGTAAACGAGCACGGAATGGCGGCATGCATCCACGTGGACGACCCAACACTCAAATGCCAGAAAAGTAATCATCATCCAGTGTTGGTGCTTTAATAGCAAACGGTACACGACATGTTTCGGGTCCAAACACTTGATAAAGGGTGTTTGGACCCGAAACATGTTGTGTACCGTTTGCTATTAAAGCACCATTGCAACTTGCAATTTTGGTCCGGTCTCCACCTTTTTTGTTGTTTTCAGTATCTGTGTGCTCTTGGACAGAAGCACCTTAGAGCCCTTGGACCTGCCGTTTGGTACAAGACCAGGAACTATATTCATATGTGATAACTTAATATCCTGTTTTTTTTTTTTTTTAAAAATTTCAATTTTTACACAAATGAAACTGCATTACGAAATGTGAAGATAAACGAGGATGATAAAGATATATCCTAGAAAGATAGATATATGATAAATAGACAGACAGATTAATCTATATATAGATATATGATAAATAGATAATAGAGACAGAGAAAGAGAGACAGATAGGTAGATAGATTGACAGACAGACAGATAATAGAGAGAGACAGATAGATAATTTTTATAGAGAGAGAAAGAGATTGTTATTTTGTACTATAAAATATATATTATGATAAAATTTGAACACAGACAATGTTGTGTAAACTTACACTACATTAAGTTAAATACAATATACACCGTAAAGTGTAGAAAATATGGATAATTACAACTTTAAGTCCAACATCAAGAATTGGATTTGAGGCATTGGAACAAAAATAAACCAGGTTAACCACTTTAGTTCAACTGAGAATGTAAAGCAACAAACCAGTCAATTTGCTAATGGCAGAGTTACTAGGTTCTCCATTTTATCAACTAGCCTGTGTTCTAGTATCATGCATAAATATATATATCTATAAAGACAGACTGACTTCAAGTGTGCATACATGGGTCAATTTGCCTTAGATCATTTTTCATTTCAATCAACTTGTTAGATAAAATGATTAACTGTTGATTGAAATTAAATTGAACACAGAACCACACGTGATTTTCCGTTCTTTACTAATGCGATTCCTTTATAAATGAGATTCCTTTTAAAATGTAATTCCTTTATAAAAGTGATTCCTTTATTAATGTAATTCCTTTATAAATGTGATTCCTTTATAAATGCAATTCCTTTTAATATGCGATTCCTTTATAAATGTAATTCCTTTATATATGTGATTCCTTTATAAATGCGATTCCTTTATAAATGCGATTCCTTTTAAAATATGATTCCTTTATAAATGTGATTCCTTTATAAATGCGATTCCTTTTAAAATGCGATTCCTTTATAAATGTAATTCCTTTATAAATGCGATTCCTTTATAAATGTGATTCCTTTATAAATGCGATTCCTTTATAAATGTAATTCCTTTATTAATGGGATTCTTTATAAATGCGATTCCTTTTAAAATGCGATTCCTTTATAAATGTAATTCCTTTATATATGTGATTCCTTTATAAATGTGATTCTTTTCTAAACGATTCTTTACTATGATTTCTTTATTAATGCGACTCCATTTAAATGCAATTCCTTTTAAAATGCGATTCCTTTATTAATGCGATTCTTTACTAATGTGATTTGTAACTGATATTTCAACAAGTTTGCATGCTTTTTAATGCGACCTGACCGATCAAAATTCGATCTATTCCACACTCGAATCTGTCACTTTTGGTTGATCTAATGGAAAAAAGGAATCGAATTCACTAAACGTTTGCAAAGAAAAATCGGCTCATATATGGCTAGCTTTAGACTAACTGGAAAGCACTGCATATGTTCAGCCCAATAATATATGCCCAAGAAAAAAATGTGAAACATCATTATAATTAATTAATTATTATAATTAAATAATTATTTAATTTCTAATTACAAGCAAAACTTAGAAATTAAAACTTTAGAAATTAAAAAACTAACTTACAGATTTAGGCATTGCTTCATTTATCTGCTAGTATAGTCCCATCCCTAGGTTTTCCTTGGCCACTTAATGCTCTTAGTCTTACAATAGTTTTCCTGTATCATTTGTTACAGTCATTTTCATCACAATATGATATGAACTTTTTATCTGAACAGATCAGAGTGGCTGTGCTGATATTCAGTGTGACATCAATGCCCATTGTGTCTCATCAGAAAATGGCCCCAGATGTCAGTGCATAGAAGGCTTCACAGGGAATGGAAAGATATGTCATGGTAAGATGAAAAGATGCATATTCATTACTAGTGTTGGAACTGTATAGTTCCAACACTATATAAAGAAAAATGTGTTAGCCCTGCCCTGTTTTTATGATTACCCTTGTGTAAGTGCTACAGAATTTCCAAAATTGCATTAGAATGCATGGATAGTTTTATAGTCTTAAATTAGGCCTATGAGATATAGATAGATAGAAAAATAGATAGATAGATAGATGTTAGCAATGAAGGGACTAAAGGTAACAAGTCCCTGTGGGTTACTTACCTTGAAGGCACCACAGACCAGATCATTTTACCTTCCTGTAGTTAGTGCCTCTGTTCTGTGTTGTAGCAGAGTCTGGATGTTAGACATTTGGCTGGGCCAGGGAACATCAGGCATTGCCTGCGTCTCTTATAATTGCAGTTTTGCTGTTCAAATATTGGATTAAAATTAACTAAAAAAGGTACAATCACCTTTCCACATCTACTATCTCCCACATTAAAACTTGTTTCCTCCAATCCAATCTGTTCTCCACCAATACAATCTGTTTCTCCAGGGATAACACTCCTGTCACATTGAATAGTCTCTTGTGCGCCACTGTAGTGGATCCTCATCCCCCTGGCTATGCACTACCCCCCCTTCCCAATTAACTTATAATGCAACAGATTAATGCCAACTTCATATCCTTTCTCACCTAATATTTTACCTTTTTTTTATAACTGTATTTGTTAATTCTTTCCTCCGGCACGTCAATTTCACCCACAGTACTGTGTATCCCTACCACCACAACGACTACAAAAGTGCAGCTTTTTATCCTTTTCACTCCAAACTTGCCATATAGCCTCCAATAATTACTTCTCGCACTTTCATGGGAGTATCATATCTTTTATTTGTACCAAATCATCCTATCAGTGGTTTCTAACTCTAAACAATATACTACTTGAAAAACCTATTGAGGGGTTGGAAACTTTACAGGAAACTTTTCTATTTATAAGCAAAAAAATGCACTAAATGCAACACTATTTGTTCTTCATCTTATGAAAGATAAACAGTAAGATTGCATGCTGGTAGATATTTGTTTCTCTATCAATGATCCCAGTTTCAATGAAGCGGAAATGCACATTTTAAAGGAGAACTAAATGTTACAAATACAACTAAAAGATAAGGCAGCAATCCAGCATCATGTGTCACTTACTCTGCCCAGATCTGTTTTTTGTCCTAAAAATATTGACACGCCGGGGGAAACTGGTGTGCCTCAGCACTATTGGTAAAGTCACAGCAGCATACCTTACCTGTGCATGTTACAGCTTTTACAGCTGCCAGCAGTAAGGAAGAGATGCACTGATGGGTGACATTAGTTGTCATTGCTGCCTTCTGTAAACCTTTCCTATTAGCCTTTTTGAACATGCAGATTTAGGCAAATGTGAAATCATTTGCCCCTGTATCATATTAAGCCTTTAGTTTATTATAAATTTTAATTGTTTATTTGTGCATATTGCAGAATATTTATGTATCATATTCTTAAGATAGCTTGTGCACAGAATGGAAATAAACTACATAGACTGTTCCTGCATGCTCAGGTCACACTGGCATTGCTAAAAAAATGATATCACCTTTTCCCCCTAGAGGCTAGATGAGGCATCAGTTTAATTCTGCCCAGAATTTCTTCCCTGGCAGACTGGAGAGTTTAGAAAGCAGAAAAAAAAAGGATTGGCAAATCTGCCAACACACACACACACACACACACACACTCTGTTGTGTGAAACTATCTTTCATGCAATAACCATGTGCTATTAAAATAAACTATTCCAAGAGACTGGTCTAAACCAGTTGCCTTGGTTTAAAATGATAGTTCTTTTCTTTGCTGTGCAGGGAGATGGTTACAATAATGCCATGGCATGTAGAGAAATACCAATTCAGATAACTATCTCAATGGCTTAACATACAATGAAAGTGTATGTGGAACAATTATTTATTCAATTTTGTATTTGAGAGAAAATATAGGTAGTGGGTTTGGAATAAGCAAACGTGTGGCTGTTCTACATCATTACACAAATATCTGCTGGAAAAATGTATGTTGTTGGGTGCGGCTGTTTCCTATGCCGAGAGCTTTATATTTAATGTTCTGGTGATATGTACTTTTGTTACAACATGACAAATCAGTGGGGTGAATATTTAATGCAGGAACATTTTTAGGCATAGGCCACCTAGGCAAAGAGCTAGAACGCCTATGTTGAACCAGGGCTCCCTAGCATCTCCCTGTCAGCTGTTACTTGCTGTGTTAGATCTGCTCTCCTTGATCAGCTTTAATTTGTAACATTGTAGTGAGTAGAAAGCCTGAAGGTGAAGGAAGGCGGAAGGAGGATGAGCTCAGCTAATAGTACCGAGGGGAACAGTTCTAAAGTGCCAGGTAAAAGCTGCTGCAGACTTTATAACAGTGGCCCCTGTGACTAACAGCCATGACATCCCTATCCCTGCCTCTTTCTTCCTTCCACCCAACTCTCCAATTAGAACTTCGAGTGGGTGGGGACTGGGGAGTGAACAATTCAATGGAGGAGACATGGAAAGCAGGTACATACTGTATATCATGTCAATGCCGGTAGCTGAAAGGGTTAAAGGTAATACTGTGTTGGCACTGAAAGTATTAATGCCAATACTAGCGTTGAAAGTACTAATAGGAAAGTCTGTTGGCATTGAAGGGTTAATGATAATACTCTGCTGGCACTGAAAGTGTTAATGGCAATACTATGGGGAAGTCTGTTGGCACTGAAAGTTTTAATGGCAATGCTTTGGGGGAGTTTGCTGGCACTGAAGGGTTAATGGCAATACCCTGGAAAGGTACTGGCACTGAAATTATTGATGCCAATATTCTTGGAAAATCTGTTGGTATTGAAAGAGTTAACCATCAGATTTCACCAAATTTCCCTGTTCTGTCCTACCCGTCTGGAAACAATTTCTGGGGAGAACACTGGTGCCAAATACCATGCATCCACTGAAACCTATCCTGTCTTTCCAGTCAGTATTTCATTGGTGGGCAGTGTCGCTGCATACGCACAAGCGTATGTATACATGCCTGCCTCACCTGGTACAGTGTGCCCCCCTTACCAACTAGTAAAGTGTTCCCTCTATAATGAACAGCAGCATTGGACAGTATCAGAAGGAAGAATCCCAGTTGAAGTTTCATAAGTTTCTGTATCTTTTTTTGGGGGGTGGGGGTGGGGGGGAGCCCAGGGCACTAAAATGGCTTGAAACTGCCCTGATTCAATGGAAATGCAGGAAAGTATTAATGGAAGCCACATTCTTGCTGACACAAAAATGGAAATTGTTACAATTTGTAGCTGTCTTTAATGAAAAGAATAGTTGCTCTAGTGCCGACTGTGTGTTTGGTCCCTGCACAAAGTCACTTGCCATAACCTTACCCTTAGATGGAGAAGAATAAAGACCTGCTGTGCCTTTCTGTTGATGCACTTCAAACAGGAGCCAGTCAGTTGGAAAAAATTCCTGTCATCGTGAATAGAAGCACAGCTGTGTGTCACTGCTGCAGTCCTAAATTGTATTGGAAACTCTCTTTGTACAAGCAGCATGAACAGTGTCCCATTTAGAGACATGATTTTTAGGCTTCATGTTTTCCTTTACATCATTAGATGTGTTTGGACTATGACCATTTCCAGCGGCTCAAAGTTGTTCCCTCTCTAGAGTATCATTCACTTCTTTGGATTCCTATAGACATATATAGACATAAAGTTGTTATAAAGTTGTAAGGCATCAAAAATATTTGTTACTTACTGTATATTGTGGCAAACTGCCATCCAGTCTAGCTTCCAGGGCCGTTTTTAGGCATAGGCCACCTAGGCAAAGAGCTAGGGTGCCTATGTTAAACCATGGCACCTATTCTTCTCCCTAGCATCTTCCTGTCAGCTTTTACTTGCTCTATTAGATCTGCTCTCCTTGTTCTGCTGTAATTTGTAATATTGTATTTAGTACAGAGTCTGAACTTAGCTCCCTCTACTTGGAAACAATGTTACAAATGAACTGAAGGTGAAGGAAGGAGGGGGGAGGATGAGCTCCGCTAAAAGGACTGATGAGGAGATCAATTCTAAAATGGCAAGTAAAAGCTGCTGCAGGTGAAATAAAGGGAAGGGGTAGGATCTTAAAGGCATGTATTCCTTTATAATACATAAGTGTGATATTTTATAATGGGTGGTGCAGTGGTATATATCCTTATAATAATCACTCAGCTATGTCACTAAGTGACTCATTTCTTATATTTCTTATATCCCACTGCTCCTCCCATTCCAGTGTTCATATCTGGACAATGACTCAGCGTTTTTTGCAGTGTTTAACTTGCAGATGTTCTGTTCTACTGGGTTTAAGTTACAGAAGGTAGCTTGGGGGGTTTAAGGTGGAAATAGGGACAAGGCTAGAATTTAAAATGTGAATGGGGTGAAGGAATCAGATACTTATGTATTATAAGAAATAATGCGCCCCTTCACATTATAATAAAAGGACATTACGCCACTTTGGATTTCCCTGCCCTGTATAAAAGCACTTGGCCTATGGCTTCATGCTTCTATATTGTCAGGGAACTCCTCTGTGGCGTTAATATCCTTATATTATACTGTAAGGGGCGCATTATCCCTTATATAACATACCCTGTATTGGATACCAATGGGATCCAGGAGTAAATAATAACCTTATAATCGGTGCGCTACTGCGTAGTAGCGCGCCAATTTTAACCCGGAACTAAGGCAGCTTTTCTCCCCCTACCCCTCCATCCTGGCTATGGAAAACACTTATGGCCCTTTGCTTAGTCCTCCCCAGCATCGGGTGTTCTGCCCGGGTAAATTTTGCATGATGTCCTGTATCATTAAAGTTTTTTATTTAAAAAAAACCAATAAAATAACAGACGCACCAAATAAGAAGCAGATATTCACACTAGTCAAGTAGCTGTCAGCAGTGTGAGAAGTCAGAGGTTAGTGTTCCTATAAATCTTGTAACTTCTGCCTGCTCTGTGTCTTTCATGCTGATTGCTGTTTTCGTTAGAGGGGGAGGAGGGTGCCAGGCCAGTAGACAGTGCTAATAGTTTTCCTATTCATTGCTCTGCTGTCACTGTCCTGCAAAGTCTGTATAACTATTTAATATCTATCTAATCTTGTCTGTCAATCTATCTAATGTTTATCTGTCCAGACAGACAGATAGATAGATGATAGACACACAGACAGATACACGGACAGATAATATATAGATTCTAGACAGACAGACTTACAGATGATAGCCAGACAGACAGATATATGGGGTTTAGAACTTGTCACAGTTAACAGCCATGGGGAGGATGTCACAATCTGGTGCAGGGAGAGTGGTGTTTGCCACTTCATTTTGTCTTTAAACAAGAAGTCAGGGGTAGGTTTTAATGGATAATGTACACCCTACTGTAATAAAAGTCACCTCGGAGTTCTGTGCCCTGTATAAAAGCCACTCAGCTTTCGGCTTTGTGCTTTTATATGGTTGCGGAACTCCTCGGTAACTTCTAATATCCTTATAATTTATAGTAGGGGGTGCATTATCCACTATATATCGTATGTAACATTATAATTGCAATACAAGGTTTTAACCACTATATATTTCACAGTAAGAGTATAGCCATAATTCTAAGACAGAGAAAGCATAGATTTATATTTATCTGTTTCTGTGAACAAAACCCAAATACAGTAGTCCATCTTTTGATAAAATGTCTCTCACCATGGTAAATAGATGCAGTTAGCTCTTTCATCCTACAATACAGAAATGTAGATGTGGGCTGGATTTCAATTACCAGTACCTGGGCACAACTGTCTTTCCAGCAATTAGAAAGAAAAGAGTATGTCTTTTTCAAGGAAGTTAAGGAGTCTGGAAGTGTTATAAGAAGTAACCTTTGAGCATCATATGGTACCTGATATAATGTAAGTTTGTTATAGAATTCATAAAAAGTAGGAATGGAGGCAGGCAGCCAGAAAGCCCATAAAATCCAGTCTTTATTAGTTAATCATGTAAAAACAGCTAGCTCCATGCCCCTGAGGAAGTGACGAGAGATCACGAAACATGTTGGGTGGAGCTTATAGATGAAGAGTGTGGGTGTTTAATTTGGATCCGATGTGCTGTTTTTACATGATTAACTAATAAAGACTGGATTTTATGGGCTTTCTGGCTGCCTGCCTCCATTCCTACTTTTTATGAATTGCATTGGGGCCGTGTGGGAGCCGGCTTTTCTCGGAGGTGCTGTGAGCGCTGGAAGTGACCCTACTTTCTTTTTTCGTTGAGCAGTATGCTCCTGATCCGCAAACCGTGAGTATTTTGTATAGAAGTTTGTTATAGAGTTGTATAATAGCATTCCAAAATGGGAGGAGATTTGGGCATGAAAATCAGATTTGGAATAGGTTCCTGTGTGTAAGAGGCATCTCCAGCATTGATCAGATATGGTTGCAAAAAGTTTGTGTAGCCTGGATGGAGGGTGGTACCATCTGGAAATGACCTTATAGCTTCTTTCCTGGGGATTATGGGCAAAGAATCTCCCATTGTTCTGGGGTGAGGACCATGTGAAGTTCATGTTCCCATTCTTTTTAAACAGGGCAGAGCTTCTATGGAATTAGAGTTTAGAATCTTACAACGTTTTGAGATGATGTTGATAGGTGTTTTGTGAAGGGAGCATAATGTTTTAAACTTAGTTTTAAAGTAAGTGCTGGGATTGCATATAAAGTGTGACATTTGGGCGTATTGAAATTAAGAATGAAAGGTGTTCGTGTAGCAGGGTTGACAGAGGAATAAGGCCCTCTGGTGTCAAGGCTTGAACAACATGGGGGAAATCCATTGTGGACTATTTGAGAAAAGATTGTGATAAATTTCCAGGTGGGAAAGCAGGAATGTGCATGATAAATTTCATGGCCCTTGGTAAGGTTGCCCGCTTATTTATGGTTCTATTTGTATCCTAAGTTGAAAGGAATGGGCAAACAAAGTATGAGGGTTCCATTAAAGGTCTATCCTTTTTTCTTCTGTATAAGCCAAGGAAGGGTGTGTGTGAGCTGATACTATTGATACCCAAGTTTTAGTAGGCAAGTGATAGTTCCAGTCCAGGATGTGGGAGATCAAGGATGCTGTGTGGTAATGTGGTATAGTTTCTGTTCTGGAAGACCTTATCCTCCTGTTTTAGCATAGGGACCTTCCCTACTAATGTTAATAGTCTTTGACATGTAAATTTAAAGAAGATTCCAGGTAGTATAATTGGAAAAGTTTGGAAAATATACAAACATTTTGGCAACAAATCCATGCGAAAAGTATTTATCCTGCCAAACCAATAGTATTTCTTAGTTTACCATGTATCTATGTTGGAAGGCATCACCCTGATCAACAGAGCATAATTTAGGTGATATAAGTTGGTTAGGCTAACTTATATAATACTTAGGATCTGGACTCCTAAGTATTCAAGGGACTGTGTTTACCATTTTTTTACTCTGTGGGCCATTTTTGGATATCTTGTATATGTATTTCTACTGGTGATGACCAAGTGTTCCACCATAAGCACATATAATAGGGGAGAGAGAGGGCATCCTTTTCTTGTCCAATTTTAAATGGTACAGGTCTCAGAAAGAGCGCCATTAATTCTGATGCGAGCAGAATAATGGGACCTAATTAGGCTTTTATCAGGGTTTGTTCTAAAAATAGCAAGCTTATCAAAGGCCTTTTCAGCATCTATGGACAATAAGCACAGGAGGTTATTTTGTGTTTGGGCATTGGATAGGAGATATATAATTTTAAAAGTATTGTCTCTAGCTTCTCTTTCCAATACAAATCCAACCTAATCAATATTTATCCACACTGGGAGAAAGTCTTGTAGGCATAGGCAACTACTATTATATGCAGCCACTGGTGGCTCTGAACTGCAGAGGGGCCCATTGCAATCTCTGGAAAAAAATCATTATAATCTGCTTCCGGGAAGTGATTATTCCAATGGGATTTTAACTTGGAAAACAGGCATTTATGTTCATAATCATTCTCAAAGATGATCTGATGATCATCTTTGGTAATGCTAAAAAAATTAAAGTGAAACACACACAAAAAATCTTAAAGTAATACACTTTTCTTTTTTTTTTTTTTTTACAATAAAACCAAAATAAGTGAAAAAATGTGGTCTTATCCACGCTGCCCAAAAGTCCCCAGGAAATTATCAAAGTAAATGCAGAATATTAGTTCACCAAGACTCAATTACAAATGCAGGAAATTTTGCTCAGGTAACAAAAAGAGACAGAACAGAATGTTTAGGATCAGTAAAGTGTAACTCTCTCAGTACTGTTTGGTTTCCACTGAATGGCACTAAAAATAGTGGAGTTTCAATACCAGATCTCTTCCATCAAAAATACAGGGAGAAAAATTGGCTCTTGACATTCTTAAAAACCAATCAGAGCCGGATTAAGAACAAATGGGGCCCAAGGCACAAGTCAGATTTTTGCCCCCCCCAACTACCCCCCCGCACCCCCACCCAACCCCATTCCCTCACTGATGAAAGTAGTAGTTGGGTTATGATTGTGGAATGGATCACCAGATTCAGTTAGAAATTACACACTGTCTGTTTCTGTAAAGTAAGTTCGGAAGTTTACTTACTTTGTTGTCTCACTGTGAGTCTTGACACTGTCACACTCAGCATCGGGCCCAGCCTTGGGTTACGCGGCACGCCTCTTCTTCTCCTTCTCCTGCCTGCGCGCCCAGCAGTCCGTCTCTTATGCAAGGCACGCAGGCGCACATCAGTGATGATGCGCTGCGCGCCTCCAGCCTCCCGCCCAGACGTACTGAACCACCAATGATTCTACAGTAGTACTGTACTCTCCGAGTTCTCGTCTCCTGATTGGATGTCCAGCAAAGCAAATCAATCAAACTACTAGTCAAACGCTGCGCACGCACGCGCTATCAAGGGCAGGGTAAAGAATTAATTTAATTGCCTAATATTGTACACATTAATGCAGATACTTGCCTCGGGTGCCTTGTGGATAATCCGGCCCTGAAACCAATACTAAAATGTACCCAATGGGCATGGCTTAGAGTGGGTGGGGAAAGAGGCATGATCTAAAATTTGTAGGGGCCCCATGTCTTTGCTACAGCTGGGGTCCCAAACTAGGCTTAATAATTATTATGTCTGTCAATTTTTAATGACAGACAGTCCCAAGTGTTCTCCTTATATAAAGTACATTTCCTTCAGCTGCACATTTCCTTTAGTAGCCAAGGGAAATTTTTAGTCAGTTCCAAGTAATCTCGAGACTGTAAACGTTCATCGGCCTCAGGAGCACTCGGAAATGTGGTACACACTTTAACATCAAAAAGGTTATTGTGTCAGATCCAACAGAATTGTCCCTTTATAGTTAAAGGGTATCTCCACTGCTAAAAAATGTGATGCGTACAGAGAATACAGACTCCGTTGGGACCTGTCAGACTACGCTTGTATTTCCTTGTAACATATGAATATTATTGATGAATTCAATTAGTAGAATTACAGGGCAATTTACCCAGAGCCGCTATGGCTCTGTGTAAATGTTTAAAACGCTGGCTATCAGATGGCATTAAAATCATGCTCTACAACTGGCGAAAATGCGATATTGAATTGCCAGTGCCGGATGTGTGGGTGTCTTTTACGTAACCAGCGCATCCAGCACTATTAAGTCGCGCTTAGCAGTAGCGAACTGCTTAGTGTGACTTTAACTCCAATCACCTGCAGAGCGCCGCTGGGTAAATCGCCCTATTAGTGTTTTTTTTTAAAGCCAGAAGTAATCATTGATTTTTGAGCTTTGGTCATTTCTGCAAAGTAAATAATCCTACAAAGTGGTTAGGAATAAACTATTTAATTTTTACAATTGCAACAGGTCTCAAAGTGTAAAACATGACTAAATCCAAGATTTAACTATTTCCTCCTCCCAATCTATAATTGTAATGGTGATAGGAGCAAGTATTTTACAATTTTGCTGTTATTAAGGAGATAATAGCTTTAGAAGTTTTACTGGAAGTTCTCAGCTCTTATTCTGCCTGCCTTACTTCAGAAAAATATAGTTAGAATTCAAGAAAACCAGAAAATGACCTCTTTGACCTGTAATAATGTAGCAAAATGTTTGGTTACCTTTGTTTACTGGAACTAAAACTTTATTGACAGCGAAACAGAAGGTAGGAATCCTTGCTCCTACCAACCAATTAGAAAACCATGAAGAGGTTCACTTACTTCATGTAAGTATGTACCACATCTGCTTTCAGAATCTGAACTTCTTTTGGACTGGTATTAGCAGCTTACAGACAGTCTGGCTAATCCAGTTACTGATAAACTGATTTAAATACTGTAAATATATTAAATTGTATAGGTAATTATAAAGGTCAAGTTTGCTCCCTAGAAATGCAATCAAAATACATGCAGAGGCATATTTGTCAAATAATGGTAATGATATCACGACTAATCAAATTCATGTTAGTATTCTGCTATACAGCAGTAATAAAACAACAGAGTCATAAAATACTGAATGATCGGTATTTTATGACCACTTATTATGGCCTGATTTATAACTGCACAGACACCAAATTGTATCTGTAATCTGTAACGCCATTGGTATTTTACCATGTGGTCACAAAATACCAATAACAGGTAAATCCCCTTGAGTCACTAAACTTGTGTATTATAAAAAATAAGTATATCAATCATCATCCTGTAGGTCTCAGAACTTACTGAAAATGCATATTTATTAGTGTTTCTGCAATAAAAGTCTTTTAGTGGCTTGTTGTTATGAGTACCTAATGTGGCAAGCATTATTTAATAATATGATAAAGCTGGTTGAATTTTCAGCATTTAGCTTTTCACGAAAATAAAACTCAACAGTTTCGAACATCTCTAGATCTGATCCATGCTTTACAAATTAGCCCGCGCAACACTTTGCTTTGAGGTGGACTCACCAGTATTCATGGGGATATAAAAACATACATTGTTCACATAGAATTAAATTTAAACATTTGGATCAACAAGTGAGATCTCCTTTCAATAGAAAACCAAATTCATCATAAAAATAACAAATGAACTGTAATACTAAAGTTTTAACATGTTATGGGGAATCTGTTTCCATACCAATTCAACATGAGCAAATCAATATAATGGTACTAAGTTGAAAAAAGGTTATCTGGTCTATTAGCCAGCAAATGAAAGTCTGACAGTCAGTTTGAACTAACAAAATAGCTTTTACCTTAATAAAATACTTTTTAAACAAGGACATTAAATTAAATCTTAAATTAACTGTTTGCAGCCAATTGCTTGCTATTTTGTTATTTATTTAACAGTATTTAGTATGATTTGTTACTCCTTAACTGTTAGGTTTAATGATTTGATATAACCTTTGTTATTTAGTTCAGCTTCTGCCGGGGAAGAGAGAAGTATATCTCTTGAAAGCTTGCCTATAAACCTGTCAGTGCACAACATAAAGGTATCAGCATACACTACACTACTCATCTTTTTATAAAGATCAGGCGGAAACATTTTTACAACTTATAGATAGACATAATGCATCACTACCTCCCCCAAATAAAATCCTGCCCAAAGCCATACCTGTGAGGAAAAAATAGAATCATGTACTGTAACAGGCACTGTGCCTACTTTAACAAGAGCAGAATGGCCAAGAGGGGGATTGCTGAAAGGGTTATTATAGGCAGTGGTAAGCTCAGCACACCACAAGCATTATATCCCTGATCTATTTTTAAGGTCAATTCAAGTGTGATACATACTGTATGTATATAGTATCCCAAAATTAAAATTTTTTAATCCTATATTTATATGACAAACAATATTGTCTTATAAATCCTTTGTTTCTTTATAAAAATAAGGATTGTTTTGCCGTATTAGTCCAATATATGTAGTAAAAAGTACTGTGTAGTAAACAGTACTGTGATACTTTTAATGGGGTTAATTGAAATGTTACATGAGACAATAAGGACAAGAAGCCTAAAGGATATGGGTTTCCCTTTGTGTTACTGTGTGGCTCTGTCATGGTCTATGATGTGATCTGTTTCACACCTGACCCCAAACAAGTAACACTTACTTTTCATGTCTGCATCTTGGTTTCTATTGTGTTATTCCCCTCTTAGACTGACACACCTTCAGGACGATGCTATATCGCCTGTTCACAGGCAAAACTAGAGTAAAACCCTCGCTACACAAATTATTATCAGGTTTACACTAATTTTAATTGGCCACGCTATTTCCAAAACGTGAATATAGAGCAGCCTATGTAACACAGGCAGCGTTTAGTTTTGTGCTTCCTTGTAGCACAGAACTTAACTCCTTTAAGGACGAGGCGCTTCTTACCTGACCGGGATCCCGCAAGGCAGTAAATCTCAAAGTGATTTACTGCATTGTGGGATGTTGCGAAGGTACGTAATGCCCATTCTGTTTCTGCATCTACTTTGTGATGACCTCAAGGCTGGGAGATAATAAGTAATAAGTAATTGAAGAAATTTTGTTTCATTGGATCATTGGGTAAGAATTACTTAAACAGCAAACATATCAAGTCTTCTATACGTACACACATTATGTATGTAATGCATTGCAATTCTTTCGTTTCTAGATATTGATGAGTGTTCCCTTCACATTGCTGCCTGCAACACCCAGCACACTGAATGCATCAATACAGATGGAGGCTATATTTGCAAATGCAGAAATGGCTTTACTGGAGATGGACTTTGGTGCATTGGTAAGATAAAGTGATGCTTATAGTTATACATTATACTAAGCAGTTAAGGTATGTCGAAATATTAAATGATATTTTAAACTAAAGGCAAGAGTATAGACTTACATGAGGGAGTTGCCTAGAAACCGCCCCAAATCCATCTTTAGATGGATTTGGCGTAAGCCCAGAGAAACCTTCCAGGAGGAAGGATCGATTTCAGAAGCAATAGAAGTTGCCCAATAGTGCTAAGAATGCTTGTTCCATAACTATACAAATGCAGATTTTGTGACAACCCCCCTGGGATCTGACATAATCAATTGGGATTCATGTTTAGTATGTTTAGCTTAACTGACAAAAAGTTAACATGCAAAAACACATTTAGAAGAAATATGTAATAAGTAAAATTGTGCTTAAATTAATAGAAATGAACTGTTAAAGTAATTAATTCATTAACTTGAAATTATATTTATTCTACATCCTAAAGTAGTAGCGTCTGTTCACGATCAATTCTAAGCCTGAATTTCCACTTCTGCAATTCTCATCATTTTCTTAGCAGCTGTAGAGAAAATGACAGAATGGAACAAGTGTATAGATTTATTGGAAATCGTTTTCTGGAGTAAGAAAAACTCAAATTGACATTGGCCCAGTTGTTTTACTTATCAAATAGATCAGATTTTGATGAATAGTCATGAGGGGTCACCAAGCTGACATCTGTAAGATCAGTCATTTAATGCAATAACAGCACTTAAATCGGAAGATACTTTTCTTTTTTAGATTAGCTCAAAGTTCAGTAAATTTTATTAGAGAATTTAAATCTTAAAAATAAAAAAACTATTCCACTCAAAATGTGTTATTATTAACATTAATATGGATAATTGTGCTCATTCAAAACACATTTCCTATCCTTTTTTTTACTCTGTCTAACTTAAAACTATCATTTAACATTGTTTTACAGGAAAATTGGTCTGGCACTATTTCCATCTCAGGTTATTGATTATCAATCAATCATGGATTGGCCTGTTGATGGGACCTTGATGATCCAATCAGAACCACTATACTGTATAAATACAATTTTGCAATCAGTTGGTCCACTCACGCTGTTAAAAAAGGGATATCCCAGACTTTCCTAGACAACATTTTCTATAAGGATAAGGGGAAGAAACAATTATCCTGCTAATAGAATATTAACTAATTCCTGTAGACATGTCCAGGCCATTAAATCAACATTTTGGTGGCAAGCTATTTTTGATGCTACCTACTGTCAGATTGTGGTATGTATACAAAAAACTAAAATTCTGTGTTAGCTCAGTACACAATCAGACTTTTATCGTTTAAAAAAAACAAAACAGTAAAATCTAATGCTGGCAATGCATTAGGTAGACATTAGATAGATTATATATAAACAAACGCTTTAAATAATTTGGCCAACTTATTGAACTAATTGCTTTTATTTATCTAATCCCATTCATTTTGCGATCGCATGTCGGTCGAATGTAAGATCGGGAGAAGCGGTTCCGGCAGGATCGAAGGAACATCGCGTGAGCGCTCGGTCGGGTAAGTAAAATCTTATAGATGTATGGGCACCTTAAGGTTTATGGCAGGCTCTTTGAAGCAGCAACCTTAAGGAGATACAGTATAGCCAATATGCAATTAGAATTGTTTGTGCATAAATGAACATCTAATGTATCTAATGTCTAAAAAACGGTTTTCCGGACAACATCAATCGCTAAAAATAAGGGGTCGGACGGTTCTTTGGACATTGCACGAACATCTAAAGTTAAAGTACAGTGTATGGGCAACTTTAATTAATTCCCCCAAAAAGACGCCACACTAGGTTAATCACTAAAATAAAACTTTTAAAATGCATTCCCTTACTTCGAATATGTTCTCCAATGCTAGATTATTATGATGTAAGCTAAAATTTGCAGTGCTTTTAACAGGAATATTTTACCTGGCAGATATTGATGAATGTACTCTGGGAATTCACAGTTGTGGAGAAAATGTTCTTTGCACCAATACAGAGGGGAATTACACCTGTGTGTGCACTAATGGGCTTCCTGGAACTGCATTCAACTGTACTGGTAAGTGGTCTCCTAATCATAAAAATACAATACGTGTAAATGGCTTTGGTTAGCCAACAAAGTGTTATGTTAGAGACAGAGAATTCTTATAAATGTTAAATAAACTAGTGAACACTTCCACAAACACACTGGAAACCTGTGTGGGCGGCACTCGTAACTCACCTCCTGGTGCGTGCTGTATAACAACGACACCCCCCATGTGCGGGTGTGGGTTCGTATATATGGAGTAAGAGGAACAAAACAGCGCTACTCACAGGGGTGTGGAAAAGATCAAATCCAAGGTTTATTCACATCACTTTAAAAACATGGATACATCGTGCCAGTTCACCTGCCTGACGCGTTTCGTGGGTGTGTCCCACTTCATCAGAGGCCAGGTGTAGCTGGTCAGTTACAAGTATAAATAGGAGTGCTAGGTTACCTCCTATTCAAAGGGTAAGTATACAGTTAACACATAATACACTACATATATTAAAAACAACAACCAACTCCAGCCAGGGAAATGTATCTGTTGAAGTCAAAGCAGATTAACAATTAGAATCACTATAATCCAAACCATAATAATATCTAATGAGACTAGAAGGAGACTATCCAACATATCCATAGAGTATGTAATATATTGCACATGTAGAATCCTTATATAAATGGACCTATATCAGCGGACCTTATATCAGCGGAACTATTATGGGACAGAACGCAATAATATATGCAGAGGTAGGTATAAAGGTAGGTACAAAATTAAAGGGGAATATACACGTTTTGTTCCCATATATACACAGCTTGCTATAAAGTCATACAGCATACGATTAGCAAGCTACTTCATATCCCATATTAGCATATCGGATCAATGCATCAAGCTCTCACTACCCCCCAGGCTTGTTTAATTGAGGGAGGAGGCCATCCAGTACTTATTTTAAAGGCATAGGAACTCTCATTAAAGGGGCGTGTTGGGGGTACTATTGCCACCTAGAGGTTAGACCAAGCTAAAAATAAATACATACAATACAAAGTATATGAAAAGCACTCCAAATATGTTAATTTACAGCTGCATTATAAGGAAGTGCTACTGATCTGGTCAAGACATTTATACAAACATAGGGAAAATAATCAATGCACATTCCTAAGCCCCATACAATTTCACGTCCTCTGCACACCGGCTTACTTAGTAAAAAAGGAATTAGTATACATTGCTATGATCACATGAATGAAAAGCCCCCCAACCACGTCTAGGCAACCCCAGTCCGGAGGGCCTATCTCTAAAGATGGAATACATTCATCTCTGTTATACCACCTATTAACATAGGATGGTGAAAGGTGAAATGACTATTATATGTCCAGAAAGCATTTCAGTTCCCATTCCCTGTTAAGACCTTCAGGGTATATAGTACGGAGCAGGAATATCCAATAGGCTTCTAAACGTAAAAGACCCTTATTTCTATCCCCTCCTCTGGGTCTATTCATAATCTTGTCAATGATGGTGAAACTAAAGTTGAAAATACCATCATGGGCTTCCAAGACGTGTTTCGCAATTGCAGAAGATTTATCTCCCCTATTAAGGGCATATATATGTTCAGATATCCGCTTGTATGCTGGTCTGATAGTTTTTCCCACATACTGAACACCACAAACACAAGTGGCTAGATATACTATACCAGACGTTCGACAATTCGCATACGTTTTTACATCATAGCTTATCTCTGTGTGGAAGCTATTAAACACCTTAGTGGGGACCATATACTTGCATATATTACACCTGGACCTATTACACGGATAACTACCCAAGAAATTTAACCAGGTTTTTGAGCCCCTAGGATAGCCAATTTTTGCTGGTAAATAAACTAGGCGAGACCCTGGCCGCTATAGTTTTTCCCCTTCTAAAGGAGAACTTGGGTGCGTCTCCCACATGGCGCTTCAAGACCGGGTCGAGACTAAGTAAGTGCCAATGTTTTTTCACTATGCGGCAGATGTTACCTATATCATTGCCATATGTAAATGTAAGAAACAGAGTATCCTGATTCTTATAATTACTCCAACCATTCAGATCTCTCTTCTTGCTTCTATGCCCCTGAACTAGGAGAACATGACGGTTTTTAAGTACCGCTCGTTCCTAGGCCAGTTTTATAGTACTAGTCTCGTACCCCCTCTCGATTAATCTGTCCCAGAGTTCCATGGTATTATCATGAAATAGTTGCCAAGAGGAACACGTATGTCTTATACGTAAGAATTGTCCATATGGGATCGCTTTAATTGTCGATTTAGGGTGGTTCGAGGTGGCATTTAACAGTGTATTCCTAGTAATAGGTTTACGATACAAATTAGTGTGGATCACATTATTATCCACAAAGAATTGAATATCCAGATATTCCATTGTATCCACATTGACGTTATATGTAAAGTTTAGGCCCCACTTATTGATATTACAGTATTTTACAAAATCATCAACAGTTTACATGTCTCTTTTCCAGATAATGATCAGATCATCAATATTCTGTAGTAGGCAATCATTTAATGTTGATAAATATTTTCTGGAGTAAAGATAAACAGTCCCAGTATCCCAGGAGAAGGTTGGCATACGACGGAGTGTATTTAGCGCCCATTGCTGCTCCCCTCCTCTGGGTGAACACTTCCACGTTTCATTATTTCATTGATCACTAATAAATATCGCACCCTACTATATCCAGATTATCATATCTTGGGGGGGAAAAAAAAAATCTTTAATATTTTTTTTCTTTTTTTAATTAAAATTTAAATTGTTCTGAGCAAAACATAACCTTAAAGATGAGGACAGAAATTTGTCTTTGTATGATCAAATAAACCATATTTTATTGTTATACCAGTGTAAATGCTAATGTTCCCCAATACATAGTGCCAACACTTACATGCCAAAGCTGATCTGCAATGTTTGGGGCTGCATAATTATTCCAAAGGCCCAATTATCTTGCTCATCATATAATAAAATACAGTCTGAAATAACATTCCTTTTATACTGTATTACCTCCCAAATGATTTGAGCTGTTCAAGTAAATGCCTTCGTAAAGACAAACGGTTATTTAAAGATTAATAATACATTATACAAATAATACATTTTCTTTGAATCATATCTATATCTTTGTGTGCTACCTATTTATTAATCATTTTAGTTGAATCAGTTTACTGAAAATCTTCTTTGCACTTGTAGTTTAATTAATGTGTTTATCTAAAACCCTGTTTATGTTTCAGAATTTCCTCCAACTGGCAGCACTTCTCTGGGTACAACTGAATCTGCAAGTAAACCAGTTGTAGTAGAATGTCCCTCATCTTATGAAGGTTACTGTCTCAATGGAGGAGTGTGTGCTCATTTTCAAGACTTGGAAGATTATGGGTGTAGGTATGTTATGTTAAGTTCAAAGGAAATATTGCTACATTTTTACAATAAAGATGTTAGTGATGTACACACTTTTTTCCTGCAAACATCAACAGAGTTAATGAGGTTGAACATAGACTGATGTCTGCATCCAAATCTGCATTGAAATCCTGATACTCAGCTGAAAACAATGGATCATGGTCTCTTTAAGGGGGCTATCCACAATGGGCAACTTTATAGTTAATCTTACTACTATTACAATTTAAATAATAAAAGCAAGAAGCAAATAAACTTATATGGATTATTAGCCCAGAGTCCCAGGGAGGCAAAAGGTTATTTTTCTTACAGGAACTAACAATACAGATATGTAGTTGTAGCAACCAGAACACCACAGCAACTGTTTGTGGATAATAATTACAGTATGTTCATAAATATATGTGTGTATATATACATCTATGCATGTATGTATATTTTAAAAATATTGTGGCACTTGCACAACATAGCTATGTATGACATTACAATGCATTAATTCAGACAAAAGAAACATTTTACAAGGAATAATAATTGTTAAAACAGAAATATTAATAGAGATAGAGATATAGGGCTATATTTATAAACCTGCTGCATCATCTGAAATAATACAGGCTATCTTAAATTGACAGCTGTGATGTTGTATAGGTGATATTGCAAGGAAATATTGGTATTTTATGGTGCAGTATTAAATATATGACCACGGATATAAATTTACCCCTTCAATACATCCCATAATAAAAGGCCAGAAAAAAACAAGTTCCAGCTCCTGAGACCTTATTATCTGTGTATTGTTCTATTTTCTTCTTAAAAGAATATATTGATACATATTTCTAACTGTGTGATTAGGAAAGCCCAAAAACTATTTTTATTTTTAATCATCTACTTCTAAATCAACAAATGTGAAAGGTGATAATTGAGGATTATGGATGTCTTACATCTCCCATTCACTTGTACTATTACCATAGTTCTCAATAAAGGGGAACAATTTACTTTTAAAACAACCTTCCTCCCCAAATAATACCCAGGTTAAGGACCAAGACCTCCGGGTAGAGTAAACTAAAGCAAAGACAAAGGGAAGACCTAGTGTTTTTGGTCATTCATAGAGTATTTCAAAGCATTTTTAGAATTTATAAAATTAATTTTCAAATGGAATTTTAGAATTTTCATTTTCTAGAAAAAGTTAAAAAAAATGTAAAAAAAAAAAAAAAAAAAACCTTCTCTTAGATGAGGGTGGTTAGGGAGTGTGGTGTACCACTATAGTTCTCATTTAAGTGACAACATTTGGCTGCTGAAAACGTAAAGTTTCTGGGGCTCTGTACTCATTGAAAGTTCAAGAATTGAGCCTCCTTTCCTCTTGTTTGCATTACATTTTGTACTTTCTCATCAGTGCACCTTTAAAGGATAAGTGCACTGTAAAATCAAGTTATGTTCATTTGGAAGCTGCAGCTTAAAAATACCGTTGCCATATTTTATTTTACCTATGCCCCTCCAGAGCCTAGCTTTGTGCCTTGGAAGTTGCTGACATCTTGTTACTGGTTTGCTGAATGTTAAGCTCCGCCCCTCTGAGATTTCCTCTGCTTTCTCCTGCTTGAGCCTCAAACAGTAATTCTTGTGAGTTCCGTGCACTCTCCTGCTTGAGCCTCAAGCAGTAATGCCTGTGAGTTCCGTGCACGTGCGTGTGCACGTAACTCACAAGCATTACTGTTTGTGGCGCAAGCAGGAGAAAGCAGAGGAAATCTCAGAGGGGCGGAGCTTAACAGTCAGCAAACCAGTAACAAGATGTCAGCAACTTCCAAGGCATAAAGCTAGGCTCTGGAGGGGCATAGGTAAAAAAAAAATATGGCAACGGTATTTTTAAAGCTGCAGCTTCTAAATGAACATAACTTGATTTTACAGTGCACTTATCCTTTAAATATTGGGCTCTGATCTCTACTGCCAAAAATGCTGCACTTTTCCCCTGACCTTTGCTTCCTACAAATGCACGCCAGTTCCTGGGTATTCTCTTTAGAGGGCATTGGCCTGTGGTACATGTGTGTGAAGCCAAAAACAGAGTAAAACGAATTTCTACATGTAATGGCTTTTTTGAAAAAAAAAAAAAGAAAATGTTAAAACCCTGCAATAGGGATGAAAACTACTAAATCTAAAAGTAACACATGGTGATATCATGGCTTGTTTATACACTGCTTATTACTTAATGCTGAAATATGTTAGCCAGTACAATTTTAACATGTAACACTCAAAATATGAAACTGAAAATTTCTAAAGCTTGCTGTGTTGTGTTAGTTAGCCAGTTTAGGTATCACCTTTACATCATTTGGTATGTTTCCTTGTAACTAATTAATGAGAACACTAGATGGCACTGTTGGCTTAGGTAAAACGGTATTTGGATGCTACTGATAAATTGATATAGTGTACTGTTTCAAAAACTATAGGAATTGTGATATAGTGTACTGTTTTAAAAGGAATTGTGGTGGGAATTGCCAAAATGGCAATTTCACATCCTGATATCACACAAACCAATTTATAAAAGATTAGTTTGATTTTAAGACAGGAATCGCCTCAGCTGCATGGATTTCTGGGGGGGGGGGGAAATCACCAATGCAGTGACTGCAATATCACATGCACAGTGGATTAGCCACCAAATAGCATCAGTTAGTGTCACACAGGGGCTGACAAAAGACCAAATTGAAATTCTCCCTAAGCCTAAGTGCAGGTGCCTTTATGGCTCTTGGTAAATTTCTCATTATGCCCCAAATTCCCTAGACCTTTGATTATGAATGCCACCTGGGCAGAAAATGCAAAGAGGTAAACTAATTATTTATTACATTTTCAAAAACCTCAAAACATTTTTAAAGCAAACATTTGATCAAATCACGTTTTCACGTATCAAGATAAGCAGATCTATACAGTAAGTCATCCTGCTACTTTTAACTGAGGTGATTGATTGTACGTGGTTTTTATTTGAACAGTTATCATCACCAAATGGATTACAGTGTCCCATATCTTTGCAGACCTCCAAATGCATGTACAGTATCTCTAAAGCTGGGTACAGACAGGATCTTGCTAGTCTCTCCTATAGGGAGATTAGCACAGCCGAGGGAAATTTTAGTTCTTTCCCGAACAACCACAATGCCGAACCCGAATGTTTGGCAGCCGCACACTCAATCGGGAAAGAAGATACACACACTGCCCATGAAGCCCCGATACCGGTCGTATAGGGGCTTTATCGCTACTGTGTGTGCCTAGCTTAATTCAGATCAGACAATATCCAATATATTCATCAACCCACATTTCAATTCCCATTCTAAAATCCTGCAATTCAGTACTAAACCCTAATTCCCATGTTCATGTAACATCTCATTAACTTGACATCATACTATTATAATATAATGCTTACTGTATTAACCATGCTATATCAACAAACCATGAACACACTTTTTATCACACGGAGGTGATAGTGATAGAAAATGCGTATACTGTAGAGCTTGATTTAAAAAAGAGATCATAACAGAATTATACACAGAAAAGGAATTTCACTATTGTTTTGAATACTGGGAAAGCTCAAAATAATGGACAGTAGAGATGGCTAAAACTTGTAAGTGCTGTTCCGTATTCGGATTTATGGATCTCGGAAAAACCCAAAGATCTGAAAATCCGAATATGGAACGTACTATTTTTGGTTATTTTTTGGTAACTGTTGAAGCATTTAATAACCCTCAGTTTCTGATCGTATTTTCGAGGGTTATCAAATGTTTAGGGTTATTTTCAAGGGTTACTGAAAATAACCTTGTACATTCGTTAACCACTCAGTAAACGAGCACGGAATGGCGGCATGCATCCACGTTGACGACCCAACACTCAAATGCCAGAAAAGTAATCATCATCCAGTGTTCTACCTGTACATTTCAAAAAAAGCATGATAGTTAGATGCTATAAATTAACCACTACTGTTTTTCAGGGGTTACAAATATAGAAAAAAGAAACACCGCCCACATATCAATCTATCACCTTATAGTTTATGTTTTATGACAATGCAGTTTTACAAGCCAACAGGTTTTTTTAAAGACACAATGCAAGTAAAATTTTGATATTTTAAATGAGACAACAGAGATTTTACTCATTCTGACATACAAATATAGATTACCTGATTAAAGGTAAAGAAACAGCATTGGGCATTTTTTTACAAAAAATTTTGTAGACAAAATGTACCTTTTTCTAATATAATGTGCTTTGTTTTGTAATTTTCAGACATAAATGTTGGGTATAGTATTTATGTGATGTTTATAAAGTGATAAATTTGTTATAGATCTATGTGGGCTCAAGTTGTGCTCATAAGGCGACAGCTGATGCAGATGTATTAGTCAAGGACTGGTGATTAGGTCTTCATTTTGTATTTCCATACATGTGTGCAGTGAATTTTCAGCAATATTTTTCCTGTGTCTCTGTCTGTGGAGTTTGCTTAACTTTTTTATGGTCTGCAGTATGATAGCTTCCAAAACATTTCCAACAAAAATTAACTGCACTCCATAAAACATAAGAAACTAAAAAAAGTCAAGTAAATAATTCAAATTCTTTACTAAATATTATTTTCTATGAAGGACTGAACTGTGCTTTAAAGCTAGTTTATCCATTGACATCTGGCCCTATCCCAAACAGTGTATGATCCAATGTGAATTTTCGCCCTTGCTTAAAGGGCATGTCCACCCCTGAAAAAAAATGTTGGCATATAGTAGTGTTCCTTCCCCCAGATTTTTCTCCTCGCCCACACTGCCCGGCCTTCTGCTTACATGAAACTGCAAGTAGGGGGCCGGACTGGCAGCCACATTCCTGATTGGCTGAAAGGCAGCCAATCACAGATGCGGCTGCCGGCTGCTCACGAACACCGGGGGAGAGAGGTAAGGTAAGTAGAGTTCGGGGGACTTTTTTAAAAAATCTTTTATAGTGGTTGGGGCTGGGGGAGGAACACTACTATATGGCAAAGGGGTTTTATGGTAGGGGGAGGGATCGCAAAATGGGAGGGAGGGGGGGGAGACCTGCAGTGCACATGCCAAACTTCTCCGAGGAGAGACAGGAGGCAGAGTCCTATAGGACTCTGCTATTCCTGGTGGTCAGTTTTTGGGACTTGGGGGGGGGATTACAAGAGAACCATTTGGAGCTGGGATTAAGGTTAAGGATTAATTACACTATGGAGTGGGGCCAGTAGTGGCTTAACTTATAGTTTTGTGGGAAGGTGTGTCACTCCTTTAAGGAATGAAAATGTTTTTCGGATGCTGTCACCTTATATACTTTAGTAAAGGCAGCAGACCAGGACTGATAGGTGTGTGATAGCCCTAAATGATCTTCTCTATATCAGTATACTAAGATAGCTTGGGACTGTGTGATCTGCCAAAGATCTGGCATGTGCGTACCCAGCTTAAATAAGAGTTAAATTCTTCCCCTTCAATTAGCCATGTGTGAAGGAGGCGTAACAATTCTGTCACCTCTAACTGTCACTCAGAGCTGGCATGTGAGAAAACATCCTCCACCCACCCTTGATCAGCTTGATTATGTAGGCTGTATCCTAGCAACCGAAACATTTCAAGTTTGTTTAACCGGCAGAGGAGGAGGAGAGGGTGTTATAACAGAACATTCCCACCAGCCAATGACCAGCTCTATGTTAATCAAAGCCCTGGGCCGTCTAGGAGGGGGCTTTTAGCACTCATCTTTTCTGTGTGTTATCTAAAGGAGGGCAGCATGGTGTAAACGTGGGTAAGTGATTTCAGCTGCTGGAAGTGTGGACATGTAATGGGGTGAGTTTTTTTTTATATTGTTGTCCTTTAAAGTTTAGTTCTTGAAGACATTTCTCTAGTCATCCGACTAGTTTCTCAATTCAAATGACTGAATGACTGAATTGCCAACATATTCTTGTACAAGTCATTCTGAATTGGAGAGAAAGCCAGTCAGATGACTAACGAAACACCTTAAGTACAGTTGATCTAGCTGAATACAACAGATATAATTTCAGAATGTATTAGTTGCCTCAAATTAGTTGCTTAATAAACTTTTAGCAAGTGAAACAACAGTCAAGTATTGGTTGTGATGTCAGTTGACACAGCCTTGATTGACTGCATGGAGGGAGGGGTTAGGTACTCTTCAGAATGGAGGCGTTAGGGTAGGTATCTGACAATCAGGTTTTGTTTTAAGTCGAACATACTCTTTAAGGTATTTGATAGCATTCAAAAATGAAACTATATAACAAATAAGGTCCATATGGGAAATCACCTGAACTTACTTTATATATATTTTTATTCTCCTAAGAACCATTTCACACACACACGCTATCTGTATATTACACAGAAATGCAATCAGCTTTGGATTCAGCTGAGGGGATTTAAAATCCATTATTGAGCACTGCATTACTAACCACTGTCTATGTTCATAAATAATTATATATGTTCTAAAGGAAACAATTTATTTTGCTTTGGTTCACAAAGTATAAAGATCTCTCATTAACAGTTATAATTGTGGCTAAGGGACTTTGTATTAAGATATAAATGTAATTCATATTATTTTTCATTTAAATTAGACCACCCTTCAAAAAGTTGGCCAGAGTGATATAATAGAGATTTAGTGAACATAGTTTAAACATTTCTTTTATGGTGTGCAAACATATCATATGTAGTGTGAAAAGGTTAATTCCAATTTAGTCTAGTCAACACAATGGAAGGCATAACTCAAATCGCTGTGTGAATATACTCTTAAGCCCGTATCAGGGATACTATGGGACAGCTCTGAGTCTTGAATCCAGGAAAGTTCATACACACACCACTCTTGAGGCCCTGTCCCTTCAAATGTTTTTGCAAAGGCCTGAAAATTATGTCTCTCTTTCTGAAAAAGTTAAGAAAAAAAGCACTGGGGTCCAATTCTCTATTATTAATAACAATATATGTAAGTTTTAACTTTGTAAGAACAATCAGAAATGATGGCACCGTTGGAGGTAGGAGTAGCAGCTCCAATGTCTTCGGATATTGTAGAAAATATAGACATTTAAATTAAACAATTGTACAGTATAATTGTCCTTTAAGGTTTTGTCCCCATTATATTGGGGGGGAAATTAATCATAGAACATAGTAACATAGTAATTAAGGTTGAATAAAGACATTCGTCCATCAAGTCCAACATTATTTTTTTTTTTTAACCCTACCTAACAGTTGATCCAGAGGAAGGCAAAAAACCCCAGCTAAAAAGGAGGGAGAAAAAATTCCTTCCTGACTCCAAACGGCAATCGGAAAGTATCCCGGATCAACCAGATCTATATGCATTAATACCAGTAATTCTCAATATTTTTTGTTTTAGAAACTTATCCAGGCCTTTTTTTTCATTAATCTAATAGCAGCTTGTGCTGTTCCACGGGTAGGAGCGATGATAACAAAGCTGGTTAAGGTTACTCAGCATTTCAGTCATACATTTCAAACATATGTAAATTTTTAAAAACCTAAACTAAATCTAGCCATGCAATATAAGCTTAGCTCCCGACATTCCTGCAACGGTCCAATAACTGCTTTGCCCGGTGACTTTGTGTTTAATGTTACAGTCAATATATTCATTTATAATAATGATAGCTTCACCGCCCATTGCAATCAATTTGATATTCATCTTGGGTCAACTATTGAATGTGTAATGTAACGATAGCATAGAGTTATAGGGCCTAACTACCAGGGGAGCAGGGGAGAGCACCTGCAAGGGGACATATTTTTCCAATGACAAACATAGCATCCTCCCAGAAAATCACTGTGGTTTCGTGTAGTTTTGCTGGGGGGCCCAGTGGTTGCAAGTTATGCCATTGGAAGTTATCCTATGTATTTCCAGTTTTAAGTGAAATTAGTGTGGCATTTCATAAAAAGCTATTAAAAGAATATTATTTCTAATTAGGAAGCAGTAAAAAGATGCCAAATGTCCGTTATGACTTTCTAGTTATATAATACATACAGAATATGAGTAAAATATTTTGCTTATTGTGTTGATACAGAACCCTGTCTTAGTTCAGTCACAGTGGGTTTTACAGAAGGTAATGGATAATAAAACACTGATTCTTCATACTGACCCACATTCTGGCGGTTAATTATAAATAAAGCTCCAAGAAAGGCACAGATGGAAGTCTTATCCCATTCTCCATTCAAACAGACACTTTTGCTCATCAATAAGCAAAAATGTTTTCTTTTTAGTAATACACACAAAGTGCCTACAGCAAGCTATCCCCATTGGCATATGGCAACATAGCAACCAGGTAAAATGTGTTAGGACTGGAAGTCCAATGGGATTTTGAAAAGATTTGGTATTGTAAGTGTGCTGCTGATAATTTTACAAATGCAAAATCTTCCTTAAATGGAATTTGCACCACAGTGTCATATTACTGTAATCGGTTTTGTTTCAACACTGCAATTTTTACACAAAACCTTCATTGTTTTAGGGGAAAAAATGTAGCTGTAGTCCATTCCAATTGTGGCAGGTCAACACTTAACACACAAATTTGGGAAGGTTAAAGCTTTTTACAATTGTACAATTGTGCTGGCTAATGCGGGCCACAAACCACCAATGAAAGATACTGTCTCTGCTTATTACCACAGATGCTCCATACGCTATCTCTATTAGATTTCAAATACAACTGACAGGGTCAGAATGACCCACAAGGATTTAAGAGGAAACCTCTGTGCGCCTGCAGTTTATTCTACCATAAATATCTGTTGTATTCAATTAGATCAACTGGACTTGAAGTTTAGTTCTTGAAGACGTTTCGCTAGTCATCCGACTGGCTTTCTCAATTCAGAATGACTTGTACAAGAATCTGTGGCAATTATGTACCCTGGAAAATCCCAATTAGCATATCACAGCCAGGTGTTAAGGGGTGATTAGATAGTGGCTAAGAGGTGTTATAGGACGCCTCTCTATTCCTGGTGGACCCCTTGTCTTACTTTTAATGGTGTGACCAAACACCAATGTCCGACGCTGGAAACTGTCCTTTCCTTCTTGGATCTAAACTGTGTTTCCTATGTTTAGAATAGTATGTAGGTTACCTAAGTTGCTTGGGAGACAGCTAACCAAAATAAGGAACATTGGGCAAATTTAGCCTATCGGAACTTATTTGAGATAAATGCAAGAAAAAAATGGAAGTTTGTGGGAGAGAAGTTTAAGGCCTAATAGCAAGCCTTAAAATGTTGGGTTTTCATACATTCTCAAAAAAACAATGAATTACATAGGTATGCATAATAGCATTCCCTATATGGTTCTGTGTTTCTAGAGTACCGCAATGGTATTGTACAGGCGATCTCACAATAACGAACAATATCGCTCATTAAAGAGGAATATGATACTGCGCCTTTATAATATGCCCGTGTGCGGTATAGTACATTGCGTCTTGCAAATGCACTGCTGCATGGAAATACGATGCATTCCAAGAAGGCAGCTCTTTGGGGCTTTGTGCGAACAAGCCTTTAGACTGAGGCCACATTAAAGGCCATCAGCTGCCGGTGCAAGCCGCTGTGCGCTGCAATGGTGCGATGTTGTGAAATGGGAGAAACATGCGACTGCGCAAAAATGTAGAACACGTGACTTCGATTAGCAGATTGCACGCAGCGCACTGGTGTGGCCACATCAATTCGCCACACTAGTGTCCACTTTTAAAATCGCAATTGAGCCGACATTTTGATTGGACTAGTGGGGCTAGCCCTTAAGGAAAAACCACGTCAAGGAAATAAGAAACAATTCTATAGTATTTCTCATGTTGACTTAAAGGTTATATTTCATGATCACCTTTTTATATATGCCATTAAATTAGTAACAGGTGGTATCACTTATTTTGCAGGAAGTTTCATTATTTTCATTTTCACATGCAGTCCAATGATAGTGCTGTTGTTCCAGAACAATAATATCGCACAGTAATGATTCCAAAGCAGGCTCTCCTATTGCAGTAGTTGGATCTGAAAGGTGTCTTGGGTATAGCTCAGCATAATATTATGGTAGTCAAGCGTGTAATTAAAAATGTGCTTTTCTAGTGGATTTAAACAGTCTGATGATCATATTGCAACAGATGGGGAGAGAATTACAGAAAATAGCTTTACAATAATAATACTTAAATATAATAGTGCAAAAGTTCTAGGAAGGTGATTAGAAATGCTGTACCGGTAAATAATCTGGATTCACAAATAAAATAAATTGTTTATTTCTAACACTTAACAATGCAAATTGGGATGAACAAGGAGAAACCAAAATCAAATAAATCAAATCAATAATTGTTGTGTGGACTAGCATTTGATTCAAAACAACATTCCTCTTTACACATGATATTAACTGTATGTTGGGGCCATTGTCCTGCTGCAGAATATGTTGTAGGAAAAGGCTGTAAACCTCGACTTGCAAGGTTTACAACAGCCAAAGATGTCCCCAAATTTACTTACCAGCCTTCGTTCCTCCGCTGCCTTCTGCTTAACTTCGCCTCTTTTCTGTGAACGAAAGTCAAGGCTCGACCAGCATCCGCTCCTGTGATTGGTTAAGGCGCAATGCCCTAAACCCAGTTGGTTTTGTTTATTTTAGGCTGTGTTAACCCTCATATATAGCGAATCATTAGCATTGGTGGTATAATTGGTTAATTATATGTTTAACTATAATTCTACAAAATTTTACTGTGTAAGAGGATGCTGGTGACGAACAGAGTAGTCACAACAAATATTAATTTAATGCAGATATTTTACACCTGCCAAAAACTTGCCAGAACTCTGATACAGTACTTTGCAACAGAAGATCATCCTGTAGGGCAGAAACAAACCTTCTTAAAGGGTATGTCCACCCCTAAAATTGATTTTTAATATGCTGCTCCCCCATGTCCCCCAGCCCCAACCGCATAAATATTTTTTTCAGAAAGCCCCCCAAACTCTTACTTACCTCCCCTCGTTCCCCGCCGCACTGCCGGCCCTCTGCTTGCGAGAATGCAAGCAGAGGGCAGGGACCGGCAGTCGCGTCGTGATTGGCTGAGCCGCAGCCAATCACGGACGCGGCTGCGGTCATTCAGTGCAGTGGAGGAAAGCGGAGAGGTAAGTAAGAGTTTGGGGAGCTTTTTGAAAAAAAAAATATGCGGTTGGGGCTGGGGGACATGGGGGAGCAGCATATTAAGGGGGTTTTGGCTAGGGGAGGGGATAGTAGAACGAGGAGGAGAGGGAGGGAGAGGGAGGGAGGGGGGAGAAGGGCTGCAGTACGCATGGCAAATATCTACCGGAGGCAAGATAGCAGGCAGAGCCCTGCTATCCTCCTGGGGGTTAGTTTTGGGCTTTGGGGGGGGTCTACAGGAGAACCCTATGGAGCTGGGATGTGAGGTAAGGATTAAACTACACTACATGGTGGGGCCAGTAGTTTGGGGGGATTATAGTTTTGGGGGTGGACATGCCCTTTAAGCTATTTTAACTATTACTAAACAGAAAAGTAGGATTGATTACTTTGTTTGTTTGTTTGTTGTGTTCTCTCCAAGTTCTCTGTAACAGTTTATCAGAAATCACAAAACACAATTGTTTTTTGACCAAAGGCATTCATAACGAAATAAATGCATAATTACCTATAACGGTAGGTTGCAAAGGACCCACAGCCAAGGATTAGGAGGAGCACAAGAAAGGAAACAGCAGTGGTAACATTTTGAATCTTCATTTGTGTAACATATTTTTCCCACGACTTTAGATCATCATACTGGCATCTCTCTCCAACATACCCAGATACACATCGCAACAGAACAGATAGATGTCTCAATGGCTTGTTTCTTATCTCTTAGTATATAAAATGCCATCATATGTTTAATTATTTATTGTGCTTAATTTAAATTTGTTAACTTACTGTTAATTCACTCAAATGTTCCCACTGTATATGTAAGTATAATGAGTTTTGCAAATGCAGGTTTGCAAAACAGAGTTTATTTTTACATAAATTCAATGCACTCTTCGGACCATTCCTAGGGATTGTTTTTGAAGAACCAAAGGTGAAATAAGACACTTTGATTTTCTATTTAACAGATATGCTAGTGAGAATGATAGTCAGACTTAAAGGGCAACTAAAGCCACAGAACAACACTGAACCAGAAGGCAGAACACCTTGATATAAAGCCAGTAATCTGTGTCTACCTCTCATTGTGATACAGGCGCTGGGAAATTTACCTAAATAACATATGGTTTGTGCTTTACTTCACAGCATTCTAGTATCACACAGTTGGTCAACATCCATTATGTTCTGCACATGCTCAGTCCTTGCTATGTCAGAAACTTGTTGCAGTTGGTCACACCCATTAATACTCTCTAGCCAATCCTTTTACAGGACAGATAAAGCAAGGAAGCATGTGACTGAGGTCAGGAGGTGTGGTCTGACACTGCATATACACAGATACTACTCATCCAGTTCTTAACAGGCTTACATTTACTTTAACTGAGTTTACTAAAGTGGCATTTTACAATATAGAGTTTATTGGTGTTTTTAGGGGGTTGTTTTCAGATTCTGGGGTATAAAAAATTGGTGTAGTTCTCTTAATGGGCTTTTTGCCAGTTATGCTATTCTGGCTGCCAGTGGTAGGGGAGGGAATTACTGCCCTGTCAGCATTTTGAGTAGCATAAATATTATAAAAGGGAACCCTGGGTAAAATTTGTCAAATTGCGGCTTTTTCCATGGATCTCCACTTTTTCCCTGGAAGAAGTACACTGGGCATATATGTCCCACTGGGAGAGGGAAGGAGGGGGTAAGATTTATTTTACACGTCTCTTTAGTAGTGATGAACACAAAACCGAACTCAAACCCGAGTTGGGCAGAACTTTTTGAGTTTGGATGAACTCAAACTATTTGAACTAGCTCAGGTTTAACTAGTCTGACTCGCGGCTGTATTTTCGATAATTATCAAAAAAATCGATAATTAGCGAATTTACTAGACGTTCGCAACCCTAGAATGTATTGTTTGGTAACCCTCGAAGTATGTTCGTTTTCGCTAACCCTCGAATAAATGGATCGTTTTCGCTAACCCTAAAATCTATTGTGCTAACCCTCGAATGTAGCCTTTGATTTACGATAACCCCTTGAAAATATCACTGTAACCCTCGAATTGGCAGTAACCCTCGAATGTAGCTTGCGCAAACCCGAAAATTGCCGCACGATCAAAGTAAGAGTGTTTAAATAGGTTGGTGATAGTGAAATGTTCCCCAGACCGTTTCCAGGTGCCACAGCCATTTACAGTAAGTTACCATTGCTCATCTCCACAGCTTCCAGTCCCATCTACATTTCTACTTGGCCTCACTTCTACCATCTCCATCTCTGTACCAAACCACAACTTTTCCAATATTACAGAACACAATTTTGCAAACCTCTCATTCATCTCTCTTCCCGCTTCTCACATGCTGCCCCTGTCTATCAACCTCTCCATGGCTTCCCATTACACAAAGGATTCATTTAAGCTGCTAACCTTATCCTACAAGGCTCGTCCAATACAGCTCCCTATACACTCTAATCTGATAAACAGATACTACCCAAGGCGTAACCTACAATCTGCTAATGATCTTCTCCTCTCATCTACTCTAATCACCTCTTCCCATGCCCGTTTTCAGGACTTTTCTCGTGCTGTCTTCTTGGAACTTTTCGTTTCTGAAATCTGGATCGTCCGGATTTCAGGACTTCTGAACAAATTTTCAATAATTTTCGAATGTACAAAGCTATTTTCGATAATTTTCCCAAATAGCATCAAACGTTCTAAAATCCTCGAAAATACGATCGGAAACTCAAAAATGTTCTATAAGTTAATATCAATAAAGCCCCAGGACCGGATGGAATACACCATCGGATTTAAAATCTTAGTTCAGTTCTATCTAGACCACTGTTCTTATCTTTTCAGATTCACTTTGGTCTGGGGATGTGCGCGCTGGATTGGAAAATAGCCAATGTAATAACCAATATTCAAAAAAGGTAGTCGTTCCAGCCTGGGAACTATAGACCTGTAAGCCTAACATCAGTGGTAGGGAAGGGTGGAAACTTTGTTACGGGATCATCCTTGACTTTGTCTCCAGAGATCATCTTATTAGTAGTAGTCAGCAGGCTTTATGAGAAATAGATCATGCCGACAAATTTAATTGTTTTTTATGAAGAAGTGAGTAAGAATTTGGATTCAGGCACAGCAGTGGATGTGGTATACTTGGATTTTGCAAAAGCTTTTGATACTGTGCCACATAGGCGACTAAGTTATAAACTGAGGACTGTTGACCTTGAAGAAAAATTGTGCATGGATAGAGAATGGTTATTGGATCGCAAGCAGGAGGTGGTGGTGAGTGGTGGTAAATGGAGCTACATTATGTGGGCTAAAGTTATAAGCGGCGTGCCTCAGGTTCTGTACTGGGGCCGCTTCTGTTTAATCTGTTTATAAATGGCTTAGAAGGGGGCATTGAGAGCAAGATCTCTGTGTTTGCTGATGACACTAAACTATGCAGAACTTTGGAAACTTCAAATGATGTGCAAGTGTTGCAAGCAGACCTAGATAGATTATCAAAATGGGCAGCAGAATGGCAGATGAGATTTTATGTTGAAAATGTAAGGGGAGTATTTGGGGTTTAATAATCCCTGTGCCACCTACACCATAAATAACTCTGTGCTAAGTGCATCTGTAATGGAAAAAGATTTGGGGGTTTGGTAGATAACAGACTTAGCTGTAGCAAACAATGCCAGGTAGCAACGGCTAGAGCTACCAAGATATTGTCTTGTATAAAGAGGGGATTCAAGAGAGAAAGATATTATTCTCCCTCTTTACAAGGCACTGTTGTTAGGCTGTTTTACTTGGAGAACCGACGTTTGTGTGGGGATATGATAATCTTATACAAATATATTAATGGGCCATACAATGAACTCTCTGGTGCATTGTTCACTAATAGGGCATATCAGAGGACACGTGGACATCCTTTAGGTTGGAAGAAAAGAAGTTTCATCTTCAGGCTAGGAAAGGTTTCTTTACCGTGAGAAAGGTGAAATGTGGAACTGTCTTCCAGCAGATGTGGCAATGGCAAGTTCATTAAATAGCTTTTAAAAAGGCCTGGATAAGTTTCTAAAACTAAAAAATATTGAGAATTACTGGTATTATAATAGGAATAAAAGGAATTTTCCCCCCTTTTTTTGCTGGTTTTTTTGCCTTTCTCTGGATCAACTGTTAGGTAGGATTAAAAAAAAAAAAAAAAAAAAGAGGGTGAATAGGATGGACTTGATGTCTTTATTCAACCCTAATTACTATGTAACTTATTAATGTAACTGTAAAGTGCCACGAAGATGTTGGAGATATTACTGTAAATCTACGATAATTAATAATAATAATATAAAATTGCATAGAAAACAAGTGATATACCATATTAATCAGTGGTTTCTGGGTACAAATATGCTTTCATTTAAGTGGCTTCCTTAAATCAACTGAGTGGTAGGGACACTCACTTGCATGTACTGTGCATAGAGGAGTATATTATTTGTCCAAGTTTGTGAACTGTTTTTAAACTACTATGCAAAAGATGTTTAAATTGCATGTTAGTAGAAAGGTGGTGTAGAAGGCCCTCACCACTACATAGGGATCTCCAAATTGACCTAACTATGTTCTTTCACTCCTCTTGTGAACCAGTTTTTTTCTTTTTCCACAAATGTGTACCTTACTGTGCTAAAAGACTGACCTTTATCCTTGAGTTGATAAACACTCAGAATCCTGCTTTCTATGTTTGGTCTATGTGTTAGGCAATACTTTGCTGAGTCGCTGGTCTCTCTTCCTATAATAGGTCCTTACATCCTTCCTACGACGACCCAACACTCAAATGCCAGAAAAGTAATCATCATCCAGTGTTGTAGCAAGGAATGTAAGGACCTATTTATAGGAAGAGAGACCAGCGACTCAGCAAAGTATTGCCTAACACATAGGACCAAACATAGAAAGCAGGATTCTGAGTGTTTATCCAACTCAAGGATAAAGGTCAGTCTTTTGAGCACAGTAAGGTACACATTTTGGAAAAAGAAAAAAACTGGTTCACAAGAGGAGTGAAAGAACATAGTTAGGTCAATTTGGAGATCCCTATGTAGTGGTGAGGGCCTTCTACACCACCTTTCTACTAACAATGCAATTTAAACATCTTTTGCATAGTAGTTTAAAAACAGTTCACAAACTTGGACAAATAATATACGGTACTCCTCTATGCACAGTACATGCAAGTGAGTGTCCCTACCACTCAGTTGATTTAAGGAAGCCACTTAAATGAAAGCATATTTATACCCAGAAACCACTGATTAATATGGTATATCACTTGTTTTCTATGCAATTTTTTATATTATTAATTATTATTATCGTAGATTTACAGTATTATCTCCAACATCTCCGTGGCACTTTACAGTTACATTAATATAGTTACATAGTAATTGAGTTGAATAAGACATCAAGTCCTCCTATTCACCCTCTTTTTTTTTTTTTTTTTTTTAATCCTACCTAACAGTTGATCCAGAGAAAGGCAAAAAAACCAGCAAAAAAAGGGGGGAAAATTCCTTTTATTCCTATTATTAATACCAGTAATTCTCAATATTTTTTAGTTTTAGAAACTTATCCAGGCCTTTTTAAAAGCTATTTAATGAACTTGCCATTGCCACATCTGCTGGAAGACAGTTCCACAGTTTCACCTTTCTCACTGTAAAACCTTCCTAGCCTGAAGATGAACTTCTTTTCTTCCAACCTTAAAGGATGTCCACGTGTCCTCTGATATGCCCTATTAGTGAACAATGCACCAGAGAGTTCATTGTATGGCCCATTAATATATTTGTATAAGATTATCATATCCCCACACAAACGTCGGTTCTCCAATGTAAACAGCCCTAACAACAGTGCCTTGTAAAGAGGGAGAATAATATCTTTCTCTCTTGAATCCCCTCTTTATACAAGACAATATCTTGGTAGCTCTAGCCGTTGCTACCTGGCATTGTTTGCTACAGCTAAGTCTGTTATCTACCAGAACCCCCAAATCTTTTTCCATTACAGATGCACTTAACACAGAGTTATTTATGGTGTAGGTGGCACAGGGATTATTAAACCCCAAATACATCCCCTTACATTTATCAACATAAAATCTCATCTGCCATTCTGCTGCCCATTTTGATAATCTATCTAGGTCTGCTTGCAACACTTGAACATCATTTGAAGTTTCCAAAGTTCTGCATAGTTTAGTGTCATCAGCAAACACAGAGATCTTGCTCTCAATGCCCCCTTCTAAGCCATTTATAAACAGATTAAACAGAAGCGGCCCCAGTACAGAACCCTGAGGCACGCCGCTTATAACTTTAGCCCACATAGATGTAGCTCCATTTACCACCACTCACCACCACTCTCTGCTTGCGATCCAATAACCAATTCTCTATCCATGCACAAATGTTTTCTTCAAGGTCAACAGTCCTCAGTTTATACATTAGTCGCCTATGTGGCACAGTATCAAAAGCTTTTGCAAAATCCAAGTATACCACATCCACTGCTGTGCCTGAATCCAAATTCTTACTCACTTCTTCATAAAAAACAATTAAATTTGTCTGGCATGATCTATTTCTCATAAAGCCATGCTGACTACTACTAATAAGATGATCTCTGGAGACAAAGTCAAGGATGATCCCGTAACAAAGTTTCCATCACCTTCCCTACCACTGATGTTAGGCTTACAGGTCTATAGTTACCAGGCTGGGAACGACTACCTTTTTTGAATATTGGTATTACATTGGCTATTTTCCAATCCAGCGGCACATCCCCAGACCAAAGTGAATCTGAAAAGATAAGAAACAGTGGTCTAGATAGAACTGAACTAAGATCTTTTTAAATCCGATGGTGTATTCCATCCGGTCCTGGGGCTTTATTGATATTAACTTATAGAACATTTTTGAGTTTCCGATCGTATTTTCGAGGATTTTAGAACGTTTGATGCTATTTTGGAAAATTATCGAAAATAGCTTTGTACATTCGAAAATTATTGAAAATTTGTTCAGAAGTCCTGAAATCCGGACGATCCAGATTTCAGAAACGAAAAGTTCCAGAGAAGAGCAGCACGAGAAAAGTCCTGAAAACGGGCATGGGAAGAGGTGATTAGAGTAGATGAGAGGAGAAGATCATTAGCAGATTGTAGGTTACGCCTTGGGTAGTATCTGTTTATCAGATTAGAGATGTATAGGGAGCTGTATTGGACAGAGCCTTGTAGGATAAGGTTAGCAGCTTAAATTGAATCCTTTGTGTAATGGGAAGCCAGTGGAGAGGTTGATAGACAGGGGCAGCATGTGAGAAGCGGGAAGAGAGATGAATGAGAGGTTTGCAAAATTGTGTTCTGTAATATTGGAAAAGTTGGTTTGGTACAGAGATGGAGATGGTAGAAGTGAGGCCAAGTAGAAATGTAGATGGGACTGGAAGCTGTGGAGATGAGCAATGGTAACTTACTGTAAATGGCTGTGGCACCTGGGAAACGGTCTGGGGAACATTTCACTATCACCAAAACCTATTTAAACACTTCTTACTTTATGATCGGGCAATTTTCGGGTTTGCGCAAGCTACATTCGAGGGTTACTGCCAATTCGAGGGTTACAGGATGATATTTTCAAGGGGTTATCGTAAATCAAAGGCTACATTCGAGGGTTAGCGAACAATAGATTTTAGGGTTAGCGAAAACGATCCATTTATTCGAGGGTTAGCGAAAACGAACAATACTTTCGAGGGTTACCAAACAATACATTCTAGGGTTAGCGAACGTCTAGTAAATTCGCTAATTATCGATTTTTTTGATAATTATCGAAAATACAGCCGCGAGTCAGACTAGTTCAAACCTGAGCTAGTTCGAATAGTTTGAGTTCATCCAAACTCAAAAAGTTCTGCCCGAACTCGGGTTTGAGTTCGGTTTTGTGTTCATCACTACTAAAGAGACGTGTAAAATAAATCTTACCCCCTCCTTCCCTCTCCCAGTGGGACATATATGCCCAGTGTACTTCTTCCAGGGAAAAAGTGGAGATCCATGGAAAAAGCCGCAATTTGACAAATTTTACCCAGGGTTCCCTTTTATAATATTTATGCTACTCAAAATGCTGACAGGGCAGTAATTCCCTCCCCTACCACTGGCAGCCAGAATAGCATAACTGGCAAAAAGCCCATTAAAGGAGAACTAAACCCAATTTTTTATACCCCAGAATCTGAAAACAACCCCCTAAAAACACCAATAAACTCTATAGTGTAAAATGCCACTTTAGTAAACTCAGTTAAAGTAAATGTAAGCCTGTTAAGAACTGGATGAGTAGTATCTGTGTATATGCAGTGTCAGACCACACCTCCTGACCTCAGTCACATGTTCATTGCTTATCTGTCTGCTAAAAAGGATTGGCTAGAGAGTATTAATGGGTGTGACCAACTGCAACAAGTTTCTGACATAGCTAAGGACTGAGCATGTGCAGAACATAATGGTTGTTGACCAAACTGTGTGATACTAGAATGCTGTGAAGTAAAGCACAAACCATATGTTATTTAGGTAAATTTCCCAGCGCCTGTATCACAATGAGAGGTAAGACACAGATTACTGGCTTTATATCAAGGTGTTCTGCCTTCTGGTTCAGTGTTGTTCTGTGGCTTTAGCTGCCCTTTAAGCCTGACTATCATTCTCACAGTAGCATATCTGTTAAAATAGAAAATCAAAGTGTCTTATTTCACCTTTGGTTCTTCCAAAACAATCCCTAGGAAGTGTCCGAAAAGATGCATTGAATTTATGTAAAAATAAACTCTGTTTTGCAAACCTGCATTTGCAAAACATCATTATACATTACATATACAGTGGGAACATTTGAGTGAATTAACAGTAAGTTAACAAATTTAAATTAAGCACAATAAAATAATTAAACATAGGGTGATGGCATTTTATATACTAAGAGATAAGAAACAAGCCATTGAGACATCTATCTGTTCTGTTGCAGATGTGTATCTGGGTATGTTGGAGAGAGATGCCAGTATGATGATCTAAAGTCGTGGGAAAAACATGTTACACAAATGAAGATTCAAATGTTACCACTGCTGTTTCCTTTCTTGTGCTCCTCCTAATCCTTGGCTGTGGGTCCTTTGCAACCTACCGTTATAGGTAATTATGCATTTATTTCGTTATGAATGCCTTTGGTCAAAAACAATTGTGTTTTGTGATTTCTAATAAACTGTTACAGAGAACTTGGAGGAAACAAACAACAAACAAACAAAGTAATCATTCCTACTTTTCTGTTTAGTAAAGTTTAAAATAGCTTAAAGGGCATTCCACCCCCAAAACTATAATCCCCCCAACTACTGGCCCCACCATGTGTTTAGTTTAATCCTTACCTCACATCCCAGCTCCATAGGGTTCTCCTGTAGACCCCCCAAAGTCCCAAAACTAACCACCAGGAGATAGCAGGGCTCTGCCTGCTATCTTGCCTCCGGTAGATATTTGCCATGCGTCTGCAGCCCTTCTCCCCCCTCCCTCCTCTCCCTCCCTTCCCTCCCGTTCTACTATCCCTCCCCCTAGCGCAAAACCCCTTAATATGCTGCTCCCCCATGTCCCCCACCCCAACCCAATTTTTTTTTTTTCAAAAAGCTCCCCAAACTCTTACTTACCTCTCCGCTTTCCTCCACTGCCACTGAATGACCGGCAGCCGCGTCCGTGATTGGCTGCGGCTCAGCCAATCACAGACGCGACTGCCGGTCCCGCCCCTCTGCTTGCATTCTCGCAAGCAGAGGGCCGCAGTGCGGCGGAGGAACGAGGGAGGGTAAGTAAGAGTTTGGGGGGCTTTCTGAAAAAAATATTTATGCGGTTGGGGCTGGGGACATGGGGGAGCTCATAAAAATCAATTTTAGGGGTGGACATACCCTTTAAAGAAGGTTTGTTTCTGCCCTACAGGATGATCTTCTGTTGCAAAGTACTGTATACAGAGTTCTGGCAAAGTTTTTGGCAGGTGTGAAAAATATCTGCATTAAATTAATATTTGTTGTGACTACCAGCATCCGTTCTTACACAGGTAAAATTTTGTAGAATTATAGTTAAACATATAATTAACCAATTATACCAACCAGATGCTAATGATTCGCTATTATATGAGGGTTAAACACAGCCATTAAATGAAACAAAACCAACTGGGTTTGAGGCATTGCGCCTTAACCAATCACAGGAGCGGATGCTGGTCGAGCCTTGACTTTCGTTCACAGAAAAGAGGCGGAAGTTAAGCAGAAGGCAGCGGAGGAACGAAGGCTGGTAAGTACATTTGGGGACATCGTTGGCTGCTGTAAACCTTGCGAAGTCGAGGTTTACAGCCTTTTCCTACAACATATTCTGCAGCAGGACAATGGCCCCAAACATACAGTTAATATCATTGTGTAAAGAGGAATGTTGTTTTGAATTCAAATGCTAGTCACACCAAATTATTGATTTGATTTATTTGATTTTGGTTTCTCCTTGTTCATCCAATTTGCATTGTTAAGTGTTAGAAATAAACAATTTATTTTATTTGTGAATCCAGAATTCATTTACCGGTACAGCATTTCTAATCACCTTCCTAGAACTTTTGCAACATATTATATTTAAGTATTATTATTGTAAAGCTATTTTCTGTAATTCTCTCCCCATCTGTTGCAAATATGATCGATCAGACTGTTTAAATCCACTAGAAAAGCACATTTTTAATTACACGCTTGACTACCATAATATTATGCTGAGCTATACCCAAGACACCTTTCAGATCCAACTGCATATGAGAGCCTGCTTTGGAATCATTACTGTGCAGATATTATTGTTCTGAGAACAAAAGCACTATCATTGGACTGCATGTGAAAATGAAAATAATGAAACTTCCTGCAAAATAAGTGATTACCACCTGTTACTAATTTAATGGCATAATATAAAAAGGTGATCATGAATATAAACCTTTAAGTGCAACATGAGAAATACTATAGAATTGTTTCTTATTTCCTTGACGTGGTTATTTCCTTAAGGGCTAGGCCCCACTAGTCCAATCAAAATGTCGGCTCAATTGCGATTTTAAAAGTGGACACTAGTGTGGCGAATTGATGTGGCCACACCAGTGCGCTGGCGTGCAATCTGCTAATCGAAGTGCACGTGTTCTACATTTTTGCGCAGTCGCATGTTCTCCCATTTCACAACATCGCACCATTGCAGCGCACAGCGGCTTGCACCGGCGAGCTGATGGCCGCTTTAATGTGGCCTCAGTCTAAAGGCTTGTTCGCACAAAGCCCCAAAGAGCTGCCTTCTTGGAATGCATGCGTATTTCCATGCAGCAGTGCATTTGCAAGACGCAATGTACTATACCGCACACGGGTATATTTATAAAGGCGCAGTATCATAATTCCTCTTTAATGAGCGATATTGTTCGTTATTGTGAGATCGCCTGTACAATACCATTGCGGTACTCTAGGAACACAGAACTCATATATGGGAATGCTATTATGCATTACCTATGTGAATTCATTGTTTTTTTGAGAATGTATGCTGAAAACCCAACATTTTAAGGCTTGCTATTAGGCCTTAAACTTCTCTCCCACAAACATTCCATTTTTTTCTTGCATTTATCTCAAATAAGTTCCGATAGGCTGAATTTGCCCAATGTTCCTTATTTTGGTTAGCTGTCTCCCAAGCAACTTAGGTACCATACATACTAATCTAAACATAGGAAACACAGTTTAGATCCAAAAGAAAGAAAGGACAGTTTCCAGCGTCGGACATTGGTGTTTGGTCACACCATTAAAAGTAAGACAAGGGGTCCACCAGGAAATAGAGGCGTTCCTATAACACCTCTTAGCCACTATCTAATCACACCCTAACACCTGGCTGTGATATGCTAATTGGGATTTTCCAGGGTACATAATTGCCACAGATTCTTGTACAAGTCATTCTGAATTGAGAAAGCCAGTCGGATGACTAGCGAAACGTCTTCAAGAACTAACTATTCAAGTCCTTGATCTAATTGAATACAACAGATATTTATGGTAGAATAAACTGCAGGCGCACAGGAGGTTTCCCTTAAATCCTTGTGGGTCATTCTGACCCTGTCAGTGTATTTGAAATCTAATAGACCAGATAGCGTATAGGAGCATCTGTGGTAATAAGCAGAGACAGTATCAGTTCATTGGTGGTTTGTGGCCCGCATTAGCCAGCACAATTGTACAATTGTAAAAAAGCTTTAACCTTCCCAAATTTGTGTGTTAAGTGTTGACCTGCCACAATTGGGAATGGACTACAGCTACATTTTTTCCCCTAAAACAATTAAGAGGTTTTGTGTAAAAATTGCAGTGTTGAATACAAAACCGATTACAGTAATATCTGACAACTGTGGTGCAAATTCCATTTAAGGAAGATTTTGCATTTGTAAAATTATCAGCAGCCACTTACATATCCAAATCTTTTCAAAATCCCAATTAGACTTCCAGTCCTAACACATTTTACCTGGTTGCTATGTTGCCATATGCCATATGGGGATAGCTTGCTGTAGGCACTTTGTGTGTATTACTAAAAAGAAAACATTTTTGCTTATTGATGAGCAAAAGTGTCTGTTTGAATGGAGAATGGGATAAGACTTCCATCTGTGCCTTTCTTGGAGCCTTTATTTATAATTAACCGCCAGAATGTGGGTCAGTATGAAGAATCAGTGTTTTATTATCCATTACCTTCTGTAAAACCCACTGTGACTGAACTAAGACAGGGGTTCTGTATCAACACAATAAGCAAAATATTTTACTCATATTCTGTATGTATTATATAACTAGAAAGTCATAACGGACATTTGGCATCTTTTTATCGCTTCCTAATTAGTGAAATCATATTCTTTTAATAGTCTTTTTATGAAATGCCACACTAATTTCACTTAAAACTGGAAATACATAGGATAACTTCCAATGGCATAACTTGCAACCACTGGGCCCCCCAGCAAAACTACGAAAACCACAGTGATTTTCTGGGAGGATGCTATGTTTGTCATTGGAAAAATATGTCCCCTTGCAGGTGCTCCCCCTGCTCCCCTGGTAGTTAGGCCCCTATAACTCTATGCTATCGTTACATTACACATTCAATAGTTGACCCAAGATGAATATCAAATTGATTGCAATGGGCGGTGAAGCTATCATTATTATAAATGATATTATGACTGTAACATTAAACACAAAGTCACCGGGCAAAGCAGTTATTGGACCGTTGCAGGAATGTCGGGAGCTAAGCTTATATTGCATGGCTAGATTTAGTTTAGGTTTTTAAAAATTTACATATGTTTGAAATGTATGACTGAAATGCTGAGGTAACCTTAACCAGCTTTGTTATCAGTCGCTCCTACCCGTGGAACAGCACAAGCTGCTATTAGATTAATGAAAAAAAAAGGCCTGGATAAGTTTCTAAAACTAAAAAATATTGAGAATTACTGGTATTAATGCATATAGATCTGGTTGATCCAGGGATACTTTCCGATTGCCGTTTGGAGTCAGGAAGGAATTTTTTTCCCCTTTTTTAGCTGGGGTTTTTTGCCTTCCTCTGGATCAACTGTTAGGTAGGGTTAAAAAAAAAAAAAAAATAGGTTGGACTTGATGGACGAATGTCTTTATTCAACCTTAATTACTATGTTACTATGTTACTATGATTAATTTCCCCCCCAATATAATGGGGACAAAACCTTAAAGGACAATTATACTGTACAATTGTTTAATTTAAATGTCTATAATTTCTACAAATATCCGGAAGACATTGGAGCTGCTACTCCTACCTCCAACGGTGCCATCATTTCTGATTGTTCTTACAAAGTTAAAACTTACAGGTATATGTTATTAATAATAGAGAATTGGAGCCCCAGTGCCTTTTTTTCTTAACTTTTTCAGAAAGAGAGACATAATTTTCAGGCCTTTGCAAAAACATTTGAAGGGACAGGGCCTCAAGAGTGTGTGTGGTATGAACTTTCCTGGATTCAAAGACTCAGAGCTGTCCCATAGTATCCCTGATACATGGCTTAAGAGTATATTCACACAGCTGATTTGAGTTATGCCTTCCATTGTGTTGACTAGACTAAATTGGAATTAACCTTTTCACACTACATATGATATGTTTGCACACCATAAAAGAAATGTCTTAAACTATGTTCACTAAATCTGCTATTATATCACTCTGGCCAACTTTTTGAAGGGTGGTCTAAATTTAAATGAAAAATAATATGAATTACATTTATATCTTAATACAAAGTCCCTTAGCCAACAATTATAACTGTTAATGAGAGATCTTTATACTTTGTGAACCAAAGCAAAATAAATTTGTTTCCTTTAGAACATATATAATTATTTATGAAGCATAGACAGTGGTTAGTAATGCAGTGCTCAATAATGGATTTTAAATCCCCTCAGCTGAATCCAAAAGGACTTGGTTTATTTTCTTTCTGGTAATATACAGATAGCGTGTGTGTGTGTGAAATGGTTCTTAAAGGAGAATAAAAATATATTATAAAGTAAGTTCAGGTGATTTCCCATATGGACCTTATTTGTTATATAGTTTCATTTTTGAATGCTATCAAATACCTTAAAGAGTATGTTCAGTCTTAAAACAAAAACCTGATTGTCAGATACCTACCCTAACGCCTCCATTCTGGAAGAGTAAGCTGACCCCTCCCTCCATGCAGTCAATCAAGGCTGTGTCAACTGACATCACAACCAATACTTGACTGTTGTTTCACTTGCTAAAAAGTTTATTAAGCAACTAAATTTGAGGCAACTAATAACATTCTGAAATTATATCTGTTGTATTCAGCTAGATCAACTGTACTTAAAGGTGTTTCGTTAGTCATCTGACTGGCTTTCTCAATTCAGAATGACTTGTACAAGAATATGTTGGCAATTCAGTCATTCAAGTCATTTTGAATTGAGAAAGCTAGTCGGATGACTAGAGAAATGTCTTCAAGAACTAAACTTTAAAGGACAACAATATAAAAAAAACATCACCCCATTACATGTCCACACTTCCAGCAGCTGAAATCACTTACCCACGTTTACAACCATGCTGCCCTCCTTTAGATAACACACAGAAAAGATGAGTGCTAAAAGCCCGCCTCCTAGACGGCCCAGGGCTTTGATTAACATAGAGCTGGTCATTGGCTGGTGGGAATGTCTGTTATAACCTCTCTCCTCCTCCTCTGCCGGTTAAACAAACTTGAAATGTTCGGTTGCTAGGATACAGCCTACATAATCAAGCTGATCAAGGGTGGGTGGAGGAGTGTTTTCTCACATGCCAGCTCTGAGTGACAGTTAGAGGTAGACAGAATTGTTACGCCTCCTTCACAGCATGGCTAATTGAAGGGAGAGAGATTTAACTCTTATTTAAGCTGGGTACGCACATGCCAGATCTTTGGCAGATCACACAGTCCCAAGCTATCTTTAGTATACTGAGTATAGAGAAGATCATTTAGGGCTATCACACACCTATCAGTCCTGGTCTGCTGCCTTTACTAAAGTATATAAAGGTGACAGCATCCGAAAAACATTTTCATTCCTTAAAGGGCATGTCCACCCACAAAACTATAAGTTAAGCCACTACTGGCCCCACTCCATAGTGTAATATAATCCTTACCTTACATCCCAGCTCCAAATGGTTCTCTTGTAATCCCCCCCCCAAGTCCCAAAAACTGACCACCAGGAGGATAGCAGAGTCCATATAGGACTCTGCCTCCTGTCTCTCCTCCGGGAGAAGTTTGGCATGTGCACTGCAGGTCTCCCCCCCTCTCCCTCCCATTTTGCGATCCCTCCCCCTACCATAAAACCCCTTTGCCATATAGTAGTGTTCCTTCCCCCAGCCCCAACCACTATAAAAGATTTTTTAAAAAGTCCCCCGAACTCTACTTACCTTACCTCTCTCCCCCGGTGTTCTGAGCAGCCGGCAGCCGCATCTGTGATTGGCTGCCTTTCAGCCAATCAGGAATGTGGCTGCCAGTCCGGCCCCCTACTTGCAGTTTCATGTAAGCAGAAGGCCGGGCAGTGTGGCGGAGGAGAAAAATCTGGGGGAAGGAACACTACTATATGCCAACATTTTTTTTCAGGGGTGGACATGCCCTTTAAGCAAAGGGCGAAAATTCACATTGGATCATACACTGTTTGGGATAGGGCCAGATGTCAATGGATAAACTAGCTTTAAAGCACAGTTCAGTCCTTCATAAGAAAATAAATATTTAGTAAAGAATTTGAATTATTTACTTGACTTTTTTTAGTTTCTTATGTTTTATGGAGTGCAGTTAATTTTTGTTGGAAATGTTTTGGAAGCTATCATACTGCAGACCATAAAAAAGTTAAGCAAACATCTCCACAGACAGAGACACGCAGGAAAATATTGCTGAAAATTGCACTGCACACATGTATGGAAATACAAAATGAGAGGACCTAATCACCAGTCCTTTGACTAATACATCTGCATCAGCTGTCAGCACTTATGAGCACAACTTGAGACCACATAGATCTATAACAAATTTATCACTTTATTTAAACATCACATAAATACTATACCCAAACATTTATGTCTGAAAATTACAACAAAAAGCACATTATATTTAGAAAAAGGTACATTTTGTCTACAAATATTTTGTAAAAAAAATGCCCAAAATGCTGTTTCTTTACCTTTAATCAAGGTAAATCTATAATTTGTATGTCAGAATATGAGTAAAAATCTCTGTTGTGCTCATTTAAAATATCAAAAATTTTACTTGCATTGTGTCTTTTAAAAAAACCTGTTGGGCTTGTAAAACTGCATTGTCAATAAACAATAAACTATAAGGTGATAGATTGATATGTGGGCGGTGTTTCTTTTTTCTATAGATTGTAACCCCTGAAAAACAGTAGTGGTTAATTTATAGCATCTAACTATCAATGCTTTTTGAAATGTACCGGTACTGGGAATTAGCAGAATTCTTGGAAAATATATTTTTTTTAGTTTTAAAGAACAACTGTTAGAGATGAATAAAAAAAGTTTTGTTCTGCTGAACTGAAAATTCCAATTGAATCCAATTAAAGTCAATAGCATCGGAATTTTTTCCATTAAATTTTTAAACACAGACACAGAATTGAAAATTGAATATTTGAAACCTGCAGTTCCACCTCAAAAACAGGTTTTGTTTAAAATTGGCACTCATCACTAGGAACTATTATGGAAGCATTTATAACCACATTTCTCTGTGTTGTAGGAAAGAGTGGTGTGGTCTGCAACTGGCATTCCAGCTGACAGCTCACCACTCCCTTTAGAACACATGCGTTACTATTTTACCATAAATTAGAGATAGGAGGAGATAGGCTGTGTGTGCCCTTCAGTGAACTGTCAGCTGCTGCACATGTGGAACTTTGACAGCTCACCATGAACCCCCCCCCCCCTGGTAGCCTACCTCCCAGGGAAATTAACTTCCATTATATTTGCCCATTTATTCATTCTGTATCATATATATACTGAGAGACTATCAGTGTACTTTTTATACACAAAATGTTCTTGAGGCTTAAGCCTAGTGCAGAAGTGTGAGTGAGTAGCCATCGAAAGTGTAGACAGTTTTTTTGTAGTCAAAAGAACTTTTTGCACACAAAACATATTAGGATCAATTCACTAATTAAGGACAGCAGGCGTACAATAATGATGCGGTCCTTAAGGATTGCCATGGAGAATACTGATCGGTATTTTACACCTGCGGTTTTTGTACAACCACGGCTTTAAATATGGATGCAGTCATAATACGACAACATAGTTAAAGGCTACTCACGAGACAAACAGTACCCAATATTTTTCTAATGCTCTGTTTTCTCTTTTTGGGTTTGCTGCAAGACATAAAATAATTCGGAGGAAAAGCCCCTTCAAAGAAGAAACCAAAACAACCCACCCAGGAAAACACATATATGGCATGGATACGGTGTCAAGAAGCAGTGAGTCTGGGGTACAGCTATTTTGTTATAGTTAACTGTTTAAGAAAAAATATCAAACATCAAAGGGCAGTAGGAATCCTTTTGTGATTATCCTTAAAATAATCTGTATCTTCTATTCATTAAACACAGATCTTTGGATAGTTTGGCCTGAACTTGATATACTGTAACCGTACCTTATTAATATTTCCTGAAGTTCACTGCTACCTGTGTTCTTTACGGTATTTAGACAATTATTTGTCATGAGCATGCAACAATTGGAAGTTTTTACACAGAAGGTATATGCAAATATAGCATTGCTCAAAAATATTCCAAGATATAAGGAAATGTTTCTCACTCCCAGCATTCCCAGAGAAATGGGTAATTGAGTAATTAACAAAAATAGTGAACCAGATTTATCTGCTCTGAAGGTTTCATTCACCTTCAAATAGTGAAGGTTTAGTTTCTTTTCAGATGTACATTATTGAAAAATGCTTCCACAGTCTCCTAGATATAGCTTTCAATTTGGCGAATCTCCTGAAAAATGCTTTAAATATGTCACAATCTCACATACCATTTGATATTACCCATTTAATAATAACTCTTATATAAACAACATAGTGCAGCGCTGCATGGGAAGGATAATGAAGTGAACCTGATTTTAGCACAGCTCTGTGCAAATGCATTTCTCAATAGTGTACCTATCTGGAAGTTTATGAAACATTCACTGTCTGAAGGTATATGAAACCTTGAGCAGATTTATCCAGCTCCACATTTTTGTTAATTACTTAATTAAGCACTGACACAATGACCCAGCTAGAATGAGGGCCAAGCATGAGAGCTCCTGAAATCCAGTGTGGTGAGACCAGGGACATAACATAAAAAGTTAGGAGAAAGACATAAGGTGAGTAAAAAAAAGTGTGTAAATGTCCTTTAATTAATTTTCAAGCAATACTGTTGTACTTAATTTCTAATGGCCTTTGTTGACCCTAGCTACTCATCCAAGCATTTGCTTTTCTCTGCTAAAGAAACATTAACATAAAGAAATTAAGAATCGTAACTTGTGGCTACAATGAATTCTAATTGCTGGGGCTATATTGAGAAATGGTGGGTGGGAAGAAACTGTTTTGCTTTTTATTTTTAAATACATCAGAAACACTTCAAATGCCTTGGGCTAAAGATCATTAATAAATTTAGTTTGTTAATAAAAATGATTTAACAAACCACAATTATTAGCTATTTCTAAATCTAAATATTTTATACATTTTTAGAAAATTAGAACACAGTTATTTCAACTATCAATGAAAGTTTCATAATTTTCAAAATCAGAAAACAAAATTGTGGTCAAAAATTACCAAATCCTGTTGAAAGCCAAAAATGCAGTCAAAATTTTAAAAATCCTAGATCACTAGAGATGCAGCAAAACTAGGTGCATTTTACATAACGTCACAAATTTTTGCAAATATTTTTTTCAATACAGTAAAATGTTTTTTTCTTTGCCTTGTTTGGTGTTTTTTGGGCAACTTTAAAGGGCAAGTCCAGCCCCAAAATGAAAACTTACATACAGGTAAATCACCCCCCAAAACCCTAAACGGTAATAGTTTGAAATCTGAAATATTCAGTCTAAGCTGAAATCCTGCACAATGTCCTGTTTCCCCTGTTTCTGCTTCCTGGTTCTTCCAGTTAGTAACTGTCAGTTATGAATTTGACAGTTGACATCACAGCCAATGACTGAATGTTAATCCCCTGTCTGCCTCTTCTGAGCATGCCCAGGCTCAGTACAGGTTTCTAAATTGCTCAGTTTCCATGGGGCATCCAGAAGCATAGCAGGCATACAGTAATGAATTCATAGGACAAAGTAGGATATATCAACACATTTTAAAGGGGCCATTCTTTCTAAAAGATGTTCTTATGAGGTTGGAGTTGCCCTTTAAGTCAATTCTAATTTCAGTTAACATAGTTGCCCTGTCCCTGGATGGTAGTGTGATAATTACAGATGGAATTGGCCTGTCCCTGTATGGTAGTGTGATAATTACAGATGGAATTGGCCTGCACCTGGATGGTAGTGTGATAATTACAGATGTGATTGCCCTGCCCCTCTGTCTGTATTGCTGTATTTTTAAGAATATATTTCACTTACATGAAAACTATTACAGTGTTTACTTTCAGGATCTTATGTGTGATATGATGTGAAATTACCACAGGTTAAATTTAAAGCAGGATGTTGGTCTTGGGAAGAAGCCATCATTTAAAATATACATTTTCATTTAACATTAACTAATAAGGCAATACTAGCAGCACCTTTATAATGGACTGGGCGAGTTCATGTAGCTCCAACCCCACCCCAACTCTTGTATCAATCCCTATCTCATCCTGTTGCAAAAAAAAAAAAGCAGGATCAAGCTACTTACAGCCTTCCTCCTTTCTAAAAATACAGAGGTTCAGACTTTATTTCAGCCGTAATCTTATTGTGTTTATGTAAAGCAATGCACTGTGGCTTAGTGGTTAGCATTTTTGACACTAAATTATTGATTCAGCCACCAATTAGAAGCTACCCTGATGTACAGCAATTAGATGACATCTATTTTGATTGCTGTAGATTAATAGCACATGCAAACTTTTTACACTGTTTATTCAATAAGCCCCAATGAGTCCAGGATAATAATATAAAATAAAACTGTATACAGAATGTAAGTATGTAGTTTTTACCAAAAATGTTTTCTGCTGTAATGCCATGTGATATTTGGCAGGGTGTTCAATGGCTATTGGAGCACTGCCCATACTGATTAAATAGTGGGCTGAAAAGGGATATAAAACTACTTTGTACCATAGTTAATAGTATTTGTTTTGCATTCCATTGGTGGGTGTTTTTCCCTGAATACTGCATATGTTCTGGATTTGAAAATAGATCTTGTTCTGATTGGATATCTGTATACAGTGATTATAAATATTAGAAAGCTCTTACTTACCTAAATACAAATACATTTACACAGATGCCTTTCATCTTCTCCTCTGCTTGATACCATTGGACCTGTCCCTTGACTAAAATGGGGTTGCCCCAGCAATTGAGACTCATAAAAGTAACAGACGAAGCAGGGTAGAACCCAGTTTGGGTATGTTGGGAAATGTAAACATATATCATTTTTGGAATTAAGTTGTTCAAAAAGACTGCAAAAAAGTGTTCCTTTCCTTTTAAATTTACACTATAGTGTACATTGGACTGTGTTTAGCCTGTATATTCAGAACAAAGCTGTAAAACCTTAACCCCAATCGGCCCAGGGCCGGACCACCAATAAGAAAATGCCCTTCTTGCACATGGCGTCTTCCTATTGGTCAGGATGAGGGAATGAAAGAGGAAGTAGAGTGAGGTGGCCACATGAAACAAAGTATTACAGATTTTAGATAGAATGACCTCTTTAAAATATGTTGATATATCATAGTTTGTCCTATGAATTCATTACTGTATGCCTGTTATGCTTCTGGATGCCTCATGGAAACCAAGCAATTTAGAAAACTGTACTGAGCCTGTACTGAGCCTGGCATGCTCAGAAGAGGCAGACAGGGGATTAACATTCAGTCATTGGCTGTGATGTCAACTGTAAAATCCATAACTGACAGTTACTAACTGGAAAAACCAGGAAGCAGAAATAGGGGAAACAGGGCATTGTGCAGGATTTAAGGTTAGACTTATATATTTCAGATTTCAAACTATTACCATTTAGGGTTTTGTGGGGTGATTTACCTGTATGTTATTTTTCATTTTGGGGCTGGACTTGCCCTTTAAGATCCTCACCCCGGGCACAAGAGGAGTAGGGCTAAGGTGAGTATAATTGTCCTTTAAAGGGCAACTCCAGCCCAAAAATAACTAAACATTTTAGAAGCATTACCCCCAAAACCAACTTTTATTTTAATCCTACCTTTCTCTGACACTCCCACAATGAGTTATTGGAACTTACACACAGCCAATCCCTCGCTGCATCCTCCTCATCTTCCTGGTAATGACTGTCAGTCATGGTATGGTATTTACTAACTGTTAGTGTTATTTAATGCTCCTAATTTAAGAATACTCCTGCTTTATAAATACGGCCCATTGTTGGCAGTTCAAACTCTTGGGATGATAGAAAAACATGTAGGCTCTTATTAAACTAAGGCTGGAGAAATTTTACTAGTAATAGCTACGTAAGGGATATTTTCAGAAAGTATAAAAATTACTGCTTTGTTTTCGCATAATTTATAAAAGGATTATATTTCCTTGGGATAGTAGGCAGCCTGAAATGTAATACATCAAATTAATATAAAGTTCTTACTGCTACAACAAATGGTCTCAGAAGAAATATGCTCCAGTTGGTCCAGATGGCTAGTTTTTAATGACTTCCATCTTTTTATTTCATCAACAGACCAAAAAGAATTTGCGCACTATGAGCACTGTATATGGTCTCTATCCTTTTGAAAAGAAATGAGATATGCATTCCTCAGTGTTATCTAGATTATTCTGCGGCAGACATTGCATGATTAGAACATCTGTGGCACAATCAGCTGCTCTACAACATCCAATTACAACTGAGCTGAATTCGGTTGTTTATGTTTCATCACTATGCCATTTTATATAAGTAGCTGGCTAAGCATAACATTTTATTAAATCATTTAAATGACCAAATCAAAATATAATGTAAAAAGTATTTATTTTTAAATAAGAGGTAAGGAAATTCTATTTACATTCCATTTCTTGCCCCATTTAGAAAAAGCCAAACAAATGTTTATTTAGAAGGGTCTATTGCTTCCTTTTTTATTTGCCTCAGCGGGTACAAGAATGCTGTTTTTAATTATTAATTATCAGGAATGAATGATTCGTAAATTGCACTGATGATTTGGCATGGGCTTTTGATCTTATTCGGGATATCAAGAACATTAGGTATCAGTAATATTGTTTGATTAGGTTAGATGTCAGGAACTTGAACAAGGCCAGCAAACCAACAATGACACTTGACAAAGAAGTCCATCTCAAAATGAGTTATGGCACTAATAATTAGGAATTTTGCCCCATTTACTGTGTCATGAACATGGAGTTTGGCCTTTTTTGGCATGTTAGAAATTATTTATTCAAATAGCTAAAGATTCCATCAAGAGAGATGGCAAAAGGATATAAAAATGCACTCATGCAGTATTTCCCACACATAAGGTAACTGTATAGGGTTGCCCCAGATCGGACTAATAATACCATATAAGGTTACCTTATGTGTGGGAAATACTACATGAGTGCCTATGGAAAGTTTCCCATAGTGGGTTCATATCCTTTTACCATCTCTCTTGATGGTATCTTCAGCTATATGAGTTAGTTTTTATATTAACCTTAGCACTAACAGTATAAGCAGTCCCTGTCTTTCAGGTATTAGAATTATCTTTTTGGATAGAAATTATTTGCTAGCTGTAAAGGAGACCCATTCCCACTGCATTACTAAATGGTCTTTATGCTGACATCTGATTAAAGACACAATTGTTGTCTCTTTTAAGTCAATGAAGAAAGAAGAATTATAAAAGGCAATTGAAGTCTTCAGGATATACATATCCACATATGTCTATGGCTGCCTGCAGGAAATAGAATTTGAAGGTTCTTATATAGCTATTGATCAACCAATCTTGATATAAAGTTGTCAAGTTAATAAAAGATAAACTTGAGTCCTTACTGTTATTATTAATGCCAAATAAGTGATCTGTCACAGACATGAAGGCATGCATTAGCACAGTATAATCATCCTTTCAGACATACCATTAATTGGGCAATGCAGCGTACATTTGTATTTGTCTTTCTTTAGCATACTGAGACTTCATGTGCCTATCATGCCCAGATCTGCTCAGGTTACAATCAAAATATTGTAAGTTGCCAAATCTCTTAAACAAAACAAATATTTCCTACAATTGGTCTTTTGATACCATTTATCCACAGATAGCAGCCACAAACCATGTTGTGGACAACAATGGACACATAAAAGGTAGATAGATATTGAATGTTTTTTTTTAATTGATTGTAATTGATGAAATGCAAATGAAGCTACACATTAAATTCTCTTTAAGGGAGGCTATTTTCATAAATATGACTGACATTTAGACACAGTAGTTGATTAACTAGTTTTGCTTGTGAAGGTTCTCATTCATCCAGGCCATGGTTTATCTGTGGTATTCAGTTAGATCAACTAAACTTTAAGTCCAGTTGATGTAACTGAATACAACAGATATTAACTAGCTTTTAATGTTTGTGTATATATCCACAGTATAAAGTCATTTAGTAGCTAAAGTTATGTTCTTTGCCTGTTTTGTGTAGTGTCTTGACAAAGTCTGATGTTTGAAAAATAAAGCAGAATTCTATGGAATGGACAAAAGAAAATCCTTTAGAACTCCAAAGAGCTCTGCAGATTCAGAACCCACCTGTGATGTATGACAGACTAAACACCAGACACATTTACCAGAATAGACACAGCAAATAAAAATCCCTACATGACTCTGTCTTCCCTTTGGAACTGGGAAATAAGCATCATTTTCTTGCTGAAGGTCTGAATTTTGTTTGTGTTTTTATATAAACTGCATTCACTGTTGTTAACAGACTTTCTTTCAATCTAACATAAAGACTTCCTTTCCTACTGCCTCATGTGAAACATGAATTACTTTAAATGAACTTAACATCAAAGCTACGCAGTTATTTGTCCTAATGAATGTACCTTTAGATTAGGGGTTAGTGCTTTTTCAGAAACCACTTCTGTTTATTTTAAACATAGTGATTAATCACTAATGCAATTTAATAACAAATATTATAGCAAACCCATATAACAGACAGGACTGACATTTAGTTTAATGTTTTGAGTAGCTCACTGGACCAGGCAACAAAGACAGTTACCCAAACATGTGGCTGTGAATATTATAAAAATTCTCTAAATGTGGATAAAACCTGCTTTATCTTAACAGTGCCAGTCAGCAATATTTGCAATATAACCCTAAACTAAATTCATAAATTACAGCCTATCAGCTATTTTTTATCTATTTTTTCATTAGTTTAGCCAGAAAGAAAAAAAAAATCAGCATCTAACATGAACATTGTCTACCCTACTGTTTGAGCTCCATGGGTTTTGGGCCTGCCAATCTTTATTGATGTCATGGAGGGCAAAAAAGTTTACTCTGAACTGAAGCCAAACTATAAATAATATACACATTATGGTTTCAGTAATGTGAAACCATTGTTAATTCATTCATTCCTTTAACCCATACCAATCATGGGATAGGCATATTCCGTTAAATAATGCTCTTAAAATTAAGAAAATAAAATTGTTGTAAAACCGGTGAGATTTTATTAGTCCTCCTGGCCACAGGGCTGTATTATGCCATTATTGTGCCATCCAATTTAACCAGATAAGATGAAAGTGGTCCAAGGAGTAGAACTGGAGGAAAGTTTTGTAGGGAAGGGACATTCAGAACATGTTAATTGGTTTTTAGTTGCTGCCAATAACTCCTTTTCACCAATGAGGCATAATTATGGAACTAAAAGTAGTATAAACAGCACTAAGAATAATAATTTGAACATGTTTTGATGTGTGAGCCATTGTTTTTTGACTTATTGATCATTTTCTTATACATGGTGTTTGTACTAATGCAGTTAAAATACAGTGATAAAACTTGTACTTTCTTAATACAGTAACTGCATGCCTCTTTTCTCTAGTTCTACTATCTGCTCATTCTCAATCCATATGAATTGCTTTGCTAGAAGGTGAAACACTGCTGTAGTCTCTGATTTCAAAAAAGTTAATATGGACAGTATCCTACATGTCCATGAAAAAAATGAATTCAGACATACAGATTTTGATTACTTGGATACAATCAGTGTCAGACTGTCCACAGGGTTACAGGCAAATCCCCTGTCGGACCCACAGCCGACTCATCTAAGAAAACAGAAAAAAATGCTAAAATTTAAATAGAGAAACAAAGGGACAGTAAAAAATGCATTCTAATAAACAATAGGCGTCAGTAGATAAGATAGATATGTAAATAAGCCAAGGTAATTTTTAGGCATAAATGACCTAGGTGAACAGCACCATTTTAATGTAAATAGAGCCACAAAAAAGTATTTTTGCTTTTAAAAAAAAGGGATCCTAATTAGCCATAGAGCAACAAACAGTTACGGTACCAATTTAGTTCACTGTAGCCTCTATTTTTGCATAAACTGCAATCATCCTTCCAATCTATGCAAAAACTAAAGCTGAGTACACACATTACCAATGGAGGGCCAATCCCATCGGTACCCACCATTGCTTAAGTTCAGCATTGGCATCTAAAACGGTGTCTCGCCATGGTATGCCCCCTGGACTAAAGTATAAGGAGTTGGCCAGGATCATAGGGTGTGTGGCAGGGAGAACACTCATAACTGTGTAGCCACATCTTTCAAAGCTGGCAGACAGAATCTAAGGCTGGGTACACACCAGCTGAGTTTTTGTCATGACCGAGCGCTTGCTACTAGTGAGTGTTTGGCCAGGACAAATGTCTGTCAATCACAGCAATAGAGGCTGCGGTGTGCTCCTTACATTTATATCTACTAAAGATTGACACTGTGTACCCATCTTAAGTTCCAGTTGGGAAGAGGGCACCAGGGGAGACTTGCTTATAGCAGAAAAATGTCTAGACCTAGACCTGAAATGATTAATGATAATGTTATGAAATGTAAGGTGGGCCCCTAAACTTGTCCTGGTGAGCCCCTGGTTTCAGATTTCCTGGTAGGCCCCAACAGTCCAGCCTGACACTGGATCTGCCAAAAATGTAATCCTTCCACCTTACCAATCAATAGAATAATGGTCAGTTTATCAATCTAAAAAACAGGGCAATAATTGTTTGCTTCAAAGGTGGGTGAGGAGGCTACAAGAGACAACTAACAGGATAGCCTGTGAATCCATTCATGATCAGTTATCTGCTAAATTTCTTACTGTGTATGTACACCTTAAAGGATGACAATACTGTTTCCACTCAACCCCTCTCAATAAAAGTACCCAGGGTGAGGACATAAATTGCTACGCCTGGGCCTACCTTCTGTCATTGGCAATCTTTCCTTTTTTTGATGAAGAACCATGCAGGTTCGAAACATGTAGTGCTTCACCTCAATAAACTAAGCATTTAGCATTCAGGCGAAGAGTGGCACACATTGTATCTACTGGGATGATGGTGGAATCCTGGAAACAATTGGATTGTTCCGCTGCTCAAGGTACAACTGTATCATAATTGCAGACAAGATTCTGATTGAACTAGCAAACCCCGCGGCGCAAGCACCTTGTGCGTGCCCACCCCTTGCATGCCCTTGCCCGTGTGCACCCCTTGCCAATACGTGTGCACACCCCATTCCCCCCAGACCTCCTCCAATCCCTCCCACATTGTGGGAGGTGGCTGAATGATGCGGCGTCCGTGATCCGCGCCTATTTACACCTTTTGGTTAGTATATAAACATTCTACTAAAACATTCATAATAATATTCAGTTGCTAATTTGACAGCGAGTGCAAGGGTTTTCCATGTTATAGAAAAAAAAGAACAATGGAATAATGAGAAACCTTCACTAGCAGTGAAATCTTTAAAGTAAAATTATACCCAGTGGAACACCCTCTTCACTTTGATCATGTGATGCTAGATGTAGTAATGAAAGGCACGCATAAAGATTTTCCACTAGTCATGTGTGGTTTCTTCCTATTTGAACTTCTATTAAAGTCCCATTGCTTATTTAGATTACAGCTGTTTTAAAAATCCTGCAGGGAATGCTAAGTATGCATAAGTGGTAGGTCTTAAAAGTGAGTTTTCTAGATTATATTGCAAGGTAAATACCTAAACTGTGAGCAGCTGTGATCCAAATTCAGAATAATCCAGTGTTAAAAGTTAAAGCATATGTTCCTTACATTTCTATCTCCTAAAATAAAAAGTGGGAGGAAAGAGTGGAATAAAAAACAAAAATAGCGTTTCCGTTACCATATTTTGTGTCTTCAGAGCCCCAAAATAAAATTGAGGATGATTATATTTTGTGATTTATTTGAGCATGTTAAAGCAATAAAATAAGGACCTGAATTTAAACAGTTCCCAGCAAGCATTCTTTTGTATTGATTAAACATACTTCAAAAGTACTGGTTATCATGCCCTGATCCAGGGTCCATGTGTTATGGTTAAAATGGATTATCCTAGATAAGATTATGTTTTGCTTATCACAATCTATCACTTGCTAACCAAAGGCAGCAGGTCCCTTTTACCTCTGTCTGTGGTTTATACATTTTACCGGACATACTTGTTAATCCCTCCTCGTGTAAAAAGTGATTATTAAAGTTATTAAAAGTTGCTATATAAATCTATCAACTCACTGGACTCCATGTTAACCTCCATGTTAATCTATGTTTGGAATACCCGATTCATAAAATAAAATGTATGTAATTCATCCAAGTCATGATATATCTGTGGTATAGAAACTGACTGTGTTTACACAAAAATCAGGGAAAACTATAGATATGCTACTGGATGTTTACCATTAATGGGTATGATTAATAACAGCACAGGTACTTAACAAGAGTTATCAGAATAGAACAAAAGTACCCTAAGCTGGGTACACACAGGCCAATATTTTGACTGACCAATCGCCCATTTGGCCAGCAGTCATCTGCAAATGGTCCACAGCTGAAATTTCTGTATGGCTAATAGTGTGTCCCATTGAAGACCTCTTGATTGGACAAATGAATGGCCATGTCCGATCAAATTTTCATCTGATTTAGAAGAACCTTCAGCTGACATCAGTCCATCGCTGGCAATATTACTTTTTAAAACAAAATTTTGGTTGCGATGATTGATCGGCTCGAAATATTAGAACTTGGGTACACAATCCTTAGAAATATCTATCAAGGAAACAGATTGTTCTACTGAGATGAAGTTCTACATCATGACACATAAAAAAATCTGCTTGCTCTCTCTATTAAGGTACAGTTTGACATTAAAATCTGTAATGCCATGTTTTGAAGAAATGGTATCTAAGCAACTGAATTGTCATATATATTAAACACATCTAAATAATATGGTGTTTTCCAAAGCAAGGTGTCTGATATTGTTATTATAGTGTATTGTGCACTTTCTTTTTCCATTAGGTAAACAGATGGTTTTTATATGGGCAGGACCCTCTCTCATGGTAACTCGAGTCCTTCATAGAAACAATAAGCTGTTCTCAATGGAGGCCCTTCTGAAACCAGTCAGCCCCTTCCTGCCCTTAGACACGTGTCACAAACAGGTTGGATCCCTCTGGCTGTTTGCCATGTAACCTTTAGATCCTAAGGTCAAATCCTAACATCTGAAGATCAGATTTAACACTTCTCTACAGGCAATGTCAATGACCCTGTTTAGTAAAAGGAGAAGAAATGTGAAATATAGAGACAGAAGATTTTAGATAAGTACAGCTGTATAAAGGGTAATCCAAAATACTAATTTCCCTTTGCTTCCTACAGACAAGATTATAAATACATCAAATGTAAGTGAATTTTAGAATTTACATCCCTAATTTACAGAAGGTTTTGATTATAACTGTCAGCACCAAGATGGGCTCAACCAGGTACTATGGATCCCCTTATCATTTTCAGTATGTTGAGGGATTGAAATCTCAAACCTCCTCCAGTTCAGAGTAAGAGTCTCTACGCACAATGCAATATACATACATATATATTTATCACGCAAACCAGTTCCATTGCAATGCACTATAGGATATAATTAGATAGGAGCCTGAAGTTACTTCAATGACAGTATTGGGCACAATACAGGGAAGCAAGGATAAATGGAATTACAGATCTAATCTAGTTACAGTTACTCCCTATAATTAGTAAGTCATCCTTTCATAGATATTGCTTAAAAAGCAACACCCTGTGGTCTCCTTAAGACATTGTTTTTGGAAATACTGTAGGTTGCTTTAAATAAAATTTGCAACAGTTAAATTCATTTCCTTTTTTTCCTTCAAACTAGTGATTTAAAGTTAAGGAATCTGCGAGTCTCTGTAAATTTCTGTAAAGTCTCTGTAGCTTATTTTTGCTCACATAAAAATATTTGTGCAGTCACACTGAAATCATCTTCTGTAGTTCAGAAGCTCCTATTTAACTTAACTCCAGTTCGGTCAAAACTTTACCAAGGCTAATGAACAATAAGCTATTGTAATCTAAATAAATAGAAGAGAACAAGCAAAAGGTGCTTCTTAGGCCAAACGCTTCCATGGATTGTGATGGCTTTTCTCACCTTGAAACTGATATGTAAAATCCCTAACAACCCTTTAGTGTAAAAAAGGCCTAAACTGGGGAATAGTGGTCCAGTCTATGTCAGAAGTTTAATCCACAACAATGTGTAGATGGAAAAAGATAAATGCAAGCAACCAGGTCACTGGGAAGCATTAAAATTAATCCTTCATAAATACTAAAGATCCTAAGCTAAGACAAGATAATACTAGTTAATTACTATATAGAACCCTGTGAAAACACATAGCATTGCATTGCTTCAGCTATTTACACTGGGAACTGTTTACACAGAAACGATTAAATCAACATTATGGGACAACAAACAGGTATCCACCCAAGGTCAGGAGTTAAGTGACCTAAAATTCTACTGTGGGGGTGTCTAGTCATTGCAGATTTAAACATCGTTCTTTTGATTGTGATTAAAAGAAAACTTCTACAGCCACCATAGATGGTAGGATATAACAAATCAAAACAATAAACAGAGTAGTTTATCCTGGGCCGTCTTTAGCCCTATGTTGATTTGCAGATTAAAAAGAAATAACGTCTTTCAGAAGAAGAGGTACTCTGACCAGAACCAACTGATTACTTCATCTTGTTATTGTCTTTATTAACCATTCTACCTCAGAATAGATATTATCATTTTAGAGAACGTTTCACTGTCTTCTATTTTCTGTCCAGATACACAGCATACTAGTCCTTGAATCCAGCTAATAAAGATATGCTGTTTGTGATTGCATTTAGCTGGTAGTAAAAAGTGTTTTCAGAAAATAAAATAAAACTGATAAGAGGTGGTGTCTGAAATTCACAGTTACTTGTGTCATGTAAGGAGTTAAACGTCACATCTCAGCGTTGAGCAATGACTCATCTGGCTAAAGACTACTGTAAGATGATTATAAAAGGTTAACGTTCCATCTGCATGGAAAGAGCCTTGGGTTCAAACATTACTCCTGACCAAATGTTCCTTAAAAATGATAGCCACAACCAAGAACAGTCTCATTTTGGTTCAGGTGCTGGGAATTAAAATAAAGATAAGGGATAAAGGTTAATCCACCAGAAAAGAGAAAAAGATCAGTGGGATTGGTCAAAATTACCTTCCTTTTCCCTCATGTCTTTTGGATAGCAGCATTTGGTCTAAAGTAAGAATTTCCCCTTTGTACAAACCTCACAGATGAAGGTATAAAGAAGGTATTAACTGCCCACTCAAAGGCTTTGTGATTATCCTTAAGGTCACATCCCAGCCTTATTGGCTTTTGACCTGTGAGAACATTATGTATGTCCATGCAGCAAAAGATGTACTAAAAGACAGCAAATGTGGTTTAAAGGCATTACCACATATGGCAAGCATAATCCTTATGCATGGAAATACTGGCCCAGGCCTGATTTTCCTAAGTACATTGAGGCTTGACAGGCTTATGTTTCCAGTAGATTTTTTTGTCTCACATTTTACTGTACAGGATTTCATACAATGCTATAAGAAAGGTTGCAATCATAAACATGCTGGGATTGATATATAATTATTATTCTAAAAGGCAGTTCAATTCAAGGAAATATTGTTGTTTAATAGGTAGAGATACAAACTAAATATTAAAGGTATGGAGATATGGAGGAAATGTCCTATTTATATACAGAGAATCTTTAATGAACCAGAAAAAAAGATAATTACAATAATTATATAGCTGGCAATACACATATATTTTATAAGGTGTGTATGTCAATACCTTACAATTGTTTTAAAGGTGAATTATACTCTGCAAGCCACCCCCACAATTGGATGTACCCAGGGTTTATCTTAGATCACTGGAAATGCCTAAACTTCACCAGTCCAGCCCTGTCCCTTCCCTAAGTCTGGGACCTGGTCAATGAGAAGACACACTATGCAATAGCAGGTAATTGCCCAGACACCTACAGGAGCAGGTAAGCATCTGGACCAACAAGCTATCAAGCTAACCACAGAGGTGAGGACCTAGCAGATTATGTCGTTGTCCTGGGTACATCAAATGGGAAGGGGGTGGTTTTAAGGGAATACACATACATGTGGTGTTTGACAAGCTGTGCAATATATTAATATTTTAATGTCCATCATCTGGTTCTTTAAAGAGGATTTTTCATTAAGACAAAATAAATAGTTTGTGTTTAATTTGAATTGTTGGTTCCATAATCTTATATTTTAGGGTCAAATTCTGCCTTCCGTTTAGCTTTCAAATGTATGAGACTTTTCCAGTTTCCAGAGAGCTGACAGTATTGTGACCTATAAACAATCATACCTAAGTATCCCTTTTTCCTATTTTGGACATGTCTAATAATAATCTTATAAGGCCATACGATGCAAGAAGCTCGATTACTATTAGGGAAATGTTGTGCAAAGTTGTAGAGGTAATTAATTTGCAAAGGCCAAGACTTTCAATATTATTGTAAAAATAAATATTAACCTTTTTCACAAGAAGCCAAATAAATATGTCTATTGAATCGGTGTAACATCTCTTAACAAAAAAAGAAAATACCCTAGACCAGTGTAAGATGGGCCAAGCTAACTTCTTCACATAGGGTTGCAGTCCATGTCTATACTCAAACAGATATTGGGATCTATTGCATATCAATGGTTGTTTGGTTGTTGATTGTATAGATAGATGGCAAATGAAGCTCTAGCCTTACTGGGGTAATATGCAGATTTGTACAAGATACTATAATCCCTCAATTATAATTAAAATACTTTATGTAAAAGGGGCATCTTGGAAAAAACATTACTATTCCAATATTATTATAATATTTCATTTATAATTGCTTACAAGAATGTTGCAAGATACTGATATTGATATATAAAGTAGAGTTGATCCGTAATTCCGATTTGGCAGGAAGGAATTTTTTCCCCTTACGAAATTTGGGGCATATCTATAAAAGGCCAAAAAATAATGCCATAAAATTACCGCCACACATCGCCGCGGCGAAAATACAGCTATTTGCCATATTTATAATGGTGAGCGACATCGCTGCGAAAAGTATCACCAAGGCAATGTGTGGCAGTGATTTGAGCTCTCCTCGCGGCGATACTGCACTTAGTGCAATGCGCTAAGTACAATATCACCGCAAAGAGAGTTGAAATCCCTTCACGGCGATACGGAGCAGGAGGGGCTGCTGGTAAGGGTCGCGACAGGTGGTCGCATCTACTGTGACAGGGAGGGGGGCAGGGTGTACACCCACCCTCGCCCCCGGTTGCGAGGGTAGCAGTCTGCCCTCGCCCCCCGTGTCGACGACCACCCACCGCCGCCCCCTTCCCAGAAGCCCCTCCCAGCCCCCTACTCTTACGGGGAGGGGTGGAGGGACCCTCCAGCGGGGGCACTGAAAAGCTTTTACTGGGACCCCCCCTCCCAGGCCCTATCAGGGCCTTTGCGGCTCTTACAAGAGCACTTTGGGGCTTAAGGGGTCCCACAGCTCAAACTGAGACCCCTTAACCGGTTTTCGCCATTTTTTAAATCGCGTTTATTGCGATTTTGGTAAAAACGGCGGGAAAACCGGCAGCGAAGTTTACCGATCATTTATAAATTATGCCTCTTGTTGTGGTTTTTTGCCTTCCTCTGGATCAACAGTTAGGCAGGAAATGTGGGTATTGCTAGATGGGTTGGACTGGATGGACATGTATCTCAAATACTATACTAGTCCAATAACTATACTAGTTAATGGAAATAAACTATTAAAAATGTTATTGGTCATAATATAAATATTTACATTTGCTATTTCTTTCACATTTAAAACCAATAAGTCACCGCACAACAGATGCGATGAATTTATCTTTTTATGTAGTGTCTTCGCATACAATGTACTGTATTATTTCCATTCATTTTAAGGTTGCATTTCCCCCCTTTACTCTGATCACACCCTGCAATACCCAGCATTACCTCAAAAATGACCCAATCTATCATTAACCTGCTAGACAACCCCCTGATCTCCATATTTGCATGGAAAGCTGTAGAACAGGGGTCTCAAAGCACCCCAGGGGCCAATGGAACCATACAGGGGGTTTGATAAAAACAAAGAGGGGCCAATCACATTACATTAATCTTAGCTATACTGTCAAATCATAAACTTTTTACCTGCATTTTTTTTCATTTTATGGAAGTCCTCCACAAAGTCAATGTCACTGCGCATTCTCCAATCTCTGACATTGGGAAAAATATGTTAAAGGAGAACTAAATCCATTTTTTATACCCCAGAATCTGAAAACAACCCTCCAAAAACACCATAAGCTATAAAATCCCACTCCGTAAATGGTATTAAGTAAATGTAGCCTGTAAAACTGGATGAATAACTGTGTGTATGTGCAGTGTCAGACCACACCTCCTGACCTCAGTCACATACTTCCTCTGCTTTATCTGTCCTGTAAAAGTATTGGATGAGATTATTAATGGGTGTGAACCAACTGTAACAGTTTCTCGCTCCATGCTAAAGAAACTGAGCATGGGCAGACATAATGGTCGTTGACCAGGACTGTGTGTATATTGAATGCTGTGATGTTAAGCACAAACCATATATTATTTAGGTAAATTTCCCAGCACCCGTCTCACAATGAGAGGAAGACACTGATTACTGGATTATATATCAAGGTGTCCTGCCTTCTGGTTCAGTGTTTTGTTCTGTGGTAGTTGTCCTTTAAAGGAGGAGTGGAGAAACTATGAGATACTGCCAGAAAGAAGCGTTATTGCACGAGTATAATTCTCCTTAAATTGTATGGCTGGGGTCAACTAGGAATCAAGGATTCCATAATGGGGATGATGGCCTAAAACTTTTATATAGTAGCTGTTGTTATGTAGCTGGTAAATGCAGAGAATTAACATTATAGTCAGTTTGTTACTGATACAAGTCCTGTGTACAGTAGTCATAAACGTAAGATCCTGGTTAGCTATTAATACAAAAAAAAAGCGCACAAAGTCTAATAAGGCTGTTATTAAATGACCATGGTATTTATTATTCGCTGTGAATAAAGCAGTTATATAATAATCTCATAACAGAGCAACATATGGCTAGCGTTTGGACAATGGCAGTACTAGTTTCTGTGCAGTACTGTAGGATTACCATACACTTACACATTGCAATATTGATTTTCTTATTGGCACATTGCCACAAATACATCATTAATCAAGCTTATCGTGTCTGTGGGTAATTAAACATTTCTTTGTTAAATTTAAGAACTTATTTAAAAAAAAGAAATTATAATATGTACTCTTAACCCCACTTATTGCAGCATTCTGCTTATATAGAAAGATATAGAATGATACCACTGATTGTGGAAGCAATCTAACGTTGCGTATCCTTTTGGGTCCTTGCAGTACCCACATTACTGTATATACTTCCTATTGAGAAAAGTGCACATATGTATTGTATAACACACACAGAATAAATTGAACAACGATACCCTTAGAGAGTGTACCACATGAAAAATGATAAAATATTAACATAATTTATTCAATAATGACACCAATGTCACAAATTCACATTATTTATGGTGCGAGTTGCTTCTTATACGCGTATACACGCTGCTTTACATGCGAAAGGACACTGTATTATGCAGATTCTAGAGAAATCTTTATTTGTTGGTAGATACAGTGTGCATTTATGTAACTTTCTTCACTAAAACCTTAAGGCTGTGGCCACACCGATGCTCTACTGTGTACTACATTTCGCATTTCACACACGTTACCATGTGTTCGGCACTGCATATTTTGGTAATAATCCGTTATCAGAGCGCATACTTTTCGCACAAAAATGGTGATTGCATGCTCTCTGATAACTGATCACAGTGCGGCACATACATTATAACCCACTAGTATGCGATTTTCACAGATTGCAAAACGTGCCACTTGCCCTAGCCCTAAATGCACAAACTTATAAAAAATGTGCTACATTGTCAACTGGGTTCTGCTTAGTGAAATTAGCCGTGTACATGGCCCACCCTTACCTCTTTATACCAAGGAGATATTGTAGTCAGACACAAATGATACAAGTGAAGACATCTTGGATATAAAGTAATACCTTTTATTGGCTAACTAAATTGATTGAAAATGCAAGCTTTCGAAGCACTAGGCTTCTTCCTCAGGCATGATACAATACTGAATCTTGTAAAGCACTGTATTGTATACATACTAGAACAAAGACTTTCTGACATTACACAGATGTTATCTTTTGCCCCCGTGCCTGATTGCAATGGTGATACAATGCGAGTTCTAAGGGTTCTTTATTATTTACAAACCACAAATAACAATGAGGTTAGGTAGGGATTCTTTCCATATTTTGGCAGATTATAAAACATTTTTAGAAGGTTTGATTATATGTCCTAATTCTAATGGAAACCATCCATAGCCACACAATAAATCTCAACTTCTAAGCATTAGGTTAAAAGTTGTAGTACTGTTCTGGGTTCTGGTCACCATAAAAAGATAAATCAGGGTATGTCCAATCTATCTAGAAGCAGTTCCACTATTTAATAGCAGTGCAGGTGCCTTTGTTTATCACACACCACCTATGGGAAGGCCTTGTTGTGGACCGCTTTAACAAGGAACTGGCTCCTCATTCTAAAGAGAAAAACAACACCAACACACTATAAATACATAAAAATACCTTTATTCATATAATGGGATGCCACACTCAGCATAAAATAAAAACATTCATCAAAAATACATATTGACAGCGGGACCATCATGGAACTTACCACTATTTATATCAGCCACTTTCATACACCTTCCACACAGATATTCTGGTTTTTGAACTATGAGCTAATGTTGTAATAAAATCAAGAGCATCACAGCTTCATTGTTATCAGCTTGAAAAAGAACTAGATGTTCTGAAACTTGCTATGGTTATCTTAGGCTGGGTACACCCCGCAGAATATTTCCGGCTGCCTGTCCATAGTGCCATGGATCGGTCAGTTGGCCAAAATATCACCGTTGTGGGCTGGCCGGCAGCAACTGAGCTCGGTCCGTTGGTAAATCACGACCAAATGTGAGGTTCCCTAGAGCGCACAATCAGTCACGCACACTATCGACCAGCACTATTAAGCGGCCCTGACGGACAGTTTTTTGTCCCAGCTCGCAAATAATAGGCCCATGTATACTCAGCCTTAGTTAACCAATAAAGGTTACCTTTATACCACTTTGTTATTTTCTTATATATACTAAATCCTATATCTGGCCAATATGGTATTAAAGGTGGAGTTAGGTAAAGCCCGTTTGAGGAGGCTACAAGAGAAAAGGTGAGGAGGCCTGGCTACGGTGAGGAGGTACAGAGAGGAAGGACGCTAGGCTGCTGGCTTGGGTGTGAGGAGGATACTGGCTTACAAAGAAGGCTACAAAGAGACTACGAGGCTGGGACGGTGTCTTGAGGAGGCTACAAGAGTGGCTACAAGATTTGAGGAGGCTACAAGAGACCTACACAAGAAAGAGAAGACAACTACAGGATAGCCGTGAATCCATTCATTGATCAGTTATGCTAAATTCTGACGTGGAGTACCACGTAAAGGGTGATATGGACCATACGTTTTCCAATCAACCCACTATCCCTATCAATAAAAAAGTAGTACCCAGGGTTGTGAGGACACACATAAATTGATACTCTTGGTTGGGGGGCCTTCCTACCTCCTCCCCCTGCCTTCCTACCTTCTGTCATTGGCAATCTTTCCTTTGTTTTGATTTGAAGAACCAAAGGCAATTGAAGACATGCAGGTTCGAAAACATTGTAGTGCTTCACCCAATTAAACTAAGCATTTAGCCATTTTCAGGGCGAAGAAGAGTTAGTTGCATGGCCCATGGCACCACACCACACATTGTCACATGGCAAACACAATTTGGGTATCTACTGGAGGATGATTGGGTGGAATGGATGGTGTGGACAGGTGGAATCCTGGCTTGGAAATTGGAATGGAATGGAAATTGTGGAATCTGCGGAAACAATTGGATTGTTCCGGCTGCCTCTTCAAGGATACAACGTATCATCAATTGCAGAAAGATTTGATTGAACTGAGCAAAACCCCGCGGCGCAAAGCACCTTGTGCGTGCCAACACTCTTGCATGCCTTGCCGCGTGCCCACCCCTTGCCACCAATACGTGTTTGTCACACCCCATTCCCCACAGCTCCAATCAGCCTCTGGGGTCTATGCGAATGACCGATGGTCTGATGTGCGACGATAATTGCTGAGAATAACCTGATATGAGGGTGATGAGATTGTGCTAGTCTGAAGTGATGTTGCGTGAATTGATGCGGCGTCCGTGATCCGGGCCTATTTACACCTTTTGGTTAGTATATAAACATTTACTAAAAACATTCATTAATAATATCAGTTGCTAATTGAAGCAGCGTAGTGCAAGGGTTTTCCATGTTATAGAAAAAAAAGAACAATGGAATAATGAGAGAAACCTCACTAGCAGTGAAATCTTTAAAGTAAATTATACCAGTGGAACACCCTCTTCACTTGATCATGTGATGCTAGATGTAGTAATGAAAGGCACGCATAAAGATTCCACTAGTCATGGTGGTTTCTTCCTATTTGAACTTCTATTAAGTCCCATTGTATTTAGATTACAGCTGTTTTAAAAAATCTGCAGGGATGCTAGGAATGCTAAGTATGCATAGTGGTAGGTCTTAAAAGTGAGTTTTCTAGATATATTTGCAAGGTAAATACCTAAACTGTGGCAGAGCAGCTGTTGATCCAAATTCAGAATATCCAGTGTTAAAAGTTAAAAGCAATGTTCCTTACATTTCTATCTCCTAAAATAAAGTAAGGGAGGAAAGAGTGGAATAAAAAACAAAATGCGTTTCCGTTACCATATTTTGTGTCTCAGAGCCCCAAATAAAAATTGAGGATGATTATATTTTGTGATTTATTTGAGCATGTTAAAGCAATAAAATAAGGACCTGAATTTAAAACGTTCCCAGCAAGCACTTCTTTTGTATTGATTAAACATACTTCAAAAGTACTGGTTATCATGCCCTGATCCAGGGTCCAGTGTGTTATGGTTTAAAATGGATTATCCTAGATAAGATTAGTTTTGCTTATCACAATCTATCACTTGCTAACCAAAGGCAGCAGGTCCCTTTTACCTCTGTCTGTGGTTTATCATTTTACCGGAACTTGTTAATCCTCCTGTGAAAAAGTGAATATTAAAGTTATAAAAGTTGCTTATAAACTATCAAACTCACTGGACTCCATGTTAACCTCCATGTTAATTATGTTTGGAATACCCGATTCATAAAATAAAATGTATGTAATTCATCCAAGTCATGATTATCTGTGGTATAGAAAACTGACTGTGTTACACAAAAATCAGGGAAAACTATGAATATGCTACTGGAGTGTTACCATTAATGGGTATATGACTATAACAGCACAGGTACTTAACAAGAGTTATCAGAATAGAACAAAAGTACCCTAAGCTGGGTACACACAGGCCAATAATTTTGACTGACCAATCGCCCATTTGGCCAGCAGTCATTTGCAAATGGTCCACAGCGGAAATTTCTGTATGGCTAATAGTGTGTCCCATTGAAGACTCTTGATTGGACAAATGAATGGCCAGTCCGATCAAATGTTCATCTGATTTAGAAGAACCTTCAGCTGACATCAGTCCATCGCTGGCAATATTACTTTTTAAAACAAAATTTTGGTTTGCGATGATTGATCGGCTCGAAATATTAGAACTGGGTACACAATCCTTAGAAATATCTATCAAGGAACAGATTGTTCTACTGAGATGAAGTTCTACATCTTGGGCCCTATATAAAAAATCGTTATCGTTATCGTAAAATACCGATCGTTATCGTAAAAAACACGGTTTTACGTAACGACGTTTTTACGATACGACCGTTATTTACGATATCGTTAAATACGGTCGTTATCGGTAAATACCGGTCGTTATTCACCGATAACGACCGTTATTTACCGATAACGGTCGTATCTGTATATCGACCGTTACGTAATAACGACGTTTCGGTAAATACGCGTTATCGGTAAAAACCCCGGTCGATTTTTCGATAACGAGTAACGATTTTTTATAAATAGGCGCCCAGACACATAAAAAATCTGCTTGCTCTCTCTATTAAGGTACAGTTGACATTAAAATCTGTAATGCCATGTTTGAAGAAATGGTATCTAAGCAACTGAATTGTCTATATATTAAACACATCTAAATAATATGGTGTTTTCCAAAGCAAGGTGTCTGAATTATTATAGTGTGATTGTGCACTTTATTTTTCCATTAGGTAAACAGATGGTTTTTTTATAGGGCAGGACCTCTCTCATGGTAACTCGAGTCCTTCATAGAAACATAAGCTGTTCTCAATGGAGGCCCTTCTGAAAACAGTCAGCCCCTTCCTGCCCTTAGACAGTGTCACAAACAGGTTGGATCCCTCTGGCTGTTTGCCATGAACCTTTAGATCCTAAGGTCAAATCCTAACATCTGAAGATCAGATTAACACTTCTCTACAGGCAATGTCAATGACCCTGTTTAGTAAAAGGAGAAGAAATGTGAAATATAGAGACAGAAGATTTTAGATAAGTACAGCTGTTATAAAGGGTAATCCAAAATACTAATTTCCTTTGCTTCCTACAGACAAGATTATAAATACATCAAATGTAAGTGAATTTTAGAATTTACATCCCTAATTTACAGAAGGGTTTGATTATAACTGTCAGCACCAAGATGGGCTCAACCAGGTACTATGGATCCCCTTATCATTTTCAGTATGTTGAGGGATTGAAAATTCAAACCTCCTCCAGTTCAGAGTAAGAGTCTCTACGCACAATGCAATATACATACATATATATTTATCACGCAAACCAGTTCCATTGCAATGCACTATAGGATATAATTAGATAGGAGCCTGAAGGTACTTCAATGACAGTATGGGCACAATACAGGGAAGCAAGGATAAATGGAATTACAGATCTAATCTAGTTACAGTACTCCCTATAATTAGTAAGTCATCCTTTCATAGATATTGCTTAAAAAGCAACACCCTGTGGTCTCCTTAAGACATTGTTTTTGGAAATACTGTAGGTTGCTTTAAATAAAATTTGCAACAGTTAAATTCATTTCCTTTTTTTCCTTCAAAATAGTGATTTAAAGTTAAGGAATCTGCGAGTCTCTGTAAATTTCTGTAAAGTCTCTGTAGCTATTTTGCTCACATAAAAATATTTGTGCAGTCACACTAATGAAATCATTTCTGTAGTTCAGAAGCTCCTATTTAACTTAACTCCAGTTCGGTCAAAACTTTACCAAGGCTAATGAACAATAAGCTATTGTAATCTAAATAAATAGAAGAGAAACAAGCAAAAGGTGCTTCTAGGCCAAACGCTTCCATGGATTGTGATGGCTTTTCTCACCTTGAAACTGATATGTAAAATCCCTAACAACCCTTTAGTGTTAAAAAGGCCTAAACTGGGGATAGTGGTCCAGTCTATGTCAGAAGTTTAATCCACACAATGTGTAGATGGAAAAAGATAATGCAAGCAACCAGGTCACTGGGAAGCATTAAAATTAATCCTTCATAAATACTAAAGATCCTAAGCTAAGACAAGATAATACTAGTTAATTACTATATAGAACCTGTGAAAAAAACATAGCATTGCATTGCTTCAGCTATTTACACTGGGAAATGTTTACCACAGAAACGATTAAATCAACATTATGGGACAACAAAAGGTATCCACCCAAGGTCAGAGAGTTAAGTGACCTAAAATTCTACTGTGGGGGTGTCTAGTTGCAGATTTAAACATCGTTCTTTTGATTGTGATTAAAAGAAAACTTCTACAGCCACCATAGATGGTAGGATAAACAAATCAAAACAATAAACAGAGTAGTTATCCTGGGCCGTCTTTAGCCCTATGTTGATTTGCAGATTAAAAAGAAAACGTTTCAGAAGAAGAGGTACTCTGACCAGAACCAACTGATTACTCATCTTGTTATTGTCTTTATTAACCATTCTACCTCAGAATAGATATTATCATTTTAGAGAACGTTTCACGTGTCTATTCTGTCCAGATACACAGCATACTAGTCCTTGAATCCAGCTAATAAAGATATGCTTTTGTGATTGCATTTAGCTGGTATTAAAAGTGTTTTCAGAAAATAAAATAAAACTGATAAGAGGTGGTGTCTGAAATTCACAGTTACTTGGGTCATGTAAGGAGTTAAACGTCACATCTCAGCGTTGAGCAATGACTCATCTGGCTAAAGACTACTGTAAGATGATTATAAAAGGTTAACGTTCCATCTGATGGAAAGAGCCTGGGTTCAAACATTACTCCTGACAAATGTTCTTAAATGATGCCACAACCAAGAACAGTCTCATTTTGGTTCAGGTGCTGGGAATTAAAATAAAGATAAGGGATAAAGGTAATCACCAGAAAAGAGAAAAAGATCAGGGGTTGGTCAAAATTACCTTCCTTTTCCCTCATGTCTTTTGGATAGCAGCATTGGTCTAAAGTAAGAATTTCCCCTTTGTACAAACCTCACAGATGAAGGTATAAAGAAGGTATTAACTGCCCACTCAAAGGCTTTGTGATTATCCTTAAGGTCACATCCCAGCCTATTGGCTTTTGACCTGTGAGAACATTATGTATGTCCATGCAGCAAAAGATGTACTAAAAGACAGCAAATGTGGTTTAAAGGCATTACCACATATGGCAAGCATAATCCTTATGCATGGAAATACTGGCCCAGGCCTGATTTTCCTAAGTACATTGAGGCTTGACAGGCTTATGTTTCCAAGTAGATTTTTTTGTCTCACATTTTACTGTACAGGATTTCATACAATGCTCATAAGAAAGGTTGCAATCATAAACAGCTGGGATTGATATATAATTATATTCTAAAAGGCAGTTCAATTCAAGGAAATATTGTTGTTTAATAGGTAGAGATACAAACTAATATTATAAAGGTATGGAGATAGGAGGAAATGTCCTATTTATATACAAGAGAACTTTAATGAACCAGAAAAAAAGATAATTACAATAATTATATAGCTGCAATACACATATATTTTATAAGGTGTGTATGTCAATACTTACAATGTTTTAAAGGTGAATTATACTCTGCAAGCACACCCCACAATGGATGTACCCAGGGTTTATCTTAGATCACTGGAAATGTCTAAACTTCACCAGTCCAGCCCTGTCCCTTCCCTAAGTCTGGGACCTGGTCAATGAGAAGACACACTATGCAATAGCAGGTAATTGCCCAGACACCTACAGGAGCAGGTAAGCATCTGGACCAACAACTATCAAGCTAACCACAGAGGTGAGGACCTAGCAGATTAGTCTTGTCCTGGGTACATCAAATGGGAAGGGGGTGGTTTTAAGGGAATACACATACATGTGGTGTTTGACAAGCTGTGCAATATATTAATATTTTAATGTCCATCATCTGGTTCTTTAAAGAGGATTTTTCATTTAGACAAATAAATAGTTTGTGTTTAATTTGAATTGTGGTTCATAATCTTATATTTTAGGGTCAAATTCTGCCTTCCGTTTAGCTTTCAAATGTATGAGACTTTTCCAGTTTCCAGAGAGCTGACAGATTGTGACCTATAAACAATCATACCTAAGTATCCCTTTTCCTATTTGGACATGTCTAATAATAATCTTATAAGGCATACGATGCAAGAAGCTCGATTACTTAGGGAAATGTTGTGCAAAGTTGTAGAGGTAATTAATTTGCAAAGGCCAAGACTTTCAATATTTTGTAAAAATAATATTACTTTTTACAAGAAGCAAATAAATATTCTAATTGAATCGTGTGTAAAACATCTTACACAAAAGAAAAATACCCTAGACCAGTGTAAGATGGGCCAAGCTAACTTCTTCCACATAGGGTTGCAGCCAGTCTATACTCAAACAGATATTGGGATCTATTGCATATCAATGGTTGTTTGGTTGTTGATTGTATAGATAGATGGCAAATGAAGCTCTAGCCTTACTGGGGTAATATGCAGATTTGTACAAGATACATAATCCCTCAATTAAATTAAAATACTTATGTAAAAGGGGCATCTTGGAAAAAACATTACTATTCCATATATTAATATTTCATTTATAATTGCTTACAAGGAATGTTGCAAGATACTGATATTGATATAAAGTAGAGTTGATCCAGGGATAATTCCGATTTGGCAGGAAGGAATTTTTTTCCCCTTACGAAATTTGGGGGCATATCTATAAAAGGCCAAAAAATAATGCCATAAAATTAACGCCACACATCGCCGCGGCGAAAATACAGCTATTGCCATATTTATAATGGGTGAGCGACATCGCTGCGAAAAGTATCACCAAGCAATGTGTGGCAGTGATTTGAGCTCTCCTCGCGGCGATACTGCACTTAGTGCAATGCACTAAGTACAATATCACCGCAAAGAGAGTTGAAATCCTTCACGGCGATACGGAGCAGGGAGGGGCTGCTGGGAAGGGGTCGCGACAGGTGGTGCATCTCTGTGACAGGGAGGGGGGCAGGGTGTACACCCACCCTCGCCCCGGTTGCGAGGGTAGCAGTGCCCTCGCCCCCGTGTCGACGACCACCCACCGCCGCCCCCTTCCCAGAAGCCCTCCCAGCCCACTCTACGGGGAGGGGTGGAGGGACCCTCAGCGGGGCACTGAGAAAGCTTTTACTGGGACCCCCCCCTCCCAGGCCCTATCAGGGCCTTTGCGGCTCTTACAAGAGCACTTTGGGGCTTAAGGGGTCCCACAGCTCAAACTGAGACCCCTTAACGGTTTCGCCATTTTTAAATCGCGTTTATTGCGATTTTGGTTAAAACGGCGGGAAAACCGGCAGCGAAAAGTTACCGATCGTTTATATATTATGCCTCTGTGTTTTTTTGCCTTCCTCTGGATCAACGTTAGGCAGGAAATGTGGGTATTGCTAGATGGGTTGGACTGGATGGACAGTATCTCAAATACTATACAGTCCAATAACTATACTAGTTAATGGAAACTAACTATTTAAATGTATTGGTCATAATATAAATATTTTACATTGCTATTTTTTTTCACATGTCTCGCATACAATGTACTTGTCTTTATTTCCATTCAATTTAAAGGTTGCATTTCCCCCCTTTAATCTGATCACAACCCTGCAATAACAGTATTACCTCAAAAAATGACCCAATCATCATAACCTGCTAGACAAACCCCTGATCTGCATATTTGCATGGAAGCTGTAGAACAGGGCTCTCTCAAAGCACCCCAGGGGCCAATGGAACCATACAGGGGGTTTGAAAAAACAAAACAGGGCCAATCACATTACATTAATCTAGTATACTGTCAAATCATAAAATATTACTGCATTTTTTTCATTTTATGGAAGTCCTCCACAAAGTCAATCTCACTGCGCATTCTCCAATCTCTGACATTGGGAAAAATATGTTAAAGGAGGAGGTGGAGGAAACTATGAGATACTGCCAGAAAGAAGTCAGTTATTGCACGAGTATAATTCTCCTTTAAATTGTATGGCTGGGGTCAACTAGGAATCAAGGATTCCATAATGGGGATGATGGCCTAAAACTTTTTATATAGTAGCTGTTGTTATGTAGCTGGTAAATGCAGAGAATTAACATTATAGTCAGTTGTTACTGATGAACAAAGTCCTGTGTACAGTAGTCATAAACGGTAAATATCCTGGTTAGCTATTAATAATAAAAAAAGCGCACAAAGTCTATTAGGCTGTTATTAAATGACTATGGTATTTATTATTCGCTGTGAATAAAGCAGTATATAAATAATTCATAACAGAGGCAACAATATGGTAGCGTTTGGACAATGGCAGTACTAGTTTCTGTGCAGTACTGTGGATTACCATACACTTACACATTGCAATATTGATTTTCTATTGGCACATTGCCACAAATACATCATTAATCAAGTTATCGTGTCTGTGGGTAATTAAACATTTCTTGTTAAATTTAAGAAATTATTTAAAAAAAGAAATTATAATATGTACTCTTAACCCCACTTATTGCAGCATTCTGCTATATAGAAAGATATAGAATGATACCAATGATTGTGGAAGCAACTAAAGTTGCGTATCCTTTTGGGTCTTGCAGTACCCACATTACTGTATATATATCCTATTGAGAAAAGTGCACATATGTATTGTATAACACACACAGAATAAATTGAACAACGATACCCTTAGAGAGTGTACCACATGAAAAAATGATAAAATATTAACATAATTTATCAATAATGACACCAATGTCACAAATTCACATTATTATGGGCGAGTTGCGTCTTTACGCGTTATACACGCTGCTTTACATGCGAAAGGACACTGTATTATGCAGATTCTAGAAAATCTTTATTTGTTGGTAGATAACGTGTGCATTTATGTAACTTTCTTCACTAAAACCTTAAGGCTGGCCACACCGATGCTCTACTGTGTACTACATTTCGCATTTCACACACGTTACCATGTGTTCGGCACTGCATATTTTGGTAATAATCCGTTATCAGAGCGCAACTTTTCGCACAAAAATGTGTGATTGCATGCTCTCTGATAACTGATCACAGTGCGGCACATACATTATAACCCAATGTATGCGATTTCACAGATTGCAAAACGTGCCACTTGCCCTAGCCCTAAATGCACAAACTTATAAAAAATGTGCTACATTGTCAACTGGGTTCTGCTTAGTGAAATTAGCCGTGTACATGGCCACCCTTACCTCTTTATACCAAGGAGATATTGTAGTCAGACACAAATGATACAATAAGTGAAGACATCTGGGCCTTATAAAGTAATACCTTTTATTGGCTAACTAAAATGATTGAAAATGCAAGCTTTCGAAGCACTAGGCTTCTTCCTCAGGCATGAAACAATACTGAATCTTGTAAAGCACTGTATTTTATACATACTAGAACAAAGACTTTCTGACATTACACAGATGTTATCTTTTGCCCCCGTGCCTGATTGGCAATGGGTGATACAATGCAGAGTTCTAAGGGTTCTTTATTATTTACAAACCACAAATAACAATGAGGTTAGGTAGGGATTCTTTCCATATTTTGGCAGATTATAAAACATTTTTAGAAGGTTTGATTATATGTCCTAATTCTAATGGAAACCATCCATGAGCCACACAATAAATCTCAGACTTCTAGCATTAGGTTAAAAGTTGTAGTGACTGTTCTGGGTTCTGGTCACCATAGGAAAAGATAAATCAGGGTATGTCCAATCTATCTAGAAGCAGTTCCACTATTTAATGAGCAGTGCAGGTGCCTTTGTTATCACACACACCATCCTATGGGAAGGCCTTGTTGTGGGACCGCTTTATACAAGGAACTGGGCTCCTCATTCTAAAGAGAAAAACAACACCAGACACACTATAAATACATAAAAATACCTTTATTCACATATAATGGGATGCCACACTCAGCATAAAATAAAAACATTTCAAAAATACATATTGACAGCGGGACCATCATGGAACTTACCACTATTTATATCAGCCACTTTCATAACACCTTCCACACAGATATTCTGGTTATTTGAACTATGAGCTAAATGTTGTATAAAAATCAAGAGCATCACAGCTTCATTGTTATCAGCTTGAAAAAGGAACTAGAATGTTCTGAAAGCTTGCTATGGTTATCTTAGGCTGGGTACACACCAGCAGATATTTCCGGCTGCCTGTCCGATAGTGCCATGGATCGGTCAGTTGGCCAAAAATATCACCCGGTGTGGGCTGGCCGGCAGCAACTGAGCTCGGGTCCGTTGGTAAATCACGACCAAATGTGAGGTTCCCTATGGAAGCGCACAATCAGTCACGCACACTATCGACCATGGTCACTATTTTAGCGGCCCTGACGGACAGTTTTTTGTCCCAGCTCGCAAATAATAGGCCCATGTATACTCAGCCTTAGTTAACCAATAAAGGTTACCTTTATACCACTTTTGTTATTTTCTTATATACTAAAATCCTATATCTGGCCAATATGGTATTAAAGGTGGAGTTAGGTAAAGCCAAGAAAAGAACTGGGCTTTTTCAGAGGTTGTTTTGCCTCAGAGTTAACCACTGAGGAACACTAAGGTAAGATTATTCTTCAAATACTATTATTTCTGCTAATTCCATACTGTAGATTGCCAAATTCAGAAGGTTCTAAAAAAAGTCCCCATTTAAAAATGTCTTAAAGGATAATTAAATTGATCTTCTGAGGGCGCTTTTAGAAAAAAAATAGTACTTGTAAAAGGGAGATAGGAGCACTTGCTTCTACCTCCTGTAGTTATTTACAGCAGTCCTATAATGCACCTGTTTTTACAATGTCAATAATGGCCATATGAAATATAAAGCCTTAACAAAAAAATCATATCTCCATATCGAATGAGTTAAACCCACACTTCCCGATGTAATATTGGGTTACTCATTATTTCCCGGCCTGCACCGTTTTCCATTAATGGCACAGATGCCAGATACAATAAAGAAAATGTTTGTTTTTGCGCAAACTAATAGTGGGAATAGGAAGACGAACAGAGGCATACACTCCGCTCTCCTTACCTGCCGGGTTCCCACATGCAGTAATTCACACTAAAGGGGTTATTCAATAAAAGTTCTTATCGTTTAAAATGGTGCTAAATTTGCCCCATCCAATCAGATGTTAGCTTTCAAATGTTAAATAAGATCTGATTGGTTGGGGCAAATTTAGCACCATTTTAAACAATAAGAACTTTTATTGAATAACCCCTTAAGTGAGTACTGCATTGTGGGAACTCAGAAGGAAGAGCAGTACGAAGGTAAGAATTTCATCTCCCCCATAGAGTGCCTGGTAGCATACTTTTAGGTCTTATAGCAAAACAGTTTAGCATTCCATAATGTGAATAGAAAACCGTTCTTCTACCAGTAGAGGGCACTGCTGCTTCTGTTATGGTTTACAGCACATTTGCAATTTATACATTCTTTGGTTGCACAGCCCATACATAAAGTTAAAGGATCTAATGTGTGTGTTTTTCTCAGCCTGTGTAAACATTTATTCTAAGCCCAATGCTTCTTTGGACATGCATGACAGCTATCAGAAAGATTCAGGTAGTGTCTCTAATTTAAGCAGATCCTGAAATTAAGGGAGGAGAGCACAACAATTCCAGAGCTTATTGGAGGGGAGCAAGAGACTGAAACCTACAAGTCACTGAAACATTAACATAATGGGTAGATGAGTTTGTCATTCTCCTTTTTTAGACATAAGCGACATAAGCTTGGGATTTTCAGCACTCTTGCTCTACGCATGGTAACTAGAGAGTACTACTACAGTGTACTAGAGTGTGTACTAGACAGTACACTAGAGAGTGCACTAGAGTACTTGACAGTGTACTAGAAAGTGCACTAGAGAATACTAGATAGTGTACTAGAGTATTAGACAGTGAACTAGAGAGTGCACTAGAGTACTAGACAGTGTACTAGATTGAGTATTAGACACTGTACTAGAGAGTGCACTAGAGAGTACTAGATATTGTATTAGTATAAGACTGTCAAAAGAGAGTGCACTGGAGACAGTGTACTATATTACTAGAGTGCAGATAAAATTAGAAAAAATTATCCTCACAACAGGACTTAGTACAACCCAAATAGATGTTGCCTATTTAAATGTGCTGAACTTGCCACATTACGTTTCAAAACCGCAAGTTTCTGTACTAGGGAGTACTAGACAGAATACTAGCATGAGTATGAGACAGTGTACTAGAGAATACTAGACTGTACTAGAGAGAGCACTAGACAGTGTACTAAAGTGAATACTAGACAGCGTACTTAAGTGAATACTAGACAGTGTACTAGAGTGAGTACTAGACACTGTACTAGAGAGTACTAGAGAGTGCACTAGAGAGTACTAGACTGTACTAGAGAGAGCACTAGACAGTGTATTAAAATGAATACTATACAGTGTATTAAAGTGAATACTAGACAGTGTACTAGAGCGAGTACTAGACACTGTATTAGAGAGTGCACTAAAGGGTACTAAACCAAGCACTACACAGTGTTCTAGAGTGAGTATTAGATAGTGTACTAGAGAGTGCACTAGAGAGTACGAGACAGCATGCTAGAGTGAGTACTAGAAAGCGTACTAGAGTTAGTACTAGAGAGCATACCGGACAGTGTACTAGAGTCTGGAGCATGCACACTGCTTTTGTTTTTCTATTTGGATAGCAGATGCATCAGAAATGTTGTCCTTATATAGCTGGCTATGTTTTTTTGTTGGGCGGTAGTGGTGAACCTAAATAAGCAGAGGATCGCACTCCAGTCAATTTAAGTCTTTATTGTGGACCACACATCACAAACACAATGTTTCAGGGGAAAAACGTGCCCCCTTCTTCAGGTGATTGCTGTAACAGTTATGGTTGAAGGGAAAACCATTTGAGGCTTCTGCACCCAAAGTTTGGACAAGAGTGCACCTCCAGTTGTATTACTTGCGGTAGTGGTGAACCTCCCTGAAATTACTTTTTACAGGGTGTGATGTCTGGATACAGACTGACGGACGAATGGCTGATACGGGTGTCACGGGACAACTGCACTGTAAAAATGTACTTTTAAAAATGAAAAATACCTGGGCAGGGAGGTAGGATTATTCCTACCTTTGAGTATGTTTTTTGTTAAGGAGCTACAGCATGTACAGTTTACAGTTAATAGACTATTCCTCTGCCTGGCCCCCCCCCCCAACCGTGTTAAGCTAAAAAACCCTTCCGATTCATACTTACAAGTCCCTTCACTCCTGTGGCTATCTTCTTCCCCTCTCTGCTAACTGGAAACAGCACAAGAGGTGATAACGTAATTACCATTAGTTAATTTTGTCCACATGCTTACTATTCTATAATGATCTTCCAAACATCACCCAAGTACATTCATACTCATTTACAAATGATTGCATATTTTATTATTCTCTCGCACACTAGGAAAAGGTAGTTTACCCCCTTATATTCTCAATCAATTATAGTAGTAGATCATCTCGCTGGATTAAACTACATTCCTGCAAAATCTTGGCCTTGTAAGACTACTATCTTAATGTGTGTACCAAACTGATGAAAAGTAAGATTGGCCACAAAGTATTTCATGTAAGTGCCAATTAAACGGGCAATATGGAAGCCCTATAGATTGGTACTGAAAACTAAACTCTGTAAAACATCTGTGGCACGTTTTCTGCAGGGCAAATGGAGCCACTTCAAACAGAGGAAGGCCATCTGCTCAACTAAAACCTAAGCCATAACTTATAATCTGGAGGTTTTCCCATAGTAAATTATGTTGGGAACTATTATTGCTACCAGTTTCAGCTATTTCTATTATTTTATTTCTTCATAAAAATACGTAACATACCGGTAGTATTAATAAGTTTATAACATTCAGTTTTTAAATAGTTGGTTTTACTGCGCCCCCAAATTATTAAATTACACTGTGGAGGGTTTTGCAATATTGGATTAAATAGCATAAAAGCTGTTTTCAGAAAATTAAGTTATTTTATAGCAAAATTATAGTAAGACAGTGCAAAAGAAAATCTGTCACCTTGTGTGGTTACATGAATGCCATCTGCACTGCATTGGGTCCTAGTCTACAGAGTTGTGCTATCCTTGTTGGTCCATATGACTGGGGTGGATGACCTCTGTTCCACGTGTCTAAACAAACGTTTTGCTACAGACAAATTAAATTATGCAGGTTCTGTAATTTTTAGCAGCCCTAACTATACTTATTGCAGGAACTATTTATATAATGTATTCTAAAGTGTTACAGACAGGTAAGTTGAACAAAACTATCATCCCAAAATCTTGGTTGCCCCACATTTATTTTCATTAAATACAACAATAAAAGGTTATTTTTTCTTCAGCTGGGAGTTCCTGAACCCAAACAGTGCTTTTCAGCTAGGCATTACCGTCTGGGGAAATGGGGAATATTCACAGAGACTGATGGGCTCCACTCATAATTGAGAAGCCGTTCAATCGTGTCTGTGCCATGTTGTACCAAACATTGGAAGCATTGCTTCATTTTTGTAGATTACAAGATTTGCTGCAGTAAAATGTACCAGAACAAAAAATAAACAAAATAAGCAACTTTAGCTGAGCTAATCTCCATCTATTTACCACACAAAAATTTTGTTTTCACGAGTGGGAGGGGGCTGAGTAATGATTTCACAGTGACATCATGGTGGGCGGGCAGAGGCAGACTAGGAGCTGGGCCGTGACTGGATGCAGGGTTAGGGGCATAACTGGGTGGGGAGTGCGCATTCCGGGGGCGCCCTGACTGCAGGATTGAGATTTTGTCCCTGCAGTCGGGACAATTCCATCCAAATAGGGAGGCCTGGCAACCATGTTTTGGACCAACAAATAAGGCAGTATATTTGGCAACGTATATCAGTTGGAATTGGGGGAGGTAACACTTAAAAGGAAACTATGGTGGGAAAATTACTTTTTCTTTCTATGTGTTCTATATTCCCCCCAGCCCCCCAGATTGTCTTTACTTTCTTCAGTTTCCTCCCCCTGTACTTAGAGGCACAAATTAGAAGCAGGCTGCACTCGACTCCCCTTCTTGAAAGCTTTCACTGATTGATGATGTCACCAAAGAGTAGTAAGTTACTGTTCCCTTCCTCCGTGGTCTCCAGACAACTTTGCTTTCTTTGGCCACTGTGCGTGGGTGTGTTTTTGGTAAGTGGTTGAACTTTTAACTCCTACTACACATAAGAAGTTTGCCGGGCAGCCAGCGTTTAGATATGGAGAAGTAATAGAGGGGTGTAGGGGGGTGCTGAAGAGAGATCTGACACCATGGAAAAAGTCACTGCCCGGCAGAGTACATTAATTTACGTTTGCAATGGGGCAATGTATTTTTTTTCCACTATTGATGCCCTCAAATGTGTCAGTTGTGCAACTTCTAAAAAGTAAAATGGGATACATTCCTTTTTAAAATATTTTTATTAATTGTGTGCAAATTTTTCTTTTGGAAGGGATGTACAACGTATGCATACTATGGTAAGTCTACCTTTACTATTCAGAAAAGATTAATAGTAAACACAATAAATCAATTTTACAATCGATTGTTTTACAGTAAAATCTACCCCAAATGAGTTTTATAGAAGCACAGCTGGTAAATATGGTAGCAGTGTTTTCATACAGGCATGGTTTGACTAAATTATGCAAGAAAAAGTATTTTTTAGAAAATTTTATTAATTAAATATTAAGGTTAATAATATTAAAGGGTTAATTAATTATATTAAAGGGGTATCTGTACCACAAAATATAAAGTTTTCTGTAGTGTAGGGACCCCTTGCACATTACACGCCATATTTATAAGTTAAAAAAGTGCCCGGAAACGTACTTAACCTTTGTTCCCTCTGCCTCTGCCTCCAATAATACAAACGGATTAGAATTAGTGATCGGACCGGCAGTCTCATCTGTGATTGGCTGAGAGTCGGCCAATCACAGAAGTGGCTGCTGGCTATTGAGAATGCCAAAAGAACGAAGGTTGGTAAGTCATTTCTGTTCACTTTTTTAACTAAATACTATGGAAGTTAGGGTTGCAAGCGGTTCCCTAGACAACAAAAAAGTTATTTTATTGAAAAGCTGATCTGCAGCACAGATGGATCCAGATGGAGGAGCAGGGGAAGGGGGGAAAGAATTCAACTGCGCATGCCAGAATCCCTCCAGGAGGACAGGGAAGGGGCAGCGATGGATAACAAACAGAAGGCTAATACTCTCACTTTTCTGGACTTTCAGAAGGCACTGCATGACAACCATAAGGAGGCAGAGGAAAAGGTAAGTTTTTTTTTTTAAACACTACACCAGTGGGGCCAGCAGGGTTAATTTTAGTTTGGGTGGACATTCCCTTTTAACTCAATTTTTCCCCCTTTTTGCATTTCTATAAGTAATAAAAAATGTATATGGAGTGAATGACTGACAATAACTAAATGCCAATAGGGCATGGTCTCAGAAGGTCTTTTAGTTGTTTAGCATTCCAGAGTACCATTGTCTGAAAACCAATGAATGCGGCAGCACGTGAAGGCAGTTTTAGCTATCATAATTATTACAACACACTCTAAATACTGCTTGCAGTTTTTCTTTTGCTAAACAGGGGACCATCACTGATAAGTTCGAACGAGCAGGTTCCACCGCATAAAAAGCAATATCAACTAGATCAACCACTAGAGGGGAGCACCCACAGTGGGGCCCCATCTTCTTATTTTGTATTATGTGAGCTACAGCCTCCTCCCAGAAAAACCACTGTGGATGAAGCGTGGATAGGGCCCCATCATAGTTTTGCTGGGGGCCCAGTGATTCCTATTTCGCCACTGTCTGACCGGGTCAAGTAAATAAATTGCCCCTTCTCTAGTGTTTCAGCACTGTTTACAGTTGAACTACATTGGAAGTTGCCCAACTCTGTAACCTCATCATGATCGTATTGTTTTAAAGGCACACCAGATGTTTTGGAAACTACAACTCTCAGCATGCTTGTTTGCTGGGAATTGTAGTTTCTAAACATCTGTATGTGGCAATTAAAATAAAATCCCTTGCTCATCATTGTAACCCATCATTGTAATATTTTGAGGCACTCCAATGTTTGGAAAGTACGACTGCCAGCATGCTATGCTTGCTGGGAGTTGTAGTTCCTAAACTTCTTTATTGACAAATAACATGGCCACTGTGCCCCCAAGAAGAATAAGAATATTGTAAAATGGCAACTTTAGCTCACCAATCCCATAGGACCGGCCCGGAGTGAGGGAGGACTCGCTCCTTCCCTGCTCCTCCATAGCAAGACATCAGCGCAAATTATCATTTTAAGCTAGCCATACACAGCCAGATGTTCTTCTATTCGATTTCCAACCTTAAGGCTGCAAACTTTCCACGGATTTCCCCATGAAATCTGCGGAGTGTGGGACTGAAGATGGGGATGGCTTAAATTTTCCACCTGGCCCATCTTCATTTTTAGGATAAACCGCTCAACATTGTTGAGACAATGTTTCAGAAAAGCGATCCTGTGTATGGAATGCTTAGATAGATAGAAGATACAGGATAAATAGACAGACGGAAACGAAGATAGATAATTAAGAAATGACTAGCTAGAAATGACATTAGGTAAATTGACAGGAATTGTTTTTCCTGAGTATTTTTGCAATTTACTTTCATTATTTCTTTTTTTATATGTTTTAAAGGGCATGTCCACCCCCAAAACTAAAATTTAACACCCTTACTGGCCATCAAGTAGTTTAAAAACACAATCCTTACCTTACATTCTTGCTCAAAATAGTTCCCCTGCTGTGCCCCTCCAAAGTCCAGGAACTGCTGTGTAGGAGCAGTGTGTGACTCATATGCTGTGCCTGAGACTCCTCAACCTCATCAAGGTTGAGGCATCTAGTGCGCCCTCCCTGCCTTCAGCCATCACGGACGCGGCTGCCGGTCCCGCCCCCTGCTTTCAATTCCATGCAAGCAGAGGGCCTGAAACACTGCAGCAGGGAGAGAGGGCAGGTAAGTAAAATTGGGCGACTTTCTAACATTATTAATGCGGTTGGGGCTGGGGGAGCATGCCCTACCACATATCAAAAGTTAAATTTTGGGGTGGACATGCCCTTTAAAGAATTTTATATTTTTAAGTGTGATATGGTAGTAGCATCACCAGATCCCCTGCACTTCCTGTTTCCTGTTCTGAAACCATGCGACGTCCCTCTTTCCTGTGTCTTCTCCTACTCATGGGTCCACACACGTTTTCCCGGTTCTTTTGCTTTCTCCTGACTGAACATGTGCCAACCGCAGAAGTAGTATTTGGAACTAGTATTTTTAACCGCAGATTCAGAACCACCCACCCCCTAACTTCTGATCAGTGATTTCTTTATATCTTGAGCTGTGCAGCACATAGAGGTGCTCATTTTAAAGGTAGGGACCTGGCCTTTCATTAAAACCAACCAATCCTTTAAAGATAGTAATTAATAAGGGGGAGCTGAATATGAAAATATGGATTATTTACTATTACGCACGCTAGAGAAAGACGCTTGCGTGGGGATTGATTACTGAGTATAATACATTAACGGGCCATACAATAAACTATCTGGGGCATTGTTCACCAATAGAACATTTCAGAGGACATGCAGACATCCCTTAAGAAGAAAAGATTTTAGTCTTCAAGTTTGGAAAGGGGTTTTTCACTGTGAGAACAGTGAGAACAGTGGATGTTGTTATGACAGTTTCATTGGAAATTTTTTAAAAAAGGCTGGATGAGTTTCTTGCAAACAAGGGATGTTGCAAGTTACTTGTATGATATATAAAGTAGAGTGGATTCAGGGATTTCCGATTGCCACTTGGAGTCAAGAAGGAATTCCCCCCCTCATAGATTGGGGGGGGGGGTTGTCTTCCTCTGGATCAACAGTTAGGCAGGAAATGTGGGTATTGCGGAGCAAGTTGAACTGGATGGACAATGTCTTTATTAACCTCAAGTACTATACTATAATATACACATATATATTATAGATAGAGTGACAGATAATTATAGATATAGGGACAGATATAGGTACAGATAGTTGGAAATAGGGACAGATATATATGCAACATAGATATTTCATTTCTAGTTATTTTATTCTTGCTGTGTAGTTTTCCTTTCACTGCGCAATGCGTTAACATATTAAATCATTTTGTGGAGTTGACCACTAGGTCAGCATATTCTAATAAGACTAGGGAATGAAACAAACGCTGCAGGCAATGTCCATGAGATCTGACTTAAAATGAATGCAACCAGAATCAGCAATTTCAATTCCATAAACAGTATTTAGAAACTTCCAATGGGGCAGCATGGTGCTACTGAGAAAGATTTGTGATGAATCATTAAAGACAATATAGCAGTAGTTAGGTGTAGAGGTGCAAATAACAATATAGCATATTGCACCTTACCTAGATCTGTCTGAAAGTTGGAGATATGGTGCTGCTACTCGTAGTTGATAATAAGTGTCTGATTTATGTGGAACAATTTAGCTTTTCATTTGCTTTTAGTTATTAGCAGTTTCTAGCTAAAACAAATACAATCACCCATTGTGACCGTATTCTTTGGGTTATTTTTGCTAGGTTGCGAGCCATCTAGCCATGTTTTCTTTGACATTAAACTGCAGTTGAGTTGTGCATTCAAATCAAACTGCACACCAATCGCAAAATGTATGGGCCTGACGAGAATTTTCAGAAACGTTGAACGTTAGAATCACTGTTTGGAAGTTAAGCACCCTCCTGCCCCTTCTTAACGTTGTGCTAACTAATTTACGCTAGCGCAACGTTAAGGCTTGCTTTGCGGCGGCTGCATGAGATCCAGAACAGGAACTTGCTCAGCCGTCACAAACCTATTTACCAGAGGCTGTGGGGCTCTTTAAAGACGTAAGTATTTAACGCCACTAATAGCTGCGTTAAATACTTACGTCAGGGTGAGATTCACCCTGAGAGGTGCGCAGCCTCTGGTAAATCCCGAACAACAATGTAGATCGGTTATATCGAAAAAACAAAGATCGGCCAGGCAGAAGATTTTCCACTGACCACCATCTTGAGTCCACATCTCTCTATAGATTTCCTGGAGAAATCTGTGGAAAGATCAGAGGCTCAAGGTTGTTCTTCCAATCCTTGCACACGATCAGAAGAACGTCTGGCCGTGTATGTCTAGCTCTAGACGTTAGATAGATTAGTCGTTTGTCTATGGACAGATCTCTAATCTAACTAGCGTATGGCCAGCATTAGGATGTGTACTGTCTGGTTAAAACCTGTATTAGCTCTGTTTAGCTTGCTTCAGTTAAAAACAATCAATATCTGCCAATTAGACAACTTCCCTTATTACAACTTGAATGTCCACTGCTAATTACGTCTGAAGCAAAAGGTGTAAAAAAAAAATTCTCACTGATTAATCACAGTCACTTCACAGAAAAGGTTTTTAATTGGTGACTGAACGAGTAAATTGTTTGTTCTGTAGGAATGATGTTCTAACTTTAATAATGAGGTTTTATCATGCCAGAATTTCCAAGCAAAGATGAAAATACTAATTAAATGATGTTACATGACATTTTAACTTAGTATGGAGCATCAAATAATTATGTTGCCATACACTTGCCTAGCATTACCTCAAATTGACTATAATTCTAAATGTCGAATCTGTGGTAATGCCGAGCCAAAAAGAAGTATCTTACCTTGTGACATACTGGCCAGATAATGTTTTGTGACCTGTGTTTACCTGTAAGGTCAGTTGCAGTAACAAGTTGGGCGGTTTTCTGGAACGCTGTTAAAGCGACGCCGCGTCATAGATAGGTTAAAAAAAGTACGGCTGACATTATCCTTACTGTAATCAATCTAATATATATGATAATCTTCTGAACTTGAAAGGATAAGTTTATTTTAAACAAATGCATACACAATACTCTGTATGGGGCAGTGTTTTGTTACACCAGGAAGTAAAAAAAGCTCAAATTTGTCATAACTAGATCGAAGAACATGCTGCAAGTCATTTACCTACTCTACTCTACTCTACTGATTCTGCTGCTGCACGTTATACCTAATGCTTTTAACCATTAGTCAAAAAACATGCTATTTATCTATGCTGAAACATTTAGCCTACCACAAGGAAATTTTATGTACATAGAAATTACTCCCAAAAGTGAATTAGATTAACCCTGATCCTAAAAGTAATATTGAAATAAAGCACACAAAGGAAAAAATTTAAGTTAAATAATTTAGGAATATATAATACCCCAATATTCATAATACATAGCTGGTTATAAATAGCAATAGATCTAATTTATCCTCAACTTCACTGATGCATTGGGCTACCCTATGCACAGCATAGGGAGAATGCTTGGACTGTGTGTTTCCATCGACCATCTAAAATCTAAAACATTGAATAACCTAGATTGCTGCATTATTCTTCCCTTTGTGTTGGACTTTAGCCTTAAAGAGCCAATGGGTCTATCAAATAACAAACGTTAAAGGGGAAGTTCAGTGCAAATACATATTGCTTTTAAGAAAAAAGAGCAGATTCAATCCCAATACCCTAATCTGCCAATTCAGCATTTTGTCTGTGATAAAAATAAATGCAACCGAAATACTAACTTTCTGTTTGCAGGACCCCAATAGAGTCCATTATATCTTGCCCTTGACCCAGCACCTGGGTTGATTCAGTTGCTCAGTAGAGATCTGAGCATCTTTGACCCACCCAACAGCCAATCAGTAGAAGTTACTGTTAGGAACATTCCAGGGAAGTAGTGCATCCTGGGAAGAAAGAGGAACTTTGGAAACTGAAATGGCAGCTCACTAATGTCAACAGCAGGAATAGCAAAGGGTATGAAATCACTGATTTTTCAAAATGGGAGAGAATATGTACATTAGTTAGTTATGCATAATACAAACCCGAGAATTTTTAAAATATTGTTATTTTCCACTGAACCTTCCCATTAAGAATAAAGTACCAGGTCAAACAGTTTTCTTTGACAGGATCCTTTCGAAATATTATAGGCTGCAGGGATTATCCACCTCTGACATCACTGCCAAGCAGATTACTGTTGTTTCAGTAGTGCTTTATAAATAAAACTATACATACATACAACTACAGTAACTGAAGTAAAAGAATATTAAACTCACCTCCCCTTCGCTTCTCTTCCCACCAGGGCAGCATAGTACCCTGGTGAGGACCTAAAATCGCTTAGTCCTCACCTGGGTACTTTCCCTAACTCCTGCCTTTAAATACCTCCTTTAAAATACTAATGCATTATTAAACGCAATCTTTTAGAACACAAAAATAACTACTAAACTTGTTTTAAACAGTTTTTTTCTTTCCAAAGTTTAGAGAACATGTCTCCTTTTAAAAAACACAGAGCTGGACCATCAGCCTACAGTACCATTGGACCGTCACAATAATTATACGAAGCATATTGGAAAAAGCTATTGCCTCAAAAAAATACTTATTTATGGTATTTAGAATGTGCATTTGAGTAACAAAAAGACTCCTTTGCAGCAAGCCCAATAAAACTACCCTATTGTAATGCACTTCTTGTGGGTTCACATTTTCTAAATAATTCTGGTGCCATTGTAGGAAACAAGAATTCCAGTTAGGCAAACAATTGTCAAAGGCACATGTGATGCAGTATAGCCAAGCATACCACTATCAAATACTCTGAGCACAACTAAAATTAAATCTCCACTTATCTGAAAGGACAACTCCACAAAAAAAATGTACCTTTTAAAAATGAAAAGTACCTGGGGCAGGAAGTTGGCACTAATTATTACCCCATTGAAGAGTTAGTGTCCTGGGTTTTCCTATATTAAAGATAGTGGTGAAGCCAGGAGGAATCTTGGCAGAAGCAGTTTTGTTGTCGTGCTGACACTCATCGAAATCCAGGTACTTTTCATTGTAACATTTTTTTTTTTAAACAGTTCACCTTTAAAGGGTATGTCCATCTAAAACATAAAGGGGACCTACATTTTTTAAAGACACCATGAAGAGGTATTAAATGTTGCGCAAAAAAAGTCGCACAGCTTAAAAAAAAATTGCGACATGGTGCAGGCAGTGTAAAACCTTCGCTAACATTTATCATAGGTTGCTTGATTTTAGCGATTGTTTTCTCATTAGTGCGGGATATGCATATCCCTGGAAATTTTTCAGTAGTGTAGCCACCCCCCTCCCAACCCTAAACGCATGGTTTGCATGTTCAAAAAGCACAGGCTTCCCTGCGCATGCCAAAGTACACCAGGAGGACAGGGAGGAGGCACACAGAGACAGCTCCTACTCTTCGGTTTGGACTTTGGACAAGCAGTGCAGGACAACTATTTGGAGCAGAGTAAGGTAAGGATTTTTTAACACTACACAGTGGGGCCAGCAGTAGGTTTTCCAAGTAACATTCCATCAATGATCCCCCATTTGGTCATTATGTATTCACCAAAAGTTATGTCCAATCCTTCAGGATATGTGGGTACCTGTATAGCCAATTTAGTCCATTACTTCTTTCTAAACTTCCGTATTAAAAAACTACTAAAATAAGTGTCAATCACTTATAGTTATGTCCTGCGTAAAATTTCTCAACTTCAAAAGATATTGATCTTCATTTGTATATCACGCACTACAATGTTATAAACATTAAAAGGAATCCAGTCCTTTGTAAAAAAAATTAATGTTTTAGAAGAAATAAAGCAATAAAATAGTTATTTAGTGGTAAATCAAGACAGACTGATGCTCTTGGACCATTAGGTCCTTTTTTACTGGCCATACACTACCACGATATTACACCAATTCAATATTCAGTCTGAGATAAATTTTTAATTAAAGTGTAATGTCGAGTGGAGTAGCCGTTTTAACTGCCGGCATTCCTATGACGTATCCCAAATGGTTCAGGTTTACGATTGTAAGTAAAATCAATATAATACTGCAAATTAATCGGGCCAGGCATTTGCTGGAACATAAGGAGTTTGTAATGCATGGAAAGCTACATACATTTACATTTTGTAGCTGATTGTGCAAGTTAAATAAAATGTGTAAATTTCGGTTGTATTAAAAGTAAATTCCTTTGTATGTTAAATAATAGATTAATGTGATTAGAAGACCCTCAGACAGAGATATTACGGACCAATAACCTTTTTAAATCCTTAAAGGGTATATCCAACCCCTCAACAAAAATTTTTTTTTTTGAACAGAAGACCCCCAAAACCTAGACCTCACTAGGTTTAAAGTATTCAAATCAGACTATATACATACTTACCAGCCCTCGTTTCCTTGAAGCCTAATGCTTGTCTCCATGCACGGCAACAAGCAGAAAGGGCCAGATCGCATCCGTGTCAGTGATTGGCTTAGATGCATTATCTCAGCCAAACACTGATGCGGATGTCAGTCCGGTCCCTTCTGCTTGCTTCCGTTCAAGGAAAAGTACTGGTGTAGAAGGCAGCGAGGGAATGTGGGCTGGTAGGGATGTATAGAGGCAGATTTAACCACTTTAAACCTAGCGAGGTCTGGGTTTTGGGAGGGTCTTCTGTTTTTACTTTACATAAAGCTAGAAAGGAATACAAAAAGGTAAATTCGCAACAGAGTACACCTTACCTTATTGCAAACCTACTTTTTATTTATGTTTAAATTAGATTAAATATTGATGTCAATAATTCTAGTCCTAGTTAGGGCTATGTAGCGAGAGCCACTATCGTGGGGCTGCAATAGTGTCTCCATGCATATTGCCTCAAATATTTCAGCTCATTCAGAACAAGCAGGCCAGCAAAAAAATTTACCACCGAAGATGAAAAAAGGCAAAATACCGGCTTTATCATTTAATTCAAAGGAAGAAAATTGGAAGCAGATTTGTGTAAACCTAATGGTATCAGCAGTTTATTTTTTTTAATTTTTAGTTATTTTTGTGTGCAAGAAAGCTGCAATGCTATACGGTAATACACTATGAGGCACAACACAAGTTAAACAGGACACTCTATTCATCATACCTGGCTCTGGATTCTGCTGACTCCACAAAGACTAATTATCAGCTTTAAAGGAGATGAAGGAGAATGGAGTGAAAACAGTTATGCTTTTCAGATTGTAGATGACTATACAGCATTAAATCAGTAATAAATCTTATGTCTAACTCGGGAAGGGGAATATAATTTTTGCTGTTTATAAATAAAAAGGCAGCACTATTTAATTGGTTTTCTAAATATAATCAAACACGAGATTGATCTTGAGAAAAGCCAATGAAAAGCAATGAAATCTGTTATATGCAGAATGAGTGGAGGGGGGGGGGGGAGGACACACAGATACCCAGTGTCTTTTTGACAAGCTACAAACATTACATGTAATAGAATATAAACATAAATTCAGTATGGCTCTATTACTGTATGGGACAACTGTATGGGAATTCTGCTGTCCATTTAAAGGGCATGTCCACCTCCAAAACTAAAATTACACCCTTACTGGCCACATCAAGTAGTTAAAACAATCCTTACTTTCATTTCTACTCAAAATAGTTCCCATTCTGTACCCCCCAAGTCCAGGAAAATGCTGTGTAGGAGCAGTGGTGTGACTCATGCTGTGCCTGAGTCTGCCTCAACATCGTCAAGGTTTGAGGCATGCTCAGTGCAGCCCTCCCCCTCCCTCCCGTTTTTCTCTGCCTCCCCCTAACATTAACCCTTTAGGTATGCGGTAGGGCATGCTCCCCCAGCCCCAACCTCATTAATATAATTGTTAGAAAGTCCCCCAATCTTTACTTACCTTCCCTCTCTCCTCCGCTGTTCAGAACTCCCGGCAGCCGCAACCGTGATTGGCTGTCTCTCAGCCAATCACGGACGCGGCTGCTGGTCCCGCCCCCTGCTTGCAATTCCATGCAAGCAGAGGGCCGGAACACTGCGGCGGAGAGAGAGGGAAGGTAAGAAGTATCGGGGGACTTTCTACAATTATATTAATGCGGTTGGCTGGGAGAGCATGCCCTACCGCATATCAAAAGTTTTTTAAGGGGTGGACATGCCCTTTAAAGGGCAACTGATGCTCGAAACAATACAGAATCAGAAGGCAATCTTTTCAACAATACATCTGTATTGTTTTGAGGCACCATTTGCCCTTTAAATTGACAGTAATCCCATACATTAACCCAATTCTTTGGCATTCCAGATGTTCGAAAACTACCCCCCCCCTCGTCTTCTACTCTGCCTGACATCACTCAGCGCTGGGAAGTGAGACAGGCGCTGAGTAGTGACATCAGCCGCTAGATCAGTACATGCGGAGCGAGTAGCAGCCGGATTGCTGGATTGAGTGAGTGATTGATCTGGCGAGGTTTGGTTTTCAGGCTATTTTTAAAACCTCGGCTTATACTCAAGTATATACGGTAACCAAAATCGGCAAAACCAACAATTACAGTTAGGGTTGCTAGTGTCTCAAAATTTTAAACTGTCACATTTTACGTATATTGTCTACCAGGAAACAAAACCTGAATACCTAAAAAAAATTAATATCAAACAATTATTATTAGTATACCGTATATTTATAATTAGTATACCGTATATACTCGAGTACAAGCCGAGGTTTTAAAATAAACCTCGAAACCTTACCTTGGCTTATACTTGAGTCAAGGTCCTCCTTACCGCGATCAATGTTGCTAAGTCTCTGAATCCGGCTGCCGCATGCAACGTAAGTCCTGTGGGTTTACCAGATGACGTCACTACTCGGCGCTGGGGAGTGAGAGGCGTCGAGGAGTGACGTCAGCCAGCAAATCCACAGGATTTACAAGTCATTGATCGCAATAAGGATTGCAACTGAGGGAGCTCTCTGGGGTGGGAGGGTTTGGGTTCTCCAGCAGAATTCCCATACAGATGTTAGGAAACTACAACTCCCACCAACTAAAGCATGCTGGGAGTTGTAGTTTCCATACATCTGTATGGGAATTCTGCTGTCCATTTAAAGGTTAACTTAAGCCTCAAAACAATAAAGAATCAGAAGGAGGATGGTATCTATTGAAAAAGATTGCTTTCTGATTTTGTATTTTTGAGGCTTAAGTTGCCCTTTAAATGGACAGCAGACTTATGTATGGGATGTATGGGAACTACTATTCCCAGCATGCTTTAGTGGCTGGGAGTTGTAGTTTTCAAACATCTGTATGGGAATTCTGCTGTCCATTTAAAGGGCAACTTAAGCCTCAAAACAATACTGAATCAGAAGGCAGTAGTGGTCATATTTTCTACCCTTGATTTATACTCGAGTCAATCACTTTTTCCTAATTATTTAGGTAAAAATTGGTACCTCGGCTTATACTCGAGTATATGCGGTACATTTCATAAATTAGTGTATCTCAAGTACACACACATTGGGGAGATATAAGTGATCATTTAGGCTGTTTTTTAATGATTAATCGTTTTTTTAAATGGCCCCATGTAACAGATGGGGCCATTTAAAAAAAACTATTAAAGTCTATGGAATTGGAAACAGCATGTCTGAGACACTCACTTGGGGAGGTACGAGGTAACCGTGACCAGAGGGCTGGTGTTCACACGTGTGTATATCTGCGTAGGACTACCCTAGAAAGGTATGTAATGCGTCATATTAATTAGTATTTGACCCTAGTAGGATTGGAGATTAGTCCTCCCTTAAATTGTTTTAAATAACTGAAGACTACAATTTAATAAGGCCACAGCTTTATTAATACGTTATATATATATATCACTTTCATTATGTTTTACATCAATATCAGTTTATTTAATACCAAAACTTAAACAACAAATTCAATTCATGTAAAGGCTCGCTAGCTTCATATTTAGCCTTTACCCGTCATCTGCCGCTCTTCTCCTAACCTTCCAGTTACGTGGGGCCACAGGCTCTGCCCATTGATTCCCACTGGCCCATCTCCTTACAGAGGATTACCAAATGTGCAGCTCCTGTAACTGCCAACAGCTGTGATAAAATATTCGTGTCCTGGCCACGAAAAGTGAAAACTATCTTCTGTAACAAAGGAACAATTGTCAGTGCAATTAAGGCAGAGTGGTAGGGCTGTTTTTTCATAAAACGGCATCCTCTCCTAGGGCCCCACCACCTTTCTATAGTTCAGCGCCACAAATCCTTAGCCCCATCTTCTAACACTTCTTTTTCCTTTGCCCATCATCCTTCCCCCTCCCCCAGGTCATGTGCTCCTCTGCCTAGCTACACTCTGCTCCGTCGCTGCCTTTCTGGGATATTGGTCAGGAAAAGTATCAGAATCGCGCACGCGCAATTCCGGCACGTTGTCGCGCTTTTGCACATGTGACTTTGCTATTTCCGTTCTGGAAACATCATTTTTACATTCCCACAATTTCCATGTTATTAAAAATTGCATGCCTAGTGTGGCCTAGCCTTTAGGCCAAAACCATTTAAATAGCTTACTTTTTAATAGCTAGATATATTTGGATTTATTTATTTTAGTTTGGGTAAACACAACATGGCATTATATAAAACATTGAATAATTCTCTTAAACGGTGTAATCTGAGGTCTGAAAAATATAACGTTTACCTAAATCCCAAAGGCAGATAAATGTCAGGAGAAACACTTTGGATTTGGCATCAGTGTTTGTTTAAAAGGTTTTCTATAACCCATTAATAAATAATGCAAACCAAGTGTATCACAGAACAAATACACCATGTTTATGTTGTATAAAACCAACCAACGTAGAAATCTGAACTACACACATTACCAGCAGGGATGGTCTCACGCACAGTTGCGGTTAGTAATGAAAGGGTGTTAAAGTGGTTTCCTGGGGATCCTCTCATGTTAGAATAAAAATACATACACACAAAACAGAATACTAGTGCATATCCAATTCAAATTGCTTGCATGCTACATTCCCACTGTGATGCTGACTTAAAAGCCTGTCCTACTTGAAAGATAAATAAAAGCAATTAGTTTAAAAATGTGGCCAACCTATTTTAAGCTCAGCCACAACTCCAAGGTTTACTTTCTCCCAAAATGACCAAGATGTCAAAATTTAGTTGGGGGAGCTATGCGGTGTCGTGTAGTGGGCGGGGCATACACATTCGGGGGTGGGGAGGCGGGGTTAGGGGCGTGGTTTGGGCGATCTGGGGGACGTGGCAGACATAAAGGGGGCCTAACAGGGAGGCGATTCAGGACTCCTCTCCGTTGTGGGAGATCGGGTGGTCTCGCAGGATACCTGCAACACATTTACAGGACTTGCCAATGGAAAGAAAGTCTTTGCAAGGAGGTCAGTCCAGGCAACATTCCCTGACTTAAGCTAGGTACACACACTAGCGATAAAGCCCCGATACTTATTATACACTGTAAAATGGACTTGTAAACAGTATGTTGGCTGCATGCAAAATAAGTTTCAAAACTTCTATTATAAATGTCAAGAAAGAAAATGTGCACAAAATTATAAGGTAGAACCAGGTAGAGGTTGATATGAACAAATGGCAAAAAACCTCAATTTTGCAAGGTTATATAACTCAAAGCTGTCCCCAAATGTACTTACCAGCTTTGTTCCCTCGCTGCTTCTGCTTGTCTTCCGTGCTTGCTCCAGGCACGGAAGCAAGCAGAAGGGGCTCGAAGGCATCTACAGACTGGTAGGGTGGTTTGCTTTAAAGGAATCAAAGATTTATGTTTAGAGAGGGTAGGATCTTTAAACAAATATCCTTGTTTCCTTGTTTATTCTGTTCTTATCCTCATACAGGTAGGAAAACATCAAACATGGGCTGACATGTAACAACACACACATGGTCTACTTTATAACTTGTCAGTGTGGACAGTCAAAGCCAAGATGGTCAAACGAACAGACCAGTGACATCAGAGGAGGGGATTGTGGAAGGAAAGGCAACCACAGGGGTATATATCAGGCAAAGTAGAAGGGAAACTTATCCTATCAGCCCCCATTTCCATGGTTGGCTACAATTAAGTAAATAGCAGCTTCCCCAGACATGCACAAGGGTCTCAACAAGCAGTTGGTGGGACGGGTATGCATGATGTTGTGCCCTCTATGTCCACAGTTACTACAGGGAGGATTCCAGAGGACAATGTACGTGGTAGCCTCGAGGACCCAGCAGATTTACAGTCATCCACCCCAGCATCCTGGGCAAGAGACATACAGGGAGATGAAATAAAAGCTCTTTTCGTTAAAAATGGGGCTAAGTTTGTCCCAACCAATCAGATGTTAGTTTTCAAATGTTAAAGAAGATCTGATTGGTTGGGGCAAAATTGGCACCATTTTTAACAATAAGAACTTATATTACATCTCCCTGATAGCAGCTTTACTGTTACAGCTACAATAGGCGAAGGAAGTACTCCGGTTCAGAGAAACTTGCAGTCTAATCCTGTGGGAGGCCAGACGGCCATGGTGAACATTACTACAACTCCCATACAATCGACGGGGGGGACTGCGACCAGGTGAGGGGTCAAGTGCATTAGGATCTGATCCTAATAAACGGATGATGTTTATGAAAGGTTTAAAAAGTCTTATTGGGGCAGTGGGATGTGGGTAGATTGTGTACAGAAAGGTCACCAATTGAGGTTTGGCAGAGCAGACAAGTGCAACAAGTTGAAGCTCCAGGACAGGGATACATCAAAAACAAAGCAGAAAGGAGACTGATCACCAGGGACAAGGTGTGGGAGGTTCTACTATGGGGGGTAGTGATGGTTCTCAGATAGTGGGGGGAGGTGGGGTTATTCCATAACTAGGGAGAACAGCAGTAGTGACATTACTTCTAATACGTTGGTTTCAGATCAGGCAATGAGCAGCACGTATATATACTCCGAAGGCCCTTTGGGTGCCCATCTAAGAATGGAAGTCAAGGAGCATGTTTGGAGGCGTGAATATGGAGACATTTTACTCTATTACCTCTAGAGAGGTTTAATATCCATAGGTGGGAGAAGGGAAAGGAAAATTGCAAGGAAGAGGATGATGAACGCAGGCAGTTTCCGTTAATTCTGAGAACCTTTAGAAACTGGTTGCAGGCATTCTCGATATTGGGTAGCGTAATTGGCAAGAGGAATCCTGAATTTTAAATACAAAAAGAGAAAAAAGTATCCCCCTATATCATCAAGTCTCAGAATAGGTAACTACATCCGGTGTAACAAAAAAGTAATTAAAATATAACCTTTATTTGGCTTGACCAAGCCTCCCAATAAATACATACAATACAAGAATTGTGGAAGCACTCCAATTAGGCTAATTTACAACTACATTAAGTTTGCTAATCGTAATTGAAGTAAAATAAATTAAAAAGGTTAGAAGTTAGGACCCTCCAGACTGGGGTTACCTTGACGTGGTTGGAAGGCTTTTCATTCATGTGATCACAGTAATATATAATAAAACCCCTTTGTTTATGTATGCCAGTGTGCAGATAATATGATATTGTATGGGGCCTAGGAATGTGCTAGATCAGACATGCGGGAGCGAGTAGCAGCCGGATTGCTGGATTGAGTGAGTGATTGATCTGGCGAGGTTTGGTTTTCAGGCTATTTTTAAAACCTCGGCTTATACTCAAGTATATACGGTAACCAAAATCGGCAAAACCAACAATTACAGTTAGGGTTGCTAGTGTCTCAAAATTTTAAACTGTCACATTTACGTATATTGTCTACCAGGAAACAAAACCTGAATACCTAAAAAAAATTAATATCAAACAATTATTATTAGTATACCGTATTATTATAATTAGTAACGTAATACTCGAGTACAGCCGAGGTTTTAAAATAAACCTGAAACTTACCTTGGCTTATACTTGAGTCCAGGTCCTCCTTACCGCGATCAATGTTGCTAAGTCTCTGAATCGGCTGCCGCATGCAACGTAAGTCGTGGGTTTACCAGATGACGTCACTACTCGGCGCTGGGGAGTGAGAGGCGTAGAGGAGTGACGTCAGCCAGCAAATCCACAGGATTACAAGTCATTGATCGCAATAAGGATTGCAAACTGAGGGAGCTCTCTGGGGTGGGAGGGTTTGGGTTCTCCAGCAGAATTCCCAACAGATGTTAGGAAACTACAACTCCCACCAACTAAAGCATGCTGGGAGTTGTAGTTTCCATAATCTGTATGGGAATTCTGCTGTCCATTTAAAGGTTAACTTAAGCCTCAAAACAATAAAGAATCAGAAGGAGGATGGTATCTATGAAAAAGATGCTTTCTGTTTTGTATTTTTGAGGCTTAAGTTGCCCTTTAAATGGACAGCAGACTTATGTATGGGATGTATGGGAACTACTATTCCCAGCATGCTTTAGTGGCTGGGAGTTGTAGTTTTCAAACATCTGTATGGGAATTCTGCTGTCCATTTAAAGGGCAACTTAAGCCTCAAAACAATACTGAATCAGAAGGCAGTAGTGGTCATATTTTCTACCCTTGATTTAATCCGAGTCAATCACTTTTTCCTAATTATTTAGGTAAAATGGTACCTCGGCTTATACTCGAGTATATGCGGTACATTTCATAAATTAGTGTATCTCAAGTAACACAACATTGGGGAGATATAAGTGATCATTTAGGCTGTTTTTAATGATTAATCGTTTTTTAAATGGCCCCATGTAAAAGATGGGGCCATTTAAAAAAAACTATTAAAGTCTATGAATGGAAACACATGTCTGAGACACTCACTTGGGGAGGTACGAGGTAACGTGACCAGAGGGCTGGTGTTCACACGTGTGTATATCTGCGTAGGACTACCCTAGAAAGGTATGTAATGCGTCATATTAATAGTATTTGACCCTAGTAGGATTGGAGATTAGTCCTCCCTTAAATTGTTTTAAATAACTGAAGACTACAATTTAATAAGGCCACAGCTTTATTATACGTTTATATATATATATCACTTTCCATTATGTTTTACATCAATATCAGTTTATTTATACCAAAACTAAAAAACAAATTCAATTCATGTAAAGGCTCGCTAGCTTCATATTAGCTTTACCCGTCATCTGCCGCTCTTCTCCTAACCTTCCAGTTACGTGGGGCACAGGTCTGCCATTGATTCCCACTGGCCCATCTCCTTACAGAGGATTACCAAATGTGCAGCTCCTGTAAGCCAACAGCTGTGATAAAATATTCGTGTCCTGGCCACGAAAAGTGAAAACTATCTTTGTAACAAAGGAACAATTGTCAGTGCAATTAAGGCAGAGTGGTAGGGCTGTTTTTTCATAAAACGGCATCCTCTCCTAGGGCCCCACACCTTTTATAGTTCAGCGCCCACAAATCTTAGCCCCATCTTCTAACACTCTTTTTCCTTTGCCCATCATCCTTCCCCTCCCCAGGTCATGTGCTCCTCTGCCTAGCTACACTCTGCTCCGTCGCTGCCTTTCTGGGATATTGGTCAGGAAAAGTATCAGAAGCGGCACGCGCAATCCGGCACGTTGTCGCGCTTTTGCACAGTTGACTTTGCTATTTCGTTCTGGAAACATCATTTTACATTCCCACAATCCATGTTATTAAAATTGCATGCCTAGTGTGGCCTAGCCTTTAGGCCAAAACCATTAAATAGCTTACTTTTTAATAGCTAGATATATTTGGATTATATTTTGTTTGGGTAAACACAACAGGCATTATATAAAACATTGAATAATTCTTAAACGGTGTAATCTGAGGTCTGAAAAATATAACGTTTACCTAAATCCCAAGGCAGATAAATGTCAGGAGAAACACTGGATTTGGCATCAGTGTTTGTTAAAAGGTTTTCTATAACCCATTAATAAATAATGCAAACCAAGGTATCACAGAACAAATACACCATGTTTATGTTGTATAAAACCAACCAACGTAGAAATCTGAAATACACACATTACCAGCAGGGATGGTCCCACGCACAGTTGCGGTTAGTAATGAAAGGGTGTTAAAGTGGTTTCCTGGGACTCTCATGTTAGAATAAAATACATACACACAAAACAGAATACTAGTGCATATCCAATTCAAATTGCTTGCATGCTACATTCCCACTGTGATGCTGACTTAAAAGCCTGTCCTACTTGAAAGATAAAAAAGCAATGTTTAAAAATGTGGCCAACCTATTTTAAGCTCAGCCACAACTCCAAGGTTTACTTTCTCCAAAATGACCAAGATGTCAAAATTTAGTTGGGGGAGCTATGCGGTGTCGTGTAGTGGGCGGGGCATACACATTCGGGGGTGGGGAGGCGGGGTTAGGGGCGTGGTTTGGGCGATCTGGGGGCGTGGCAGACATAAAGGGGGCCTAACAGGGAGGCGATTCAGGACTCTCCGTTGTGGGAGACGGGTGGTCTCGCGGATACCTGCAACACATTACAGGACTTGCCAAGGAAAGAAGTCTTTTGCAAGGAGGTCAGTCAGGCAACATTCCTGACTTAAGCTAGGTACACACACTAGCGATAAAGCCCCGATACTTATTATCACTGGAAAATGGACTTGTAAACAGTATGTTGGCTGCATGCAAAACTAAGTTTCAAAACTTCTATTATTAAATGTCAAGAAAGAAAATGTGCACAAAATTATAAGGTAGAACCAGGTAGAGGTTGATATGAACAAATGGCAAAAAACCTCAATTTTGCAAGGTTATATAACTCAAAGCTGTCCCCAAATGTACTTACCAGCTTTGTTCCCTCGCTGCTTCTGCTTGTCTTCCGTGCTTGCTCCAGGCACGGAAGCAAGCAGAAGGGGCTCGAAGGCATCTACAGACTGGTGGGTGGTTTGCTTTAAAGGAATCAAAGATTTATTTAGAGGGGTAGGATCTTTAAACAAATCTCTGTTTCCTTGTTTATTCTGTTCTTATCCTCATACAGGTAGGAAAACATCAAACATGGGCTGACATGTAACAACACACACATGGTCTACTTTATAACTTGTCAGTGTGGACAGTCAAAGCCAAGATGGGCAAACGAACAGACCAGTGACATCAGAGGAGGGGATTGTGGAAGGAAAGGCAACACAGGGGTATATATCAGGCAAAGTAGAAGGGAAACTTATCCTATCAGCCCCATTTCCATGTGTTGGCTACAATTAAGTAAATAGCAGCTTCCCCAGACATGCACGGGTCTCAACAAGCAGTTGGTGGGACGGGTATGCATGATGTGGGCCCTCTATGTCCACAGTTACTACGGAGGAGGATTCCAGAGGACAATGGACGGTGGTAGCCTCGAGGACCCAGCGATTTACAGTCATCCACCCACGCATCCTGGGCAAGAGACATACAGGGAGATGAAATAAAAGCTCTTTTCGTTAAAAATGGGGCTAAGTTTGTCCCAACCAATCAGATGTAGTTTTCAAATGTTAAAGAAGATCTGATTGGTTGGGGCAAAATTGGCACCATTTTAAACATAAGAACTTATATTACATCTCCCTGATAGCAGCTTTAACTGTTACAGCTACAATAGGCGAAGGAAGTACTCCGGTTCAGAGAAACTTGCAGTCTAATCTGTGGGAGGCCAGACGGCCATGGTGAACATTACTACAACTCCCATACAATCGACGGGGGGGACTGCGACCAGGTGAGGGTCAAGTGCATTAGGATCTGATCCTAATAAACGGATGATGTTTATGAAGGTTTAAAAAGTCTTATTGGGCAGTGGGATGTGGGTAGATTGTGTACAGAAAGGTCACCAATTGAGGTTTGGCAGAGCAGCAAGTGCAACAAGTTGAAGCCCAGGACAGGGATACATCAAAAACAAAGCAGAAAGGAGACTGATCACCAGGGACAAGGTGTGGAGGTTCTACTATGGGGGGGTAGTGATGGTTCTCAGATATGGGGGGAGGTGGGTTATTCCATAACTAGGGAGAACAGCAGTAGTGACATTACTTCTAATAAGTTGGTTTTCAGATCAGGCAATGAGCAGCACGTATATATACTCCGAAGGCCCTTTGGGTGCCCAAGAATGGAAGTCAAGGAGCATGTTTGGAGGCGTGAATATGGAGACATTTTACTCTATTACCTCTAGAGAGGTTTAATATCCATAGGTGGGAGAAGGGAAAGGAAAATTGCAAGGAAGAGGATGATGAACGCACGGCAGTTTCCGTTAATTCTGAGAACCTTTAGAAACTGGTTGCAGGCATTTCGATATTGGGTAGCGTAATTGGCAAGAGGAATCCTGAATTAATACAAAAAGAGAAAAAAGTATCCCCCTATATCATCAAGTCTCAGAATAGGTAACTACATCCGGTGTACAAAAAAGTAATTAAAATATAACCTTTATTTGGCTTGACCAAGCCTCCAATAAATACATACAATACAAGAATTGTGGAAGCACTCCAATAGGCTAATTTACAACTACATTAAGTTGCTAATCGTAATTGAAGTAAAAAAAATTAAAAAGGTAGAAGTTAGGACCCTCCAGACTGGGTTACCTTGACGTGGTTGGAAGGCTTTCATTATGTGATCACAGTAATATATACTAAAACCCCTTTGTTATAAGTATGCCAGTGTGCAGATAATATGATATTGTATGGGGCCTAGAATGTGCATTGATTATCTTTTCTATGTTTGATAATATTTGACCAGATCAGTAGCACTTCCATAAATATGTTGTAATTAGCCTAATGGAGTGCTTCCCCAATTCTTGATTGGCCGAGATGTTAGGACAAGTAATACTCAGTTTCCTAGACTTTGGACATGGATACAGATGAACCATAAGGAGCAAGAATGTAAGGTAAGGATTTTTTAAAAGTACAGTGGGGCCATAGTGTGTTAGATTTTAGGCTTGTGGTGGACATGCCCTTTAACGGTATTGCTGAATCCCCTTGTTGCCAGGTGGAGAGATTCAGAGAATTGGATTGAAAGCAAGAAGAAGGGGGTGGGTCTGTCCTGTTCAGATCATTTTGGGGAATTCATTCAGATGGCTGGCTCTGATTAGTTCAGGGCTTCAAATACATGGAGGCCTATAAGAAAGTACGGGGATGTGGTTTGAATTAGTTGAGGAGGGACCTAGGTGATGTCAAGGATGAGGATCGCTTAAATCTACTGTTATGGTGGATCACTTTATTAGAAGCCAGACATTCTCAGCTGCATCGTGGCTAAGGTATATTGGCATTAGCTTTCTGTGTAAGCTACAAAAAAATAAAGACGGACGCAATAATTTGTAGTTGCACGGGTCCGTAAACTTTAAAGTATGGCCGACTGAGTGAAGTTGGAAGTTTATTTAGCATTTTCGCTAGGTTTTTCAGGTGTTTTAGGGTGGGGGTGCTGGTTAGCAAAACAAAGTTTGTGGAAGCATAGTCTAGTTGCATGTCCACCCTCTCACAAAATGTAATATGTAACAGAACGCTTCCCAAAACCCGGTTGTTTAACTTACATTTAGCAAAGCTGCTCCCAGACTGTGTAAACCCCACAATCCAGCGCAGCGGCTCCAGTACTTCCTGGTAATGGCTGACAGCCATTACCAAACCAGCCTCTGCTGCTGCTGCTGTGCACGTAAAGGCATGTGCAACTGAATCAGAGGTGTGGATTTAACGGCGATGGATCAGGGGATTGTAAGGCTCTTACACAGTCTGGGAGAAGCTTTCGAAATGTAAGCAAAATAGAACTTGTGTTTTGGGGGGTGTTCTATTGCTTGTACATTTTTGTAAGAGGGGGACAAGTTGAGGAAAAAAGGGCTCTTACATGTGGTTATACGGGGTTTCACACATGTGTTACAAAGGTGTAATGGATTGTTCAATATGTCTGGTACTATGTTCTCACAAATTCAGGCAGTCAGAAAATCAGAAAGATCTTCACTTTTGGTTAGTGGATGATGTGCTGTCGCACCATCAGTTATAGCTGTTTTTAACTTCGGTGAGGATGGGTATAGTTCCCAATGAGTATAGGTCACATTCATTTGGAATTGGAGTGGCAACAGAGGCAGCGAGGTTGTTGTCGGAAGTGGTGGTAAGAGATTTAAAGGTTGGAGTAGCCAGGTTTTGTAGCTACGTTCGAACTGGGGGCAATGTTTATAAAAAAATAAAAAATAAAAAAAAGATAGCAGTGAACCTTGCACATATCAATCAAAAAAGGGCAGGGTGTGAAACTGAGTACGCCCCCCACTGTTTATAGCTCCCCCCTTACTATATTTCAGATCACCGATGTTGCATCATATGGTTAATTGGACATTCAAATTTACACTAGGCAGAACGAAGATCGAAGGTGCAGCCCAAGGGTTCCAGCTTTGTTTTCGGTGGGACCCGGCGGAGGTGGATAGGTTTTAGGCGAATGTCATGGGGAGATTTACGGTCACAGCTATCAGAGTTATTTAATGGAAAATGTCCACAAGTAGTGTTGGTGATACTTTAGGTGGTTATGATGTTGGAATCCTACCAATGAGAGCCGATTATGAAAGCGCTAAAAAAATATTTGGTCAGAAATGGTGCCTAAATTTGGTGGCAATATGCTTGTTCCCAAAAAGCAGTTGACAGTCTCGGGTCAAGATAAATAAGGATATATCAGCATTCATAAAAACATGGTGGTTTGGCAGTCATTGCCCTAGAAAAGGTAAGAATTTTTCAGGAGTGAAGGGGTGCATTTTTAACTAAGGGGATGGGCCCCTGGGAGCAAGTTAGTGAAGCCTGGGCCCTTGCGTACCATGGGTTAACGGCAAATGTAGCGATACGGCAAATGTAGCGATACGGCTAAAAGCTAGGAATATACGGATTCCCATCTTTGCCAGCAGGCGGATTAAAGTTGGTTCAACAAGTTGCGATGAATGAAATTAGTAAATAAAGTTTATGCTTATGTAATGTTATTTAATAAGCTGTGCCAAAAATGTATTTCCATTGGAACGCTGGTGTGGTTTCCATTTATGGGATAGGGATGAGAAAAGAGGAAGGTGTAGAAGGGTAGGTGTGGAGGAAGCATTAGTGTGTTTTAACTTAGATAGCACCTATTTTAGTCACGGATGAGTGAAGCTGAAAGGCGTAAGTGGCTTTCTCTGCAGGTCGTCCATTTGTTTGTTAAGCAGCGTTGCAGCGTGGCATGGGAAAGGTACCAACTTTCAATATCAAAATCCAATTTTAAGAAAATCTGAATCTACCCAAATAGGAAAAAGTATGTATCAACTAAATTATAACTATATAATGACAGCTTTCTGGGTTCCAAATATCTTGCATACATGCTATTAAAGCCACATTTTAAGTTGTAAATTACAGAAATATAATAAAAGGAAAAGTCAGCAATAAGAAATAATTAAAGCTGAATGGATGTTGATGCTTTATCTGCTAGTGCTGTTCCGCATATCCCCTGCTGGGCTTGTTGTTAGGGATAGCAGAAGTAATAAAGGCTAAAGCTAGGTACACACAGTACAGATTTCTGAAAGATGACAGACAGGATCTGCAAGATCCTGTCTGCCATCTTTCAAAGATCTGCATACACACGTCCCGAGCGTTTCCCTATAGGGAGAACGCTCGGGCTGTGTGTTTCCATCGGCCGCGCTAGACTCCCTATAGGAGTCTAGCGCGGCCGATGGAAATTTTCGGCCTTTCCCGAACGAGCGTACGCTCGACCCGATCGTTCGCGCCGCGCGCTCGTTCGGAGGAAACGAACGTAAACACAGTAAGATAAAGCCCGCATACGTCGGATCCGACGGTTTATCGGGGGCTTTATCGTTACTGTGTGTACCCAGCTTTACATGCAGTTTGATTATAATTCAATAGCTGCAACTGTAGTAATGTGAAATATTTTAACTTCGTTCAGATACAGTTTATCTACCTACATGCATACAAGGCTAAAAACAAATATTGATCACATCAACTAAACAGCATGGCATCTAGAATGCAGTGTGAATATTTAGAACTTGCAAAGCTAGTTCATTTATTCATTTCTTTGCTAGAAACAGGAGTCAAAGTTTTCAGTGTGGGAGATTTCAGGCAATCTCCCCCCCTTTTCTTTTTTTGACGTAACAAGAATGAATCATTTTCAACAGTCAGCACAGTCTTCCTGCATTTTCATTGTGTGCATACTCTGTCAGCAGACATCATAAGATAACAGCCATTGGTCAGCTATTTCCACTGCTACAGTTGTCATTCAGTGTTGTAATGCTATGGCAGTAGCATTTAAAGAAATTCAAACCCATCACCGCTGTTTTACTAAAGTGCAAATTTGCTGGTGCGAGGAAGGTTATCTTGAAAGCAATCGTGCACAAAATAATAATTCTATCACTGTTATTTCTTTCCTCATATTACCTTCGATTCCTTTTTTCCTTATATAAATGCAGTTCAGTTCATTTCTTAAAAATAAAACAATAGTTTCCTCACTAAACATTTTAATATCACCAGCAGCTTTTACAGCTTTTAAATGCAACTAAGATACAACATTAAGTGCCATTAGCGAGCAAATGAAAAGCTAAATCATGTAACAGTTGGGAAAATAATATCATGATTTTATCTTATTAAAGCTTTTGCAAGAGCTTCTCTTAAGCATTCTAATCTCCATATCCAAGTAAGCTAATACATGCAAACATTTATTTTAAAGGAAAGTTTATGAAAAACTGATCTTATTACTAAACCACAGTTGGTGGACGCTGGCCCATTTTCTCGCGGTGAGGTGCCGCCCACGTAATTGATGATGTGACTGTAAAGCAGGAAGTAGCATTCATTTGCGTATTGAAATGCTGAGGATTGATTGACACATTGGAATCACATTAGGGCCTGCCTGGGAGGTAAGAGGGCCCGCAATCTGCTCCGGAGAAGGTTGCTGGGTTTAAAACATCGGTTTTCGGAAGTTCGGCTCCAGTCTTTTTAAACAGCTGATCAGCTGTTTAAACCCAGCTGGTTAGCAGACCTTTTCCGGAGAAGATTGTGGCCCTGTTACCTCCCGGCAGGCCCAATGTGATGCCATGGTGCTATCCATCCTCAGCATTTAGAATTGAGATATCTTTAAATGCAGGGGGACGGGATTTGCCATGTTTTAAAAAGTAGTTTTGTACTAGTTAATACAATTGGAAGTATCACACATGTGGCACATTTCAAATCTCTCTCCATAGAGGGCATGTCACCCCCAACCAGGGACCCCAAAACAGACTTCCACAATATTGCTCCCTGAAGTCCACCGGTCCTTCACAACTCTTCCAGGTCCAAGGTGTCAGATAAAACAAAAGACAACTGCACTGGTCACCCACACCCCATGTAATGCACATTTGGACTTGGATTTTGTTACACAAGACGCGTTTTTGTGCATTTGTATGCAGTTTTAGGAACGCAATGCTTTTTGAAAAAGCAATGGTATTTAATTTCTCCAAGACATCCATTTTAACGTTCACACTAACATGATCCAATTCATTATGACCGATGCATTTTCAAAACTACTGCTGCATGCATTATGGTCCAAAAACACATGAATGAAAGTCTATGCATGTGAAATGTATCACTTTCGGATACCTTTTATCGAAGGATAATCAAAACTGGAAGCAAGGAGGAGTGGAAAGCTGTAACATAACAGCTCCTGACGTTATCTTTTTCATACCTATGCCAGGTGCATTGTAGATAAAAAAATGTAAAAAAAAAAACACACAAAAAAACTCTCAGTACTAAACAGCAGCATTTCTTCCAAATTTTCTCTGGCATTAAAGGGTATCTCCACTCGGAATACAGTTTATTTAAGAATGGGAGGTAAAGGTGCTGTGTCTTACACCCGTTTTTTTAATAAAACGATCAGGAGCCAGGAGAGTAGGTAAGCAACTTTACCCGATCGCTGCTCCCCCGGCCACAGGCCTCCTCACAGACAGGTTCCTCACAGACTTGGTCTTCTATGCACATCACACTTGTGCATAAAGACAGTCCGTCGAGACCTGTCAGACTATGCGCCGGGGGGAGCGAGGCGAAGGGTAAGTTCCTACTACTTCCTGGCTCCTGATCATTTTATTGAAGGAGGTAAGACACAGCACCTTTACCTCCCGTTCTTCAATAAAACTGAATTCCCCAAATCTATACTAATAAAAGGCAAAGCCCTCACTCAATTCACTCATCACTAATCTCCAACTTGCGTGGAGGCAGACGGCTCTTAAATTTGGCAGGCTTCATTCATTGCACCTTACTTACAAAAGTTAAGCAGGTTTCGTTTCGAAAAGGCAAAGCCCTCACTAACTCATCACTAATTCTCCAACTTGCGTGGAGAGCAGACGGCTTAAATTTGGCAGGCTCATTCATTGCACATTACTTACAAAAGTTTAAGCAGGTTTTTGTTTCGAAAAAGGCAAAGCCCTCACCTCCTACACGCATCACCACTAATTCTCCAACTCTGCCGTGGAGGCAGACGGTTAAATTTGGCAGGCGATTCATTGCACCTTACTTACAAAAGTTAAGCAGTTTTTGTTCGAAAGGCCAAGCCCTCACTCAATCACTCACTCACTCATCACAATTCTCCAACTTGCCGTGGAGGCAGACGCTTAAATGTGGCAGGCTCATCATTGCACCTTACTTACAAAAAGTAAGCAGTTTCGTTTCGAAAAGGCAAGCCCTCACTCCCTCACTACTAATTCTCCAACTTGCCCACTCATCACTATTCTCCAACTTGCCGTGGAGGCAGGCTTAAATTTGGCGAGGCTCATTCATTGCACACTACTTACAAAGTTAAGCAGTTTTGTTTCGAAAGGCAAAGCCCTCACTCACTCACTCACCAACTAATTCTCCACTTGCCGTGGAGCAGACGGTCTAAATTTGGCAGCTGATTCATTGCACCTTACTTACAAAAGTTAAGCAGTTTGTTCGAAAAGGCAAAGCCCTCACTCACTCACTCACTACTCATCACTAATTCTCCAACTTGCGTGGAGGGCAGACGGCTTAAATTTGGCAGGCTGATTCATTGCACCTTACTTACAAAAGTTTAAGCAGGTTTTTTTTCGAAAAGGCAAAGCCCTCACTCACTCACCACTAATTCTCCAAATTGCCGTGAGGCAGACGGCTTAAATTTGGCAGGCTCATTCATTGCACCTTACTTACAAAAGTTAAGCATGTTTCGTTTCGAAAAGGCAAAGCCCTCACTCACTCACTCACTATCACTAATTCCAACTTGCCGACTCACTCACTCACTCATCACTAATTCTCCAATTGCTCACTCATCACTGATTTCTCCAACTTGCCATGGAGGCAGACGGGCATAATTGGCAGGCTCATTCATTGCACCTTACTTACAAAAGTTAAGCAGGTTTCGTTTCGAAAGGCAAAGCCCTACTCCACTCACTACTATTCTCCAACTGTGCCTCACTCATCATAATTCTCCAACTTGCCGGGAGGCAGACGGCTTAAATGGCAGGCGCATTCATTGCACCTTACTTACAAAATTAAGCAGGGTTCGTTTCGAAAGGCAAAGCCTCCACTACTCATCACATCACTCATCACTAATTCTCCAACTTGCCGTAGAGGCAGACGCTTAAATTTGGCAGGCTCATTCATTGCACCTTACTTACAAAAGTTAGCAGGTTTTGTTCGAAAAGGCCAAGCCCTCACTCACCATCACTAATTCTCCAACATGCCGTGGAGGCAGACGGCTTAAATTTGGAGGCTGATTCATTGCACCTTTACTTACAAAAATTAAGCATGTTTCGTTTCGAAAAGGCAAAGCCCTCACTCACCACTAATTCTCCAACTTGCCGCCCTCACTCACTAATTCTCCAACTTGCCATGGAGGCAGACGGCTTAAATTTGGCAGGCTGATTCATTGCACCTTACTTACAAAATTAAGCATGTTTCGTTTCGAAAAGGCAAAGCCCTCACATTCACTAATTCTCCAACTTGCCGTGGAGGGAGACGTGCTTAAATTTGGCAGGCTCCATTCATTGCACCTTACTTACAAAGTTAAAGAGTTTGTTTTGAAAAAGGCAAAGCCCTACTCACCAAACTCATCACAATCTCCAACTTGCCGTGGAGGCAGACGGCTTAAAATTGGCTGACAACGGCTATTCCATTGCACCCTTACTTACAAAAGTTAAGCAGGTTTCGTTTTGAAAAGGCAAATATCCCTCACTCACTCACGCACTCACTACTAATTTTTTACACATTCCCTCACTCATCACTAATTTCTCAACTTCCCTCATCATCACTAATTCTCCAACTTGCCGTGCAGGCAGGACGGCTTACAATTTGGCAGGCCTCCTTTGAATCACCTTTGCACTATTCTGACTTACACATAACGTTAAGTAAGGTTCATCCCCCATTGTCACTTCAATAGATCCAAACTGACCTGACCCCAATGCAGTAGATTCGTGAAGACGTTTCGCAGTAGATTCGCCCGACTGGCACTTCTCAATTCACAGAAGGACTTGTACAATGATCACCTGACTTTGAATTTGGAAACCACACAATATGCATATCCAAAGTCCTGGTGAAAAGTACCTGCCAATTTCATCTCACACCGGGCCTTCTACGGGTTTTTGTGATTAGATAGTTGGCTAAGATCGGTTGTTTAGGAGCACGGCAGGCAAGCAGACTATGTAAGGTGTTTAAAAACCAGCATTGTTTCTGCAGTTTTTGTCTTCGACCATTCTCCTGTAATGGGGACCGTCTTGACATTGCAAGCTGTAACGGTGAGTATCTGACATTGCCACAGGATGTGTCCCAATTTTACAACCAAATTTGGTTTATGCATATATCCATGTTCACCCAGTACAAAGGTAACGAAAATTTTGTTTAGGGGGGGGGGGTGGCTGAATGGCCGGGGGGGCCAATAGTAATTTTGAACTCTGCACATAACGCCTGCGAACCCTATTTTTTACCAAAAATTCACGGTGTGCGGGTAATGGTGACGGCGCCCGTATGTGAGTGTGTAAGGGAAGGGTGTGGGGGGGTGGCAGGAAAGGAATAGTGCGGGGCGTATTGGGGGACGGACAGGCCGGAGGTGGCGTGGTCGGGGGTGTATGCACCCAAAATTCAGTTAGAGTCAATAAAAAATGATACATATCTTAAAGTAAACGTTTAATTGAGTGTTGCATTATCGTAAGTCTTATTGGAATGGTCCGTTTCTTTTATATCCAAGTGCAGAGCCTTTGACTTTATCAGCAATCTTGATAATACTCTGCTTTGTTCCTTCATAAAACAGTCCTTTTCTTTCCAATACATCTTGATGCGACAAGACCGCTTGGGTTCGTCTTTGCTGAGTTATCATATACAAGCCAAGATACCATTTAACGATGACACTACAAATCGGTACTGGGAGTTTAATGGAATGCACGATGTCATAAAGTTGCCGAAAGAACACGATTGGCCAGCCAGGCCACTCCGATTTATTTTGTCTACATACCAGCTCATTTGTTCTGTACTATAGTCCATTTTTCCAGCAATTATAACAGTCGGCAAATGACCAGCAAGGCACCGTGTCCCTGATTTGCAATATTTAATCTGGACATCTTTCCTATTTATATCCAATTGATTTCTGCTTACTTTTCTTATTTTTATTGAACTATTTATACTCCCAATATTTGAGAGTTGCATTGAGTTTAAGGCGTACCAATGTCCGTGTGAGGTTATAGCCGCCATATTTTAATATAGGACAAGGGGATTATGTATATCCTCTAAATTATTTCACACCATTATAATTGACCCACTCACCATTAAGTACCATATATAAAGTACCAGTGCCACCTTTTTATTTTATTAGGTACAGACAAAAATACAATCCTACAAAATAATAAACTTTTATTTCTGAAAGTGAAAGATTTACTTTTTTAACATGTGATTTAACTAGTCTCCTCAAATATTTAGGAGGTGAAAAAACAATCCCTCCCTGAGATAAGTATCGGTATCCTCTATGTGATTTCTACTTTTTCCGATACAGGCATTGCTGCTGTTTTCCTATAATTGTTCATGTCCGGAAGTCATAGCCAATCAAAAAAAAGTCTTATTTGACCGATACAAAGGAAGAGATGTTTGTATATTACCACCAACCGCCGTACACCCTATTATATTTATCCATCCTAACAGCCTGCACCCTTCGGCCTTGGTATCATTTGCCCTGCTTTTCCCCACCGTGAGGAACTTAAAAGCCATTTTCAACAGTTCATTCTCCCCCCGTCCCCCTGATCTTATGGACTAGCCACGATGATTCCGAAAGTGTTTGAAAAGTAGACTCATAACCGTTTTTCTGTTGCGGTATGTGGCTAAGTGATGGTGTTTACTCCACTGATCTGTTTGTTGCCGCCCCCTTTTCTTTCCTTTCCTTCCCTTACTCCCGACTACCCGAGGATACAGGTGATGTCCCTGTTTATTCGACTCGCCAAACAGACAGATCCACTTTCCGTGATAACGCTTTTACTGTTGCCACCTGTCCCCCGCGGAGGCCAACCACGCATTTTTGTACCGTGGACAGACAAACCTCCCTACCCCTTTTTTCCTTACACACAAATCTGCTTTCTGACCGGCACCAACAGGCAATGTTCTTGTTCCATACCACCTATCAAAGGACACTAAAAGTGGAGAGCCGTGTGGTGGGTTGAAACATAGGTTAACGGGCCGCCACTCACTCACCTTATTTTACTGAACGTTATATTCCCCTCCGGGAAACGGTTTAGTGTTTTGTAGAATTTGAAATAATTGCTTATACTTAAGTTAAATGCAATTACCCAAAAGACGTTTATCTTGTTTAAAGAAAGCCCGACCCCACTTTTTGCTCCTTCCGCTTTTGTGCACCCCACAGATGTCACCAAGCCCCACGTAACATGTGCTGACTGCGGATTTCACACAAATAATTTACTTTTATAAACGTGATAGGATATTCTCCCAACGCGCTGGCTTTCACAGTTTTCTTTTTTATATTAAGCTATGGACCGTCCCTGGCCCTAATGTACCACACGTACCGGTCTTTTAAATCCTCACCATCTGTACAATCCCCCACCCCCTGTGCTAATTTGATCAGATGATAATGCTCCAATTACGAATTTTTCCGTCAGTGAGCTTCTTACTAGGTCAATTGCCAAACATCTTTCTCTCTGTATAAAAGAGACCGGCTATGGCTCGCACAAGGGTTTGAGGAAAAAGGTAATTTCTCCACTATTTACAAGCCATGGTACGGCCACCTTTTTTTTTCTCATTTGGAATATGCAGTGCACACTTTGGAATCCTTTTGTGTACAAAAAGGAATCTTTGACACGGGAAAGGGTTTATGAGAACCGGGACCCTCAACTTAATTAAGGGGATGGGGAACGCTGGGAATATGAAGGAGACTGGCACAACAATGTTTTCACTATAGTCTGTCCCGCTGGAGACATTTAGAAAAAGGCGCCTTGAGTCTTTCCGGCGGATTTTGTACTGATGTAACGCCGGCCAATACAATAATATAGCTGCGGGCATTGTTCACACACCTTTCAGAAACATGTCCATATTAGTTGACACTTTTTTTGAGGACCATACAATTCAAGATCTGAAGAAAAAACGGTTAGGCTTCAACTACCGGTCAAAGGGTTTTTTCACTGTGCGACCGGCCCCCCAACACTAGAATTTCTAATTTCTAAGCTATGGAACTCCTCTTCAGTGGACGTTTTGCTCCCCTTATGGCAGGTTCATTCGGTCCACTTTTTAAACAAACAAAGATGTTGATGGTCCATGTTTCTGCAAACAAGGCAAGGTTGCAATGTTACTGGTATGCCCAACAAAAGTAGCATTTTTTTGTTTCCGCCTCCAGGGAAATTTTTTCCGATTGAAACTTTGCCGTCAGGAAGGGAATCTTTTCCCTTCCCATCATACAATTTGGTGGCTGGTTTTTTTGCTTCTTCGTATTTTCCTAAACAGCTTCACGGACAGCCGATTATATGACGTTGCACATTGATCAGATGGGTGACTACTGGAGGTTGCGAGTATGTCTTATTCAACCACTCACAAATAATATATTATTTTCACCAACACACTCATCCTTTGACTGTGGTTGTTCCTAAATCAGCGGATTGGGAATGATTTGCTAGAACAACCATTATTTTGGAATGGCCACGGCCCACTATTAATGGGTGGCGATGAGGGCCGTTCACTCTGCAAGTTTTATCCTTCGCCTTTGCCTCAGTTGGTAAAGTCCAGGCCCACGGTATACAAGGATTTAATCACTGAAATTTAATTCCCCTTCCCCCTCAACAAACCCAGCTATCCAAGTATATAAAAAAGGCACTGAAGCAGTTTTCCTCAATAGATCTGTATATAGAGGCAGTAAAGCGATAATATCTTTACCATTCCCTGAAACTTCTCTTAGTAACCTAGGATGAGACAATATTTGTTTTCTCATACTGTTAGTCCTATTTTAGCGGCACAATGCTATTAGAAACACATCAGGGCTTATTTTTTCCCCTGTTTGCACCTTTACCTTTGTCACCCCTCTGTGAATAACCCGAAGGCTTATTTCCCCATCTTTTTATTACTATGTGGGGAGCTTTCTTTCTAAGCCTTACCCTTAACCGAGTTAACGTGGGTTCAGCAAAAAGTGACTTTTTGTAACAATTCGAACAGGAACGTGATTTACTGAGGATTTTTGCCCCACAATTTACATCTCATTTACCTTTACTTTACATCAGCGTGAAGATTTAAATTTACACTTTGTCCCGCGCAAATGGGCTTTAGCATACCCACACCCCACGATCCTTGCACTGACTGCTCTGGACCCACATAATCACCCGTGCATAATCCCTTTTTTCCTTTCGTGCGCCCCTGACCTCTCTTACCATCATGGGCCACCCCTTCCCCCCCTATTCCGCGTCCCTCACACTCTCTCCGCAGACCCCCTTTCCGCCGGCAGCTTTTCCCTCCCAATGAAGCCTTACTCCTGTGTTGACCCTCCCACTATCCGTAGTGATCCCCACCGCTCCGGCACCTCAACCCACACCAGGTAACGCTTTCGGTCTCCCTCTCCACTACTTGTGCCGGCATACACCCCAGGACACCTCCTCTTGACAGACCCCTTGATGCATTCAACTTGCAGCCTATGTGGGCCCCCCCCTTTCCTCCCCACCTCTTGTTGCGGCCTAACATGGGCCCCTCCACTGTGGGCTACACCACTCGCCGCCCAGCAAGGAGCCAGTGGTTGGTATCATATTTTGAGCTGTGAACACCCCCTGGAGTTCCTTCATTAAAATTTTTTCTTAAATCTTTTGGAGACTTTCACACGTCCTCTAACCTATTCCTTAAAGATAATCTCCCCCTGTTCATAAACAACCCGTCGCAATGAAAATCAAGTGACTCTTTCTAAACTCTGGAACCACCTTGCTGTGTCAATAACTAAAAGTTTATCCCCGACTTGAAACCTTAGATTGCCCCTTAACGGACAAATATACTGATAAAAAATGACTTTGCCTCATCTTACTATCATCCCCCTTTGCCCGTAATACACTTGTCCTACCCAGTAGCCAATACCCCCCTACTCTGATTTGGCAGTGTGTCCGCCCTGCATGCTTCAATACAACGACCCACAACGTTTTTAGGTGACCACGCCCGCTCATGCCCCCACCCCCCTCCCTCCTCTCTATACCACCTCCCCACCTTTCACCATCCGACCCTCGTCCCCCACTTTTTTTCGCCACACCCCACCTTAACCAACTGTCAACTTCGTGCACACAGCAGTGACATAACCTGTCACACTTAACTCCCCTGTCACACCATTCCAGTCACTACAGTAACCTACTATAAGAAGAATAGTTTCTGAGCAGCTATCCGGGGAGGATATGATGACAGTGAACCCATAGAAAAAGTTTTAGACTGGATATAAAGAAATAGGGGGGCCCCCCAGATCACACAAAACAACAATCCTGACCTTTTTCTCACAGTGCGTCGCGTCTGCGGACAAATTACGCCGTTCCCTTTTCAAGTTACGGGTCTTTACTTTAAAAAATTCTTCCCACGTATGTTATGGTCTTTGACCAGAGCCTTTAGAGGATCTGTTTAAGTTTCAGGTTGTCTACATGGTGTGCGGTTTAGGTCTTGAATTTTTATTGCACATTGTGGAACGTTGTAGATTCGTCTGGGTCTATTCTCAAGAACTGCTAGGTTTATTAACACACTTTAAGGACCACCTGGGTTCTAGCTGGGCAGGCTAGGACTGCAAATAAAGAAAGGAAGGGCAAGTTTGGTAAGATTCACAACTCCTCACCTGGGAGGGCACGATGGCCATCACTTGCCTATTGAGCCCTTAGGTCCATGAATCGCTCACAGCACAAAAATGGCTTTATTCGAGGCATGTCTGAAAAATTTTTTTCCAGCATTCTGTCGACGCCAGAAGGAATTGCTGGGCCCGGTTTTTGTACGTTTTAAAATGTCCAACGCCACCCTGCTCCCCTCATACTCCATAGGCTGTTTATTGCATCTGCCCTACCTATTCTTCCATTAGACCACTATCCGGATATAAAGCATTCGAAATTTACTCGCACAAACCCAGACCGCGGAAGTTGTAATTTTCAACATGTGACCCCCAGCGTCAGGTGAGAAATACGGTCTATTTATGCCTACGTATTAGGCTAATGCTATTATATTAAATTAACATGAGGCAATTGTCTCCGGTCACACTTTCCGTTGATTTAAGCAAGACTATGTCGTTTATACTCCTGTGTGCGACGAGTTTTAAGGCCACACCAGCACACCACTTCCCATTTGATCTATAAAGCACATTCAGTCTACTGTTGCTACACAACATCGATACCAGAAGATGTTTATCACTGCGGATCTGCCTCCTAGGGTCTCTACAAGCCTCCCCACACCAATGGCATGCTGTTTAGTTTCTGAAACCCCCACAGGTGGCGGTATCCCCCTGCTGGGTCTCCACTTCTTTCAGAACTCGAACGGTATTATCTCTAGTGGTTTCTTGCGATCGTCGCGAGATAGTCCACAGTTTAATTACATAGTCCTACCACCAGTTTAATATACACTTTTTTTGGCGCAACTGTATTCTTACACGCCCCCCATACATCAGCAAGAAGAATTCGTTCAGTCTGAGGAGTAGCCCTCCCCTTCTGACGGTTTCCCTCCGCGATGCCCCGTCCTACGGCCAAATCACAGCGTCGTGCGACGTTCTTTTTCCCACCCTGCATAGTTGAAACATACCAAAAACACCCTCAAAAACCTGCTAGGTAATACTACAAGAGGATTCACTTCACCTGCTCACCCGATGGTGATGTGCCCTTTAGCTATATATCTAAAGAATTGGTCATCACATCTTTCAGCATAAGGCATCTAATGTAACATAGCACCTTTTTGCCTCAAACATCACACTTACTACACAATATAACAAACCATTTCTCATGTTTTCCTACCGGTTTTTAATAGGTTTTAAAGAAAGGTCCTTTATCTATCCCCGACCTCATAATTAAAACAAATGCTCCCGACACGAATATATTTCACATGTACACTGGATAAACCTCGCTTTTTCATTCCCGTATTCAGTAAATTCATGCTTGGCCCTATACCTCTGACCCTGGCTCTCTTACCCACTAGCAAAAAAGGCCTATAGGCATTTTTCGGTCGCCCATTCACTTTGCGCACGCACACTTCATACACAAACACCTTAACAGTGCGCTGCTTTATAATTCAAAAATGGCTAGAACAATTCACGCCCCCAATTCCCTAGTTACCCCCATTATACATGGATCAGGTAAAAAAAACAAAGGTTGGCCAATGGCCCTGGGTAGAGCTCCTGCAGCCCTCCCAATCCAGGCGCCTTTCTCTTGACCAGGCTACAAGGAAGGGGATTTAAGCTCAACTACATCAGTCCAGCTCGTCAGCCTCTTCCATAGGCTCTAATTTAAAGCGAACCCATATATACCAGAGACACACGGGCCGTGAGAATAAATGGTCATTATTGCCTCACCAGCTACCCCCACTGCACCACACCACAAGTGTATCAGATTCCATGCCTGTATGCGAAGCTGTATTATACAGGTAGATCGGCACATCTACATTAGTCTGGCCACCAAAGTCCAGACTAGCGCACATGTGTAACATAATAACTCAGCGGACCCCACGCTAACCCACCCTGCTGACAGCAGCAGCGGGTGTCCGTTCACTATCGGCTGCCATCCACTTTGGAATACTGACCAGGCCTGAGCAGTATTGTGTGTACCTTGTTAACATGGTTGCTCCCTGATTAACACTTATCTGTTCGACCATCACATGCAGCGTTGGCTATCTACTAACCCTAAGGTACATGGCCAATCAACTATTCCCCAAAATGGGCGTGAACAGCGACTCTTATCTATACCAGGATTCCCTTATACACAGGATCTTTGTTGCACTTAAACTAATACTCTCCGCTCCAAACACGACCAACCACAACTCAACAATTTACTTTCACTTTATCCTCTCATCCGACATAGGAGAGGCCGGGCGCGAATTTGTTTGTACTTTTACCCCACCACTCACCTGCACTGACCCTGCGGCTGGAGGGCCTGTGCTTTACTATAATGAGCCCTGGATCTATGGAGGGCTATACAAGAAACCAAATTACATTATGTTTGTTTCTCGATAGAGCCAGACCAGCAACAACCTTTTTTGGAATCAGCTTCCTTCACCATGGTGGTGTGGTCTTCCCCCCCAGTTCCTTTACACACTCCCACCTTGTGACCATACCATGTTCAAATAGGGATGCCTCAGCCTCCGTCCCCCACCACCACGCCCAAGTTTAATTGTTTTACTCTTTGTATATTTTGTCTCCTGACCCAAATTCAAGCAGTGTATTATAATTTTATACTACCAGCAGCTTGGATTAAGATCAGACTCCATAGTCTGCGCACTGTATAGCCTTCACGCTTATTGACCCCTAGATCGTTTTAGATCTCCCATGTGTCACCTCTCCCCTCCTCTTCCCCTCCCTTCCGAACCCCCTGGTTTCTCAAATCGTCATTCCTCACCTTTTGCACGCCCCTCCTTTTTCTTCCCCCCCACACTGCAACCCCTCACTGTACATCGACTTGGCACTCACCATTTCCTGTCCCGCTTTCCGCAATTTGTTCGTGTCCACACTTCTGCGGCCCCCTTTCAGACATCTCCCAGCCCCCACCTTCCAGCACTTCCCATCTATCATTCCCAAGTGTTTATAAGCCCCCGCCCCGCCGTGCACTAGCGCTTTATAGTCGCGCCCTTTAATGAGAGTTTCGTCTATAGGATACAACCCTTAGCCCAGAGTAAGCCGGTATCCACACCAACCGTTCATCTCCGTACCAAATGCCGCAGTACAGTTTCTGCGGTCGAACCCCCCACTCTATTTAGGGCTGGTGTATCAGAACCTGCAAAGACATAAGCAGCTCAGAGAACAATGCCCTTCCAAATAGCAACAAGGCGAAGGCTACTTAAAGCAATAACAGCAAATGAAACAGAATCAGTATTCGGTATTGCCCTTAAATACCCCCTGGCGAGACTACCTTCGTTTCAGACCTGGCCCTTTGCAAAGAAGTAGAAGGAAAGTACCCATGATTTACGAAGAACATGAATACCAATTTATGACATCGTTTTGACGGTGGAAAAAGCAACAGGAGAAAGAACATGGGGCTATCCCCTATTGCCTGCAGGGTGCTCTCCGTAGAAGACAATTCAAGAAGACATTCTGTTCAAACACCCCAACAATTTAATTTAAACACCATATCCCCAGATCCTTCTTTGTTCCCTCTTGCTTTTCCCGCCGAAAACTCTACACCTGACCCCTCCCCGGCTCCCCCAGAAATTGCGTACCATCCCCGAACACGGAACACCCCTTTTACCCCCAATATTCACGACAATTATTTCACACAGAACGTTGCATGACATGTCCCATATAATACAGTCGCTCCACATCGCCTGGCCTGCCTTGTTTTATGACCGGCCTGACAGTTAGTTGCCCGGACGACCCATACATTACAACGCACCAACTTGCATCCACCATATGGGCCTCCCTATTAGCTTTTCAGAAGATTCCTCCCCATAATTCCCGGGATCTGGACTTCAGCCCGGCGTAAACTTTCATCCTTATAGGAAAATATTGGACCCCAATCACATCATTGACCAGCATTGTACCATTTTGTTAACATATCTGCAACAGAACGCTGACCGGCTTTCATCAGATGAAGTTGTAACCCGAGCGCCTATTGCATGTGACCGCCAATCGTAACAGAACACCCCAAGCCCCCTTATATTATACCTAGACTGGCGGCTCGGGGTGGTCGTACCCCCACCACACCGTTTTATTGCCTCATGGTTTTACCAATCTTGATGTTTGTACCACCTTACCTTTATCTGGGTTATCGTTCAACCTCTACTAAAACACTCCTAGCCACTATCCAACCGCACCCCATCTAACCTTCAACACCATGGTGCTCCCCCCTTTTTTCTTTCGTCGCTTTTGCTCCTTTGTGATATGATAATATTTGCGGATGCTTCCCCCCAGTAATGTTTTGTAGCCTAGTAATTGCCACCCAGCTCTTCCTGTCAACCAAGCCTCATCTGTAACAGATGAGTTACCCATCGAACCTTTTGCAAAACCAGTCGGGCTGAAGTACCCCCCGCCGAAAGGTCTTCACATTAGCCCCAACGATAACCAGTCCAGCCGTGACCCCCCCTTGTCTAATTTCCACTTACATACTCAAGATATTCCTCCGATCATTGACTCTTGAGGGATTATGAACCCTCAACAAGCATTTAGTTATCCTTCCCTACTATTTATTACATTTTTCCTGTAGGTTTTGTCTCTATTCCTTTACACAATGGCACCTACACTATAACTAGCCACCAACTTTCCCTATAGTTTTTCCTTTTAACTATTCCCCCATTTTCACCCCCCAATTACACCCACCATGTTCGTCCTAGACTCTAAAAAACTGCAAACACCTAAGCTCTCTTCTATTGTAAATACCTTAATTATATTATATAAGTGTTGCACTTTGTACTACTATACAATTATATAGATTAAGATAATATTATTTATATAAAGTCGCGGTTTGCCTTAACCCAACCCGCCACACCCTTCATTGGCCCTGTTTTCTCCCCTCTTTTCCAACCAGCCTCCTCGCAAGTACACTTGTGTTGCCACCCGTATTCTGATTCAATATTATCCATGATTTGACACAATCTTTCCGCCGCCGAATTTTTCTTCACTTGTGTTTGAATTTAAGAACTAACTCCATAGCTTTCGGTCATTGCCGGTATAAAGTTAATTCTTGACTTGCGTCTGTCTGGCCTCCCTCCCGCCCCCCTTTTTTTTTTCCCTCCGGTGGTCTTGGTGTAGGTGTTGTGGTGGACGGGTTTAAAACAACAAAGTACAAAAACACTAAAATAAGATAAGTTTATTCTGTAAAAAATCATAGTCGTTTTCAAGGGTCCCCCCCCATCATTGTCACCACCAAAACTATATTTTAATTTTAATCCACCTCTCACCTTACCTGGACCCACACAAGTATTTTAAAAAATTCCAATTTTTTGCAACATCTCACATTAACCCCCATGATCCCCACAATATTTAGTCCCCTGTACTGTGCCCCCCTCCAAAGTCCAGGACCAAATGCTGGTTTACTGGTAGTCCTTCCAGTGCTGTTGACTCAGGCTTTTCTCTTTCCTCCTGAAGGGCCTGAGAATTCATCAAACTCATCTACGCGTTGAGGCCCCCCCCCCCCTCCTCCCTTTCTCTAGTAAGTTGCTATCTGACTTCCTCCACTGCCTCCTTCAGTTACCAATCTCCCTCTCGGACGACAGGGCCGCTCGCCAGTCCACCTTAGTAACACTCGTTCCCTGCACAAGAAGATATGGGACAAGATCCTGTTGTCACTATGTCTCTCAGACGTGAACCAGATCGGTAGCGACATTCAACCCCTAACAACGAATACGTTCCAGCCTCCCGTACACCGGCAGCACCCAAAGGGCTCCCTTATGCTTCTACAAAGTTTATTTGACTCAGGGGATTTTCGGCTACATAATTTTACCGCCAAACCCCACCCTTCGCAGTTCCACCCCCTCTGATTTGTCTTTTTTTAACTCAATTTGTAAGAATTATTTTTAGTTTTCTCTACTAATCTGTCCTAGCCCCCCTAGTACTTCTCATTTCTTTGTATTGGTCTCTCCATCGACGGGGCCATATTTCCACAAAATAATTTCCCGATTTCACTGTTTGCTTGGCCTAGCTATGCCCCTCAGTTCCTAATGTGACAAAAATGGAAACTCAAGGGCCCTTCCCCGGTTCTCCGAGAAATCTATATTCCCACACACTCAGCGCTGGGAAGTGAGACAGGCGCTGAGTAGTGACATCAGCCGCTAGATCAGTACATGCGGAGCGAGTAGCAGCCGGATTGCTGGATTGAGTGAGTGATTAAGGACCATCACACCCTGTAAAAAGTAATTTCAGGGAGGTTCACCAACTACCGCAAGTAATACAACTGGAGGTGCCTCTTGTCCAAACTTTGGGTGCAGAAGCCTCAAATGGTTTTCCCTTCAACCATAACTGTTACAGCAATCACCTGAAGAAGGGGGCACGTTTTTCCCCTGAAACTTGTGTTTGTGATGTGTGGTCCACAATAAAGACTTAAATTGACTGGAGTGCGATCCTCTGCTTATTTAGGTTCACCACTACCGCCCAACAAAAAAACATAGCCAGCTATATAAGGACAACATTTCTGATGCATCTGCTATCCAAATAGAAAACAAAAGCAGTGTGCATGCTCCAGACTCTAGTACACGTCCGGTATGCTCTTAGTACTAACTCTAGTACGCTTTCTAGTACTCACTCTAGCATGCTGTCTCGTACTCTCTAGTGCACTCTCTAGTACACTATCTAATACTCATCTAGAACACTGTGTAGTGCTTGGTTTAGTACCCTTTAGTGCACTCTCTAATACAGTGTCTAGTACTCTCTCTAGTACACTGTCTAGTATTCACTTTAATACACTGTCTAGTGCTCTCTCTAGTACAGTCTAGTACTCTCTAGTGCACTCTAGTACTCTCTAGTACAGTGTCTAGTACTCACTCTAGTACAACTGTCTAGTATTCACTTAAGTACGCTGTCTAGTATTCACTTTAGTCTGTTAGTGCTCTCTCTAGTAAGTCTAGTATTCTCTAGTACACTGTCTCGTACTCATGCTAGTATTCTGTCTAGTACTCCCTAGTGTACTCTAGTACTCTAAAAAACACTTGTCAAACCCTTGCGGTTTTGAAACGTAATGTGGCAAGTCAGACCATTAAATAGGCAACATCTATTTGGGTTGTACTAAGTCCTGTTTGTGGGATAATTTTTTCTAATTTTATCTGCACTCTAGTACTCTCTATAGTACACTGTCTCCAGTGCACTCTCTTTTGACAGTCTTATACTCTAATACAATATCTAGTACTCTCTAGTGCACTCTCTAGTACAGTGTCTAATACTCAATCTAGTACACTGTCTAGTACTCTAGTGCACTCTCTAGTTCACTGTCTAATACTCTAGTACACTGTCTAGTACTCTCTAGTGCACTTCAGTTTACACTGTCAAGTTCTCTAGTGTACTGTCTAGTACTCTGGTGCACTCTCTAGTTCACTGTCTATACTCTAGTACACTATCTAGTATTCTCTAGTGCACTTTCTAGTACACTGTCAAGTACTCTAGTGCACTCTCTAGTGTACTGTCTAGTACACACTCTAGTACACTGTAGTAGTACTCTCTAGTTACCATGCGTAGAGCAAGAGTGCTGAAAATCCCAAGCTTATGTCGCTTATGTCTAAAAAAGGAGAATGACAAACTCCTATACCCATTATGTTAATGTTTCAGTGACTTGTAGGTTTCAGTCTCTTGCTCTCCTCCAATAAGCTCTGGAATTGTTGTGCTCTCCTCCCTTAATTTCAGGGAAATTATATATAATTTCAGGGAGTCAGGGATCTGCTTAAATCAGAGACACTACCTGAATCTTTCTGATAGCTGATGCATGTCCAAAGAAGCATTGGGCTTAGAATAAATGTTTACACAGGCTGAGAAAAACACACACATTAGATCCTTTAACTTTATGTATGGGCTGTGCAACCAAAGAATGTATAAATTGCAAATGTGCTGTAAACCATAACAGAAGCAGCAGTGCCCTCTACTGGTAGAAGAACGGTTTTCTATTCACATTATGGAATGCTAAACTGTTTTGCTATAAGACCTAAAAGTATGCACCAGGCACTCTTTGGGGGAGATGAAATTGTTACCTTCGCACTGCTCTTCCTTCTGAGTTCCCACAATGCAGTACTCACTTAAGGGGTTTTCAATAAAAGTTCTATTGTTTTAAAATGGTGCTAAATTTGCCCAACCAATCAGATCTTATTTAAAATTGAAAGTGATGTCTGGATACAGACTGACGGACGAATGGCTGATACGGGTGTCTATTTGAGTTAAAGGACAACTGCACTGTAAAAATGTACTTTTTAAAAATGAAAAATACCTGGGGCAGGGAGGTAGGATTATTCCTACCTTTGAGTATTGTTTTGTTAAGGAGCTACAGCATGTACAGTTTACAGTTAATAGACTATTCCTCTGCCTTGCCCCCCCCCCAACCAGTGTTAAAGCTAAAAAACCCTTTCCGATTCATACTTACAAGTCCCTTCACTCCTGTGGCTATCTTCTTCCCCTCTCTGCTAACTGGAAACAGCACAGAGGGGCCAGACCGGCAGCCATGTCTGTGATTGGCTGCCGGTTAGCCAATCAAAAAGGGCTGCCTGCTGTTAGGATAGCCACAGGAGCGAAGGGCTGTAAGTATGAATCGTAACCTTTTTTTAATCTAACACAGCGGTTGGGGGAGGGCAAGGCAGTAGAACGCTATATTAAAAGAGTTTTACGCTAGGTAGAAGGGCAGCCAGATGGGATCCTGAGGGAGGGGTGGGGGAAAGGGCTCCCCTGCGCATGTAACTGTCATCTCAGAGGACAGATCAGAGACAGAAACCTTTTGGTAGGAAGACAGCTCCTTCTGGTCAGTTTCTTGGACTTTGGATATGAACTGCAGGAGAACCATAAGGAGCAGGGATGTAAGGTAAGGATTTTTCAAAACTACACAGTGGGACCAATTTTAGAGATAAAGATAGTGCTGAAACCAGTAAGAAGCCTGGTAGAAACAGTGCTGGTGCTACTTATGGAAAAAAACTGGTAAACAATCCTACCTCCCTGTCCCAGGTACTTTTATTTGAACTATTTAAATAAAACAAATAAACAAAAAAACTTTATGTGCACTATAGTTTTCCTTTAATTCTGCTGGTAGAAAGGGCCAGATTTGGGTAATCCTGAAATGAGATTAAAAAAGGGCCTAGCATTGGTTAGTAAACCTATCATAGATGGATAGCTGAATAGCCCTTGTAGGCTTATTTGTGAAAAATGTGTTAGTTATCTTGCATGGGTCTGTGGAGGAGGGCAGCTATGAAAGGATTTTAATGGAGCGAGCATGTTTGGAATGGTGGGCCGTATTCATAAAGGCACGGTTTAGCTATTTTGCGATAAAATATATTTATTGAGTGTTGCTTTTATGGTGGTGGTCTTACATTTACAACTCGGTGACCTCCATCTTTTTTGCACCAAGGACCAATTCCATTGTTAGACAATTTCCCAAAGACCAGCTATTGCAATAAATAAAATATAATGGATATTATACTATAAGTGTACAGATGATCTGTACAACCCAGTAGCACATGATCCACAGACTGGTTCCTGTCCACAGCCTGTGGTTGGTTACTGCCAACTTATATAATTTTATATATTAAAGTATACCTAATTTGCTATACTTCATACAGGCTGAACGATCGTGTCGCCAGAGGGCTATATTGGCTTCCTATACAATACTAAGCTAGCCAATGTTTTCTGTTGATGCCATCTACTGTTATTTATCAAAAGCATTATTTACTGCCAGCATTTACCACCATGATAAAATACTGTAGCTTTATAACTATGACCTAATTTATGGCAGTCAGAGCATCCTAGGTATCTGTGCAAAAAGGGCCATGCTGGGCAACTTAATTAGTTTTGTAGCTATGCACTAGATAAAATGGCAAGAATGACAGCTAATAAGCTGTGATAAATTATAGAACTTTTAAATACTTTTCAGTTCGTTTTTTATAAATTTTGTTCTGTACTTACAACATAATACTTTTTCAGAAATGCCTGTTTTTTGTGGCTTTACATTATAACCACCGCTCTTTTCATCCCTTCATCTGCACCTGGGGGGGGGGGGGGGGGGGGGGGGGGTTATTAATTCAGCAATCCACATTGCCTATGCATTTCTCTTGCACTCAAGCCCTTTTTTTGGGGAGTGGGTGATTATATCCAATTTTTAAAGCTGTATTAAAGCTGGTATTACATTGACTGACCAGATTGTTGTGTATTTCTACAGGAAACCCATGGAGACCTTATGGGAAAAGCACTGTTGATAGTGTCTCGTTGTATAAGTGGTTATCGGAGTCAATATGCATAATACAACTAGTTGATAAATCACAGTACAGTCTTTAATGTGACTTAGCTAAGTAAATTACATGTAATTGATGCTGGCAAGAAGAGCTCTAACTCATCACTTTATTAATGCTCGGTCAATGGATCTACCTTAAAGGGAACACTGTGGAGTACCAATGGATGCCTTTTGGTCCATGATGTATCAGCATCTCGTAAATAAAAGGACTGATGTTCTGTCCTCTTCTACTTCCTCAAAATGCCCACACACTCATATACAGGACCCAGAGATTAAAGTATCGAATAGTATACTTATTACCAGCTTTTTTTTTTAAATTCAATTCTTAAAAAAATGTTGTAAAATCTTACTTGTTGTGGGATCGTAGGGAACTTAATTAAGAACTGCAATAGCTTTTCTCGCTACCTATTTGAAGTCTGGTTAAACTCTAAACACACAACATAACTAAGTCATTGATAAAATCACTTCTAATGGATCTGTCTCAGTGACAGGGAATAACAGCTGCAGTCTGTTATGATACAAGGAAACACTTTACCAGGTAGATTTTGCAAAGATTGTGAAGACAGATAAGTTTTATTAAAACAAATCATAAACATGCCAAAACACAGCGGACATGATGAACTATTTACCCAGAATACCCTAAACTCCACCAGAATAACATGTAAAGCTAAAATTTATCATAGAGAAGAATTGACACTAACAAGTTTATACAACTAAAAGGGCAATATCCAGTTTGATTTCAATGTCATTATTTGTCTTTAGAAAAAATGTTTTATTTCAGACCTTTGGCAAGTGAAGGCGTCATATTGAGGTATCGAGCCAGTAATTTCAAGTATGTGAAAAATTAAAGAGAGGACAATATCTGTCCTTTAAAGGTTTTTATGGGTGCTGAGCGTGATATTGCAGTGAATTTGCCTGCAACCTTGTTTTGCTCTTTTCTGCCTGTCTGATTAATAAGATTGCACTATTATGTTGTGATAACAGAAAAACACAAATTGCTTGTAAGTTTTTGCGTGTATTGAGCTTTATTATACGACCATTTGTCAATGTATTAGGCATCACCATCTAGTTCAACTAATACATTTTGATGCGGTTCTTCAAAAAAAATCCACAGGCCTTGGATTTATAGCAGAAAAAAAAAAAAAAAAAAAAGTTAACTTACTGGCTAAAGTAACGTATACACTTAATAGTTTTTTTTTGCAAACAAGCAATCCAGCAGTAACTTTTAAATGATGATTGCAAAACCTTGGCTATTTCCCTTTCATTCAGATATATTCACAGACAGGTCAGTAATTGTAATGCTTCGTTCACACTAGGTCGGTTCCAGACAGAAATGTGTGCAGCTGTTTGGTTTTTGTTATGGATGGAGTAGTGTGAACAAAGCCTTTGAAAGCAGTTGGACAGCTCCCAGAAGTTGCCACCTACTATAGCACCTGCTCTAAGATTCACCTGAAAACTTAAACTGTAAAAAAATTTATATTTTCTTACCTTCCTGATCCTGTTTTCTAGAATCATATAAACCATCTCTGAAATTTCAGGAATCAATGGTTCAGTATGGCTTAGGCCCCACTGTACTGCTCTAAAAAGTTTGTTTTGATTTTTTTGAGCAGTAACATGAGTGATGATTTCAAGGGAAAACATAAGTTTAAACGGCAACATGTGATGTGCACCAAAAATGTTGATCGCATGTAATGCATGCAATGCACAAAACCAGATTGCATTGCGCACATTTTGGGCATAGTGTGGCCTATACCCATCCCTAACATGTCAGGGAGTTTTTCCAATAACGCTAAAATAGAGCACCAAATAGTAGGATTTCTGCTTTTCATCTTCCATGTTAATACATATTCTGTGTATTGATACAGTAAATAGACTAAATATTCTCACAAAACATATTTTATAACGCATGTAGTTAGGAGAATAAATAATACATTTTGATTAGTGTGCATGGACCAAAGCAGCTGATGTCCATGGCAGACCTACACATTGGGGACCTCAATGAGAACATTTCAGTTAAGTGCCCTGCCATGGTCACCTTTATGTGGAACATGCGAGTTCTGTACACCACTATAGCTGTATGGTCACCACGACCACACACATTTAGCTATATACAACAGATCACTGCACTTCAAGTGGTATATGGATATTGCTAAATATGGTCATCTTTAGTCTTTAGGAAAGAAAAAGTGTGAATATTTTCTGCTCAGCCTGTGGAAAGTCTGAGCAGCCCTTAATAAAGTACAGTAGGTCTTCTAGAGATGTGTAATATAGGCTCAGTAAAAGCTCAATGGTACGAGTATTAAGAATTCTATACAAACTTGCTTTCAGAAAAATAGACAAAACGCTTACAAAACGTTAACAGAAGTGTAAACTTTATTGTTTTGTTTTTTTAAAGTTGCTTTCTCCATATTACCATTCAGGCAAATTTTACCATAACAGCACGCCTTCCTTTGTCTCTTTCTGTCTTCATAATAACAGAGATGTGACTCCCTTAGACTTCTACTATGAACATAACTGATTGAAAAGCAGCATGGATTGCAGCACCATTAAAGCTAAAACAAAATAATAATTTGTGTTGAGTTCTCTTCATAAATTAAAACCTTTTTTTTTTTTTAAATAGCCAGAAAATGTGCTTCTATCGAACACGGGGCTCTAAATCAATAACTGCATTTTTTCCCTAGACAGTTCAGAGTTACAGTAAGTTTTACTGTAGCCATATAAAGACGCAGTCTCTAATAGAAGTGCAGGAAAGCTGTGAGCATCAGCCAAGGCTTGCTGAGGATTATGGGAGATGAATTAAAGCAACAGCTGTAGAATTAGAATGTCACGGTCCCTGCTCCTTCTATTCTACTTAATCTAATCTGCTAATATATTAACTATATAACTAATACAGTTAAGAAGACTACATTGAAACATTAAACATCAAGTTACATTAAGTGCTTCCTTGAATTACTAGGAAATGGTATACATTGTATTTGGCTTCTCTTGGCTTGGTTATTACAGACAATACACATCACAATCTTCTGAAGAATATGGCTTGCAATAACTTGAGATCAAATCAGTTTTTTTTAAATTAAGCCTCTCATCTGTTTAACAGTTCGTGGATATGTCATAGTACAGATGACTTAAAATAGGATGATTCCAGAAAACACTAACTATAAAGTATTACTCTGTATTTTAGTTTGTACTTGTACCAGAAGAGGGCACTTTCATAGCAAATGCACTGCTTTAAAAGCAAATACAAAAAAAACACAGTGTTAACATTAACACACAGCCCTGCAGTAGTTATTTGATAAGGAACCACAAAAATATAAACCATGAGCTTTCAGGATTTCTATGGATATATACTGTTTCTTTTTTCATGTCACTTACACTGAAACATTCAAACAAGCAAACCTCTTTAAAAAAAATAAGAATCTTATGTTTAGTTTCCAACTTCCCGCGCAGCCTTTAGTCGAGTTTGCAGGCAGGTCCTAACAGCTAATGAGGCTTTTAGATTTGTCTGGTCCACACCAGCCATAAACCCAAAGCAGCTGGGAACAATACAAAAGATAGAACAGATAAATAGAACAATAGAAAAGTCTTGTGATAATACTGTTAGCAATTAACTTGGCTAAGTGGTTTGATTTGCATATTAATAGGAACCAAAACTGTATACATACACACCATGGTAAAGCGACCCTTTAGAACAGTTTGTTTTTCCTCTGTAATCCAAGTTAATTTTTGCCTTCTTTAACTTTTATTTTTACCTTAACCAAATTTCATCAAAACGCTGTGCCAATCCATATATAACATCCGACTGTTCTCGTATTAAGCTGTGGCAGTGCTTTAGGCATTTTAAAAAACCATTAGAGGTGGACTGAACAGCCTAATAAGAAAAGCTTTCCCAATAAATTAAGTCCATCTTTGCTATTTTATCATTTTTGTTCCCCTTGGAACACATTGTATCATTGTACAATTCGTAGTTCCTAAATCAATCTCATTTGGCTGTCTCTAGAGATGTTATCAGTTTAAGTGCTTGAGATGTTCTTTGTGCCTTTAAACATAACACTAACTTGTAACTTTTTTTAAACTTTTGGTGACCCTGAGCTATAACTTGGCTTTGGAGTCCATCTTTATTCAGCCTTAGAAGCTTTCCTGGTTTTGGTGATATAGGCTTCGAAGAAAAATTGGCAAAAAAGCACAAAATAGCTGAGGTACATAATTGAGGACCAGACAATATTTTGCATGTGAGATGGACAATGTCCCTGCTGCATCCAAGAAAAGACCAGGTAGTTGACTACGCAGCCAATAACCATTTGGGTTATCTGTGATAATGTGATCAACATGGCAAACTTGCGTGAGACCCTAAAGCCAGCTGCCCGCAAAGCATAGTAGGAATACATAACAGCATGTACTCCGTAGTTCATAGTCATGAACCAACCACCTCCTGCGACCATGTCCTTATAAGAGTACCAGGAATACAGCAATACTGTGATATGGTGATACCAGTGAAGGAAGATGAGCTTCTGCTTTCTGAGGATAATGAATATCGTGTCACCTGAAAGAAATAAAACAAATAAGTTTAGTTTGTTAGTGCTTTGGATACAGGATTGTTTCAGAATAATGCAGTTTTTTTTCTGTAAATCAGACACAGGTTAATCATAGTCATTATTTCAACATGTAGGTTGTTTTTCCAGTGAACGATTACATTAAAACCAAAATAATGCAAATCAAGGTAGCTAGCTCTGACAATTTAGCTGCACACAGCACCTTTAAACCTGAGTGGTTGGGTCAGTGGCGAGCCTCCTAAATGCTGATGTCAGCAGGTAGATTACAGAGATTGGCTAATGCTCAAGCATGTTGAGTCAGCAAGTCCCACTACAGAAACTCTACAATTAGAATGTTAAGCATGATATCTGCAGGAATTATTTGTTGGATTACTTGCAGCAACTGGGACAAAACTCCAAATGGTCCATAAGAATTTTAAAGGGAAACTTCAGTGGAAAATATAATTACTTTTAAAATTCTTACAGGGAGATTCAATAAAAGTTCTTATTGTTAAAAATGGTGCTAATTGTGCCCCAACCAATCAGATGTTAACTTTGAAATCTTAAATAAGATCTGGTTGTTTGGGAAAAAATTAGCACCATTTTTAACATAGTCATTTCTACGGATTGGCTGTTGGATCTTAACTGAGAAACTGAATCAACCCAGGGGTTAAGTGAAGGGAAAGACCATAACGGACATTATTAGGGGTCCTGACAGTATTTGGAAGCATTTATTTATACACAAAATGCTAGATGGGCAGGTTAAGGTAACTGGAATGTGAAAATACTGTTTTTTTTCTTTAAAGCATATGCATTTGTGCTTCCTCTTTAAAGGAGAACTAAACTTAATTTTTTCTCCCCAGAACACCTATACATTGTAAGATTCTTCTCTAGTAAGTTGCATTTAGTATGTTTAAGTAATAGATTCTGTAACTAAGAAGGTTTCCATGTTGTAGCCAGTGCAACCCACAACCCATGAAGTAATCAAAGGGCCACTCCCTCTGACCCCAGTATTCACTGTCTTTACTGATGTCTACACACCAATATAGATGTCCCTGAAAAGACTTTGGAAGCTGCTTGTTATCCTGCAGTTTACTTACCAGTCAGTTTGAGCTTCTGGAAAATAAACTGCAGGGTAACAAGCAGCTTTCAAAGTCTTATAAGGTACTTCCATATTCCATTTTTTTAAATAATTTTTTTCCTAGCAAAAGATAAAGTTTCCAAATGTATATGGAGTCTTTTCTTATTCAATGGTGGCGCACCGTGTAAGGCACCAGGTTTAAAAATTCAGAAGGTCACAAGTTCAATACCTCAGACTTAAGCTGGGTACACACACAGTAACGATAAAGCCCCGATACCGTCGGATCCGACGGTAATCGGGGCTTTATCGTTATGTGTGTGCGCTCATTTCCCGAACGAGCGAGCGGCCGCTGAACGATCAGGTCGGCTGTACGCTTGTTCGGGAAAGGCCGAAAGTTTCCATCGGCCGGCTAGACTCCCTATAGAGGAGTCTAGCGCGGCCGATGGACACACAGTCCCGAGCGTTCTCCTCGTTCATAGGGGGAACGCTCGGGACTGTGTGTATGCAATCTTTGAAATGGCAGACAGGATCTTGCAGATCCTGTCTGTCATCTTTCAGAAATCTGTGCTGTGTGTACCAGCTTTAGTGTTTTTTTGTTTCTATTATGTTTCAGCAAAAGAAAACGATTCTAAATGTACCCGTGTATTCAGCTTATACAGTGGCAGCTCACCTGGTAAGACGCCAGTTTCAGAAACACACAGTTCAGAAGGTCACAAGTTTGAATCTCTAAATTACCTTTATTTTTGTTTCCATTATGTTTCTAGTAAAATATTATATGTACACAGTGTTCTATAAAGTGTCTCTGTTGTTACCTCTAGAGGTAAGCTCTCTCTGCTTTTAGCAAGCGAGTAAAATGTACAAGTTGCTGGTCTACTCCTCCAGACTTTCATTTTATTTTGTTATTTTTGCTGAAATGTTAGTATTCCGTTTCTTACATCCATGCTATCTATGAAATACACAGCAAATATTACTTTTCTTTTTGTATGAAAAGTAAAGGATTATATCATTGTTAGGACAGGAGCACTGAATGTGTTTCAAAACAAATTGAAATTGAAACAAAACTGAAATCCCTTTTCTGTGACAGGGAGAGGGAGGATCTCTGTGCTATAATGTGATTTGCTGTCAGCTTCTAAGAAGCAAGGCTGCAATGTCCTTGTTTTGATCTGTTGAGCACTACAGAGTATGTACCTGAACACAGACACTTAGCTAGGGGTTTACCCAGCTAAGGTGGATTGTGGGAGCTGACCCCTAGTACTCACAGGTTATTTTCATAAATCACCCAAAGACCACTGCAAAAGGAGAGGTGAAACACAGCTTGTTGAATGTTTGTGCATGTGCTCTATTGGGACCATGTTGTCTGGAGACTTTAGTTCTCGTTTAAGGCTGGGGACACAATGGCAGGTTTTTTTCAGCCCAATTAATCTGTAATCTAATAATTTAATTAGCCAGGTAATAAAACCAGTTTCTGGCCGATCAACCCAAAAAGTTATAGCAACTAATTGTGTGTATTTTAATATGCAAGCAATTGGTCATGATTACATGTAAAGATTTATACACACGTGCGATCGAGTGGGTCGACCCATGATGTACGATGTGTATGAACCTCCATTTCAGCCAACGGTCATGCCGTGTATGGGCGATTCGGCCGGGCCTCGTTGATGATCAGCTAGGTGGCGAAACTGCCCAAATCAATCTGAAAACTGGTCAAGAGGCAAAATCAGGCCATTATTGTCTGGTGTTTACCAGACTGTGCACCAATATATTCCTTTTACACTTACACTGTGCGTTCGTCCGATTCAGATAAACGAATAGTCGGTTGCATCCGAAAAGCCATGCAATTATTTCGGCCCAATTGACCGAGACACTCAACTATTGGGCCGAAATATTGCATGGTGTGTAGACACTTGTCTACGTAAAAGTGGATTTGTATGAATAATTCTTTAAAAGAAAATGCATTTTCACGGCTCTGGTGGCAAGGAGCCTGCTCAAAACAACTTAATATTAATATAAAAATAGAAAAGGCTTGGAGTAGTGGTTCACATACTTTCAGATCACAACATACTTTGCAATGCAATTTTTTCTTGCAGCACATCTGTTTTCTTAAAAGGGTATCTCCACTGCCAAAATCACTTTTTTCAATTTAGTTTTATTGAAGAATGGGAGTTTTATTGAAGAAAACCTGCAGGAGCTGGGAGAGAAGATATAGAACTTACTCTTTCTTTTTCTTTTAAATCAGTGGAGACACCCTTTAACACAGCGGTTGGGGGTGTGCTGGGGTACCATACACTACAGAAAACGGGTTTAAAGCTAGGGAATGAGGAGGCCATGAAGGGATCCTGAGGCAGGGAGGGAGAAGGCTCCCCTGCGCATGCCAGAGACCTCAACATGGACAAGGCTGAAGCAGGTATCCAGATGACTTAGACAGCTCCTACTCTTCACTTTCTGGGTCTTTGAACAGGCACTGCAGGAGAACCATTTGGAGCAGAGGAGCAAGGTAAGGATTTTTTAACACTTGTTAAAAAACACAGTGGGGCAAGTAGTGGGTTCAATTTTAGTTTTGGGGGTGGACATGCCCTTTAAAAACTGAAATGATCATAGGTATAGTTGGCAGTGACATTGGTGGAATCCATAGTCCAGTCTAAACAGGAACAGAAGCTCAAAGCACAGGGTACTGTCTGGTAACACTAAACATTTTAGCCAAATACAGAGAAAGCAGGTCTGCCAATCCTTTGGGCATCCATGTATAGTGCAATGATAAACATGATACCAGAACCTGAAAACTACTCCAATGATTAGAGCTGTTGACCTCATATTGGGCAAACCAATGCTGTCAATGATTTAAAACGGCACTTCCTGGAAGTCAGCAAAAACAGTACATAAAGACTGTCAAGACTAATTCTTATTGGATCCTTGCCAGGGATACTAAAAATAAATTATAATTTGAGTGATAACTGGCTTTGCCCATTCATTGGCAGCTATAAGATAATGCCTTGCCAGCTTCAATCATCACATTGTAGAATCTATCCAAAACAAACAACTTTCCACAATAAAGCACATGTTTAAAACAGATCATTTTAACAGCTTTAAATTGCAAAAATGATTGTGTATGGAGACAGCAAGATCAACAAGTTGCCGATTGTAAATTGTCAGATAAGTCTGGCTCTTGATGACAGAAATAGATCACTTGATCCGTCTGTGGTGTACCCTCTCATGTCACCTTTGCAAGCAAGAACGGTTGACAATGCAAAGAAAAGACTTCTACTTAACTGTAGAAGATAATTTCCTTGTAACCATACAAATATTATATTTCTCTACAAAAAAGTATTTTATGGTGCAGTAAACAAAGAAAAAAAGGTTGCACATTCAGGGGTGTACCTACCATGAAGCAAACTGAAACATTTGTTCATGGCACCCCCCTGTGGTTACCTAGAAAGGCGAAAAAAATTCCTGCATTCTGCAATACTGCAACACAGTTCAGTTCTTATAGAAGGAGAAGAGAGAGGTGGCGTGTGCTTTGCCTTGCCATGCCTGCACCTGTCAATGGAGCAGAATGGACAGTAAGATGTAACTACTAATAGGAACATTGTACAGGGGGCAGAATTCCACTTACGCTATGTCCACACTGGCAGTGGGTGGGACTTCCTCGTGGTTTGGGTTTATAGTTGGGGTTTAACACATAGAGCTGACAAACACAGTGTTCTTGTTTTGTGTGTGTGTGTATGTTTATCTATATATGTGTCTGTATCTTTGTGTGTCTGTATCTGTGTGTATATATCTGTGTGTATGTCTATGCATGTTTGTAAGCTTTTATCTATGCATGCAAGTGTTCCATCATGTATGCTTGTGTGCCATTATGTATGTGTGGGCATTTAATATTTTATAATCTGTATTGTGGGCATATTTACCAGTCCACCAGCCAATGTGAAGTCAGCCCTCCAGTCCCATAGCCAGTGTAAAGTCAGCCCTCCGGTCCACCAACCAGTGTTAAGTTAGTCCTCTAGCCTGTCATAAGTTAGCCCTCCAATTCCCCAGACAGTGTAAAGTCAGCTCTCTAGTCTACCAGCCAGTGTTACTCCAGTCCAACAGCCAGTGTTAAGTTAGTCCTACAGTCCACCAACCAGTGTATAGTGAGCCCTCCAGTCCACCAGTTATCCCTTAAAAAAACATGAAACATGTTAAGCTGGACCCCCCAAAACCCAAGTTCCATTTTGGTTAAAGTTGTTAAATATGCTTCAGCAAGAAAAATTCTAGTTACAAGTTCACGATCCACTGATCGGGCTCTGCCACTTCTGGGTAATACAGTCAGTCACGGCTGTGACAGTGACATCACGGCCAATGGCTGACTGCCATTCCCAGATGAGCCTGCACTGCTGCTGCTCGTTAACAGAAAAGCAAGTAGCAGCAGCAGTGGAGAGGGAGGAAGCATCGGTGGATGGTTAACTTGTAAGTAGAATTTCTCTTGCTGGAAGCATATTTAAAGGGCATGTCCTTCCCCAAGCTAAAAATTCACCAACTACTGGCCCCACTGTACAATTAAAAAAAATTCTTACCTTACATTTATGCTCCTTATGGTTCTCCTGTAGTGCCTCTTGAAAGTCCAGGAAACTGAAGGGTAGGAGCTTTCTTCCTGTCCAAAAGGTCTTTGCCTCTGTTGTGTCTTTTCAGTTGCTGCTGGCATGCGCAGTTGAGCCCCCCCCCCCCCCCCCCCTCCCAATCCCTCCCTGGCTGCTACTCCTGTAGCGTGAATTCCAGTGCAGTTCTGCATTGATGGCAACTGTGGCTGTGATTGGCTGCCTCTCAGTCTGGCCCAGTCCGGCCCCCAGCTTGTAGTTCTGGCGGGCATGGGAGCCGGACGAGAACGGCGCTGAAATGAGGAGCTGTAGATGGGAATCGATTTTTTAAGTCAGAATATAGCGGTTGGGGGTGGGGGGCATGGCCTGCAATATACCAAAAGTTTAAAATGAGGGTGGAGATGCCCTTTAAAAACTTAATCCAAAACAGAACTTTTTGGTTGGGGGGGGGGTTCAACTTAACATATTAAAAGGGTGGACATACCCTTTAAGCCAGCCCTTCATTTCACCAGGCCGTTTAATGTCAACCCTCCAGTTCACCAGCCAGTGTTAAGCTAGCCTCCAGTTCACCAGCCAGTGTAAAGTTAGCCTTCTACTCCACCAGCCAGTGTTAAGGCAGCCCTCCAGTCCACCAGCTAGTGTTAGGTCAGCCCTACAGTTCAGCAGTCAGTGTTAAGTCCACACCCACACCACTAGATAAGTTTCCAAAATTAAAAAATATAAATATATTGAGAATAACTGGTATTAATACATATACTGCAGTTCTGCAAATCCAGGGATACTTTCCGATTGCCATTTGGAGTCAGGAAGGAATTCCCCCCCCCCCCCTTTCTTTAAGCAATTTTTTTTTTTGCCTTCCTCTGGATCAACTGTTAGGTAGGGTTAAAGAGGAGGGTGAAAAGGTTGAACTTGATGGACGTATATCTTTATTCAACCTCAATTACTATGTTACGATGTTTCCCATCTTCACAAACCATGGCCACCTCCACAAGCCATGCCCACTTTATTGTGGTCCGCTTTAGGCATTACTAAAAAGTTGTTTCAGGTGCCAAAATTCCTAGGTACACCCCTGTGCACAATTAATAAATTAGTAGTGTCAATTTGGGCATTTGTTTACATATTTATAATTAAATTGGGCTGACAAATAACAAATAGGCTGCAGTACAAAATCTGTATGCATTTACAGTATGACACAGGGAGTGTCCTTCATACCTGCTAACATTCCACTTTAAGTAACTGAAGTACAAGGTCTCTGCAAAGTTCTTCTGAAAAATCTGCAATGTCTATCAGGTGTACTTAATTAGAAAGTTAGAGACATTTCAGATTAAAAGCTAATAAGATTTTAGTGTAGTTCTGCATTATATGTGTTTGTCAGTATTCTCCATTTAAAGGAGAACACAGGTATTATTAGGGTCAACATTAAATAAAATGGATGAAGGAAAAAAATTTATGTCTACCGTAGATCCTCTGCAACAATATGGCATTCATTGGCTTGTCATCTCATCAATTTAAGAAAAAGGCAAATTTAAAATATGCTCATGCATGGCTGCCTGGCTACTAAGCAGATACCTTTGATGCCTGGTTTAAAATGGAGTACTTTAAAATATATAAAACAGCAAAGTTCATAACTTAGAAAAACATACATAGAAAATAATGCAATTTGCATTAAAACCAATTAGTAATAAATATTGTAAATTTACATAAGATTCTGCCTAAACACACACCACAGTTAAGCATTCACTTTCCCATTTGATAAGCCCTGGCCATCTCAGTACAAGGCTCATCAGTCAAGAAAAGAAGCTCTGAAAAAAGTCTGGCCTGGGTAGTGCTTTCTTCAAAAAGTCTGGTGACAACCCCCAGTAAAGGATATATCTTCACTGTTAAACATACTAGTACATATTTAGGTTGCTGCATAAACACATAAACAGGGAGATAAATGTTCTTATTGTTACAAATGGTGTTAATTTTGTCACAACCATTCAGAAGTTAGCTTTCAAATATTAAATAAGATTTGATTGGTTGGGGCAAAATTAGCACCAATTTAAACAAGAACCTTTACTGAATCTCCCTGATAGTATTTAATTTATTTCCATGTGTTAAGGTCTCCTTTAAAAGATTTATACTGTGTTAATTAAAGTTCAGCCCATTGCAAAGCTTTTCCTTTAAATCTTACACTTTGTTACTCTTATTTTTCTAAGCCATTGGCAAAGCTTTACTTTCCCACTTTACTTGCTGGCTCTACCTGCTCCACTGTAATCTTATTCAATCCAATACTACTGTGAGACTTGCTGGAGGTGAATCTCATTCGGTCAGACTGCCCTGCTAGCTGTATATTACACTTAAAGTAAAATGTGGACTGGAACGGGAACTGGAGCAAAGCAAGTAAAGTGGTAAAGTTTGCTCAGCAAGGACAAGGCCGATGACAGGACACTATTTTGGTGGAAAAGGTATTTTATTGGTTAGGACATCTATGGGGTGAGGATTTTCAAACTGAGAGGGGAGAAAGCAAATTAATTTCCAGACTTTGGCAGGATTGGCACAGAGCAAGAAGTTTTGCCCTCCCTCCCACCCAAGAGGTGGTTTATCAAGTTTACATTCTATTCATTGTATGTTTAATTATGTATTGTCTGCAAATTTACATTTAAAAATAAAGTTTTTAGAGATATACTGTAGAAGGTATTATTGTTAAACATGTCATGTTTGTGTAGCAATTGTTTTCCGGTTACGTCACAGGCTTTTTATGGCGGATATTGAGTTACAAGCACGGTAAGAGAGCACTTTTTGGTGAGTTAATTGGGGAGTTCAGCAGCCAATGGCTTTGTTTGATCCTCCTGTATTACATGTAAGGATTCGCGCCAACTGGTGTTTTCACTCTCACGGACCAGTAGCTGGTGTAAGTGTTCATGGTTGAAATAAAATAAGTTAAGCTGTGGCCTTAACTTACCTCCAAAAATGTTGTCTGTGTCCTTCTTTGGAATATAAAAGTGTTGTATTGTGGATTAAGGTCACAAGAAAAAAAGTGTGTGATTTGAAGGTAAAAGGTCTATTGGCCATCTGTGGCCATTGTAAGCTTTGCCAATGGCTTAGAAAAATAAGAGTAATATAGTGTCGTGATTAAATTTACAGCTTTGCATGGACCGAACTTGATTTACAACTGTACAATCCTTTAACCCTTTCACTGCCAGAGATTTTCATTTTTTTTTTGCGTTATAACTGCCAGAAGAATTTTCAGGATTTGCCCTAATCGCTTTAACTAATTTTACAGTAGGAAACCTTGCAGTATCAGGAATATTATAACATTGTTTTTTTCAGCACAAAGTGTACTTTAACATGGTAACAGAATTTTGTAACTTTTCTGGAAATTTTTACTGGATTATGGGAAAATATGTAAAAAATGAAAAATTTGCAAATTTTCATGATTTTTCCCATTTTTACTTATAGTTATCTAAAGGTTACGCTCAAAATCTACTGTTCTAAACCTCAGATACTCCCGAGTACAACGATACCAGATATATGTAGGTACCCGACTTTTCCTGTACAGGAGAACCCCCCAAACTAAAACTGCACCTCCTAGAATATACATCAAATTAAAATGTATAACCACTACTGACAGTTAACATAGAATATCTACCAAATATCTAAAATATCCCCCCAAGTGAGATATTTTTAGAAACTACACACCGCAGGATTTTACGAGTGAGGTTAGTTTCGATCAAAATGCAGGTACCCGGATGCAGCTCTTCGTCAATTGTAAGTTACTTTCTCACATTTTCCTTTTTTTCCTCAACTGTAAAATCAGAGACAAAATCAAATGCGAATTTCAGCTAAAAACTGTGGAGGAAAGTCAAACGCATCCTCAAATAGAAAGCCTAACCCCTCCCGAATAAAACGTATGCCACATTCATGGGTGTACCCAGAGACATGGCTACCAACTACACCCAGAGCGTGACCAGTGCCAAATGTCAGTAGCAGCAAAAAAAATTAGCCAGTTTTGTATTTGAACAGTCTGCAGTTTTTCCACAAACACCCCCCCAACTCAAAATACCCCCCACAAACTATATACTCCTGAAATCTATACACCTTCAGCTATGTAACGCCCGTAGTTCGTTCATTCATATCATCAATGGTGTGGGCGCAGTTCTTCGTAGAATATTTGCACTTTTACCAGATTTTCAAAAAAAATGAACATCAAACAGCGTTCAAAAAGGTCGAAATCATGCCAAACACCCATGGAATGTAAAAAAAAGTTACTAAATATCAATCTCCCAAATGTCTGCCGAATCAAACGGTATGCCATATGTGTGGTAACACCGCAGACGTGAAGCGAAAAGCCACAAAGTGAGACAATGCACGATGGCTCAGAACGGCGAAAATATTTAGCCAACTCCGAATTTGGACAGTCTGCATTTTTCCACAAAAACCCCCGTAACTTAGAAATAACCCCCACAAACTTATATTCCTGAAATCTACACACCTTCAGCTATGTACGCTGTAGTTTGTTCATTCATACCATCAAGGGTGTGGGCGCAGTTCTTTGTAGAAGTTCGCATTTGTCTGAAAAAACGAACATAAAAACAACTTCGAAAGGTAAAAATCATGCCAAAACCTCATGGAATCTAAAAAAAGTTACTAAATATCAACTCCCCATGTCTCTGATCAAACGGTATGCCATATGTGTGTGTTACACATGTGGACGTGGAAGCGAAAAGCCACAAGTGAGACAATGCACGATGGCTCAGAAACAGCGAAAATATTTAGCCAACTCCGAATTTGGACAGTCTGCAGTTTTTTCCACAAACACCCCCGTACCTCGAAATAACCCCCACAAACTATATATTCCTGAAATCTAAACACCTTCAGCTATGTAGCACTGTAGTTCGTTCATTCATACCATCAATGGTGTGGGCGCAGCTCTTCGTAGAAGTTCGCACTTTTCTGAAAAAATGACAAAAAACACACTTCAAAAGGTAGAAATCATGCCAAAACCTGACGGAAGTAAAAAAAAGTTACTAATATCAATCTCCCAAATGTCCTGAATCAAACGTATGCATATGTGTGGTTACACATGCGGACGGGAAGCGAAAAGCCACGATGTGAGACAATGTATGATGTTTGAGAAACGCGAAAATATTAGCCAACTCCGAATTTGGACAGTCTGCAGTTTTTTCCACAAACACACCCTGATAACTCAGAAATACCCCCCACAAACTATATATTCCTGAAATCTAAAACCTTCAGCTATGTAGCCACTGTAGTTCGTTCATTCATACCATCAATGGTGTGGGCGTAGTTCTTCATAGAATTTCGCATTTCTACACAATTTTCTGGAAAAATAGAAAAATACATTTCAAAGTTACAAAATACACCAAAACCCCATGTAATGTAAAAAAAACTTACCAAATATCAATCTCCTAAATGTCTTGAATCAAATGTATGCCATATGTGTGGTTACACACACGGACGTGGAAGCGACTAGTCAAATGTAAAACAATGCGCAGTGAGCCAATAACAGCATTTTTCCCAGATTTTTAAACTGAACACCCCTCTACTTGGAATACCCACCCCAAAACTATATATTCTCAGAATCTACATACCTTCACTACGTAACGCTGTGTTGTTCATTCATACCATGAAGGGTGTGGGCGCAGTTCTTCGTAAATTCGCATTTGTCTGAAAAATGAACAAAACAACTTCAAAAGGTAGAATCATGCCAAAACCCCATGGAATGTAAAAAAGCTACTAAATTCAATCTCCCAAATGTCCTGAATCAAACGGTATGCCATATGTGGTGGTAACACGTGGACGTGGAGCCAAAGACACAAAGTAAAACAATGCACAATGGCTCAGAAACGCAAATATTCAGTCAAATCTGAATTGAACAGTCTGCAATTTTTCCCCACAAAACAACCCCCCACACCATATATTTCTCGAATCCACACACCTTATTACGAAATCTGTAGTTGTTCATTCTTACCATCAATGTGTGGGCGCAGTTCTTCGTAGAACTTCACAGTTTTAGCAGTTTTTCTAAAAATTTGAAAAAAACTCTCAAAGTAGAAATCATGCCAAATCCCAATAATGTAAAAAAAATTACCAAATATCATCTCCCAATGTCCTGAATCAAACGGTATGCCCTATGTATGGTTCCACACGCAGACGTGGATCAACTAGCCACAAAGTGAGCCAATGAACAGTGGCCCATTACAGCAACTTTTCAGATTTTGTCAGACTAAACACCCTCTATATTAGATACCCCCAAAACTATATATTCTTGGACTCTACAACACCTTCAGCTACACAATGGTGTGATTCTTTTATGCATACCACCAATGGTGTGGGTGCAGTTTTGTGTACCACAATTTCGCTTTCTTACCAGATTTTCAGGAAAATTTTATAAAAATACATTCAAAGTTAAAATCATGGCAAATTTCCATGTCATGTAAAAAAACTTTCAATTATCAATCTTCCAAATGCCCTGAATCAAACGGTAGCCATATTGCGTGGATTGCACACAGGGGCGTGACCACCAACTAGCTCAAATGGGACGCATGCACCAGTGTATTTACAAAAAAATATCAAGTGCTCTGTAATTTCAAACAGCCCCAAACTTGGAAATGCCCCCACAATAAAACCCCCAACTAAATATCAATCTCCCAGATGTTCTGAATCAAACGGTATGCCATATGCGTGGATGCACACAGGAGACTGGCCACCACTAGCTCAAATGGGACGCATGTACAAATGCAATTACAGAAAAAATCAAAGTGCTCGTGTAATTTGAACAGCTTACCCTTTTTCTAAGAACAGTCCCGAAACATGGAAATTCCCCCACAAACTATATATTTTTTGGAATCTACAACAACCTTCGCTACGTTACGGTGCATGCTTTCATACATGCATGAAGAATTCCAGACCCAGCGATCCAAAAGAACTCTGTGTTTTTACAGATTTTGTGAAAATAAAAATAGAAGTCAAGGGTTGAAAATCCTACCTAAACCCACTTGACAAGCAAAAAAACCCCACTAAATAGCAATCTCCCACATGTCCTGAATCAAACGGTGGTGCCATTTGCGTTGGTGCAAACAGAGACGAGGCACCAACTAGCTCAAATGGACGCATTTAGAAGTGCAGTTACAAGAAAAATTTTTAAAACGCCACAACCCACACCCCCCACACACACACTCTCCCCCTTTTAGTGGTATTTTAGTGAAATCGGTTAGTATGAGAGTCACACCAACGTTTTTGCACACTTTCTGATCCTAAAATTCAATACGGTCTTTTATTTGGTACCTTCTGCCAAAATTTCCTTCTAAAAATAGGCTTAGTTTTCCCTTGAAATCGTACAAATAATGTATCCGCGTTTACTTTACCGATATCACTGGGACATTGGGGAGCTTGGAGAAGACACCTTTTTTTCTAATTTATAGTTTTTAGGGTAAAAAAAAAAAAGGGTGTGTGTATCACTTTAAGAATTTTTTTGTGTGTATTTCCCCATTTTTCCCCATCATTCCCAAAGAGATCATCAGATCATCTTAGGGATGATACCGAACTTGGATACGGGCATAAATGCCCGTTTCCAATTCGAAATCCGATCAGAAAAATCACTTCCTCGCGAAATCATTTTCCGGAAGTGATTTTTCATTCATTGGCAAAGATCAATAATTTGGTGATCAGAAGTGATCACCAAATTTTGATCTCTGTCCCCATTTTTTTTTCTAAGTCTTCGCTAATTAGCAAAGACTTAGAAAAAATCCTATTTGTGAATGGAACTTTGAGTTCCATTCACAAATGTATAGAAAAGCTGTTAGCTTGACAGCTTTTTCTATACTTAGGGACTGGCAGCATGATCTCCATAGATCATGCTGCAGTACCTCCACTGGACCACCGGGGCAGCAGTGTACCTCCATATGGGAAGACCCCGGTGAAGAGGAAGTTCTGTGATTCACCGGTCTCCCATTCAGCTCCTCCTCCGGACCGGCAGCTTCAAGGTAGGGACAACTTCAATGTAGGATATCTCCTGATCCCCCCCTCGGATTTGGACGAAACCGAGGGGGGATCGAGGGGACTAGGGGGGCAGTTGAATGCTGCCCCCCGATCGGCCCTAGCAGGGGGGAAAAAATTTTTTGGAGGGGGGAAGCCACAGATCGTATATTCACGATCTGTGGCAGTTAAAGCATTCTCTGCACAGATCGTGAATATACGATCTGTGGCAGGGAAAGGGTTAAGAAAGCTGTTAGCATCTGTTTGTAAATAGGCAACCAGTTAGCAAGGGTCAAGGCCTAATCTCATGAAAATGTATATAAAACATGGTTCCACAGACCAGAAACAGACCTGAGAAAAGAATATGCTATAGGGCTAGGCCACACTGCTGTGCTTATTTTTGCGTTTGTGCTTTTTTCAGATTATTGACAATGCACGTTTTCGGGTGCGTTGCGATTTGTGTTCCGCATTTTAAATCGCAATCTCATGCTTTTCAATAGTTAATGAAAAAACGTGTGCGCAAACGCAACAAAATCGCACATGAAATCGCATGCAATTGCGTTGCAGTGCCCTTAATGCAAAAAATATCTAGCAGCCCTGATAAAATACATGTCGGCTCTGATTGCAAAAGGCACAAATGAACCAGTGATTTGAATACTGCTTTGAACCTTGACATTCAGGTTGATTATAGTCACCGTACTGAATACAGCAGAACAATAATAAAAAGGGAATACGCTCTGCACAATGCGGATGCATATAGAATGAACTGATTCCAATTTGTCCTTCAAATGACTGTTAATCTTTTTGACATTGTGACATCATGAGCATATTGCTTTACTGTAGCTCAGTGCCTATTAAACACATGTTCTATTAAACACAAGTACCCAGGGATCTGTGGACTTAATAAATTTAATACAACCAAAAGGTATCCTTCACTAAATGTGATATAATTAAGACATAGTATTTAACAAACTTTATGAATCACACACAAAAACAAAGTGTGGAAAGCTGATCTGATTACAAAATGGTAATGGAAAAGTTGATGCAGGGTAGATACAAGTCACTGCAAAGCTTAATGCAGATTAAGTCATTTAGGGCTTAGATAGAACAGATTAATACTACTCAGCATTATCACTGCAATATATAACCTCTAAAATTCCATCATACTAATATATGAATGTTAATGGACAGAACATGCTAATTATTGCTTATTTAAACTCAAATGAATCTCTTATCAACACATGTTGTTTACTGGATATTCCAAAATTTATATAAACCTTTTGTGGTTGAATAGAATAGATGTATGATTGGCATTTAAGAGTATCTTATTATGTTATAAGGCTCGTATACAAATACGATGTGGTGCACAATGCCTAATGAACGAGCTGACGTTGTGTGTGTGGTGAACGACAGATTTGTACAATAGTTACAAGTGTGTTGGCATTCTGTCAGGCATATTTTGATGATCTGACCAGCGGATCAATAAACCACACCCAACCAGAATGGCTACACACCTACCACCAGCTAATTCGCCAGGCATTGTTCACTATATACAGTAAGATGCGTGTTCGAGTCTAAACTGTGGCCAGACAGTCTTTTAATGTGGCTGAAATATAGCCACCTTTAGTTCCAGTAGTCAGAACTCTGTGCCATACTATGTATATACATTAATACAAAGTATTATCACATATTAATAAACAGCTTTACAAATCCTAGTACAGATGCAACATACAGATCCCTATATGGGAGCATACAATGCTGTGAGGGGTTTAAGGTACTTACTAGCAGCAGTATACAGAATTATTTATCAGTTTAAAAAAATAGTTTTTACTATTTTGTAAAAATCTAAGCAACACAGCAGTTTTTATAATATCGTACTCTCTACCTATTTTTGAACCAGAAATGTAAACTGCCGTCTGGTTGCCGGGGTTTATCATTACTATTTTGTACCTCTTATCTAGCTGCTCATGAATGAAAGAAAAAGAAGTACCGTAATAGAATTTTTAACACACTTCCTGATAGGTAGGAGACATTCTCCCTTGTAACACTTAAGCAATTTAAAATTTATAAATCACAGAACAAAATGTAAACTAAAAATAACATAAAAACCTAAAAAAAAAAAAAAAAAAAAATTATAAAAATAATAAATAAGAGATTTTTGTAAACACACTGAACATACATTCTCACATTAGTAGACACTGCATAAATTGCAGTTGATATATTACATGCCCTTGTGATGCCTGTGGATATATCAATATAGCACAAGATGTTGGAAAAGGCTGTTTGATTAAAAATCCTTATGCAGAGACTTCCAATGTTATTATAATGTGAGAGAGGGGCGGATCCAGACGCAATCCGATTTGGTCTTTGGGGACTGGTATGGGGATCTAGGGTACTATTAAAAGTATGGGGGTTGTTTGAGGCGTTATAATTGCCCTTTAAATAATAGAATCTGAACTATCTTCTCTTGTCCTTTCAATGAATTTATTACACACAAATTACGGTAAGAATGGTTAAATTAACTTTTTACATAAGCAAGGCTGGACTTGCAGAATTATATAAGAACAACAGAAAAAATGTGGCTATTCAGTCAGAAACAGAAGGCTTAACAAGATACACAGTAGTATATACATTTGATCTCGGTCTTCTGTAAATTCCTTTGAATGCAAAAGTTACCTCTTCAGCAGTTCTTCAGAGGTACCCTGTGTTCTGTACTATCCGCTGCTCTAACAGAGCCTAACGTCTATGAAGATGCTGACATGAAGAAAAAGCTCAAAAGCACCAAGGCAGCATGTTTGGCACAGTGCAACTTAACAGAAGGAAAGCTTAAAATATTCCACAGGGAAAAATCCTAGAAACTTTCCACAATTTATTTAAAGAAATATACAACATATTTGAATCTTGTAAAGCTGCATTGGGCAGGTGTGGGAAATAGCAAGAGGAAAGCACTTACCCAGCTCTGGCGCTTTACTGAGCACGAATGCATAAGCCCAGAACTTGCTGACTGGTCCATAATAAAAGCTCTGGTCACACACTGACTGTTTCAGTCCTTTGGTCATTAATATATACAGCATATATGCCCCAGTCCGAACAGCACCAAATATACTGTGAATAAAATATTGTATGGATACAGGAAATTATAAAGTTGCTATGTTAGAATTATACAACAAAATTTTAAATGATTCATTTTGCTAAATATCTACTCAGCTGCAAACATTTAAAATGAACATTACTTCTAGCTTATTTACTTTTAATATTTTACAACTACTGTTATACTCGAGTATAAACCGAGTTTTTCAGCTGAAAAATCAGCCTGAAAACTTGGACTCGTTTATACTCGAGTCAGTATACAGGAGATTTACCTAGCATGCCGGCGCCGCACATCTTTTGTGTACTGGCGCCCGGCCTGACGTCACTGCCGCGCCAGCAGTGACGTCAGCCGCGCGCCAGTACTGGATGACGCGCGCGGCTGCCGGAATGCTCAGGATACAGCTAGGATACCGTCCCTGCCAAAGCCCTTGATGGAGAAGGCCCTTGGATGGAGGAGAGCCCAAGGTACAACACTAAACTGGGTGGAGGGTGAGGGGGGCATTCAAGATGTTTGGGAACTACAACTCCCAGCATGCTTTATTAGCTGGGAGTTGTAGTTTCCAAACTCTTGAATGCCAATGAGGGTGCATTCAGATGTTTTGGAAACTACAACTCCCAGCTAATAAAGCATGCTGGGAGTTGTAGTTTCCAAACATCTTGAATGCCAAGTTTCTACCCTCGTTTTACTCGAGTCAACAACTTTTATAAGGATTTTTAGGTTAATTGGTACCTCGGTTTATACTCGGGTTGGTTTATACTCAGTATATACGGTATGTTATAGACTTATAAACTGTAAAATGCAATCTTAGGCATAATAATCAGCTTAAGTAAGAACACACTCTGCTGTTAACCATTTACACGTCTCACACAAGGTGCTATACAGTATAGAAAATTAACGTATGTTATGAAGAAACTTATTTAGCAAATCACAGCCAAAACACTGCACTAGTTACAAAGGATTCTTTCTAGGACTCTTGAGTTATTTTGCACAGAGAAACTTACAAATAGTTCTTAGTTATGATTGCTAAGACACTGGCTAACTAAATCTATTATACAAAGAGCAAAAAGAACTGTTGTCTTTACCTTTCATTTATAGTAAAATATTCTGTCAAATGTGCAGCCAATGAACAAACAACGATAATTGTAACATGTATGGCCATTTGGTTAGAGTTGTTGGTAGTCCAACATGACAGACCACTGAACACCCGTACAATTATCATCCAAAATGGCCGCTTGTTAGATGGTAGATGTTGTGTATGGAATCGCACAAAGCTGTTGAAGATCGATGGGATATAGTGGTAAATTCGGACTGTTTTAAGGATCAGGCTGAATTAATCAAAAATTCAAACGCAAAAAACAAGCTATGTATTGCTTGCTTAAAGGGCATGTCCACCAATCTTTCAAAATCCATTGAGTAAACACCCTGAAGCTGGGTTTTGTTTTACTTACTTACAAAGATGCTGTTAGGTTGTGTAAAGCTTCTTAGAACCCAGGCTCCAGCACTGCGGCTCCCCATACTTCCAGTAAGGGCAGTCAGTCACGGCCGTGACAATGACGTCACGGCAATGACTGACGGCCATTCCTGAACAAGTCTCTCTGCTGCTGCTGATTGGCACGTCAACAGAGGCGTGGACTTACGGCATTGGAGCGTGGATGTTGTAAGCAGTTTTACACAACCTAGGAGCGCTTTTGTTAGAATAAGTAAACGAAAGCCAGCTTTTGGTGGTGTGTCTACTACATACTGGATTTTTGAAAGAGGGGTGGACATGCCCTCTAAGTTTTTAAAGGGCTTTTTTTTATTGATCTATAGAACTAGACAGGCTGAATCCTATTGTTGGCCCCCCACAGAGCTCTAGTTCACAGAGATTGGACTACCTGTGAATGTTCAGCTATTAAGAAAGCAGTAGCTGAGATTACAGCAAAGAAATTTACTAGTAAATATTTGTTTTATTTCTTTACAAAATGAAGTTACCCCCATGGACCTTTACTGAAAAATAGCCTAAAAATAGACAAGTAATAATCCAAGAAGTGCAAGTATCGCACACATTACCCGCAACTGGATTGCATGTGATCCGTATAGAAATGGTTATCGCATGCACTCGATTGCAGTGTATGTAATGTAGCCAGCCACATTGACATGCACTTCCTGGATTCTACATGGCTAACAGATCGCAAACCATTAGCACATGAGAAAACGGAGCAGTGTGGCCTTGCCCTTAAACTGCATTTTACAGGCAAAAATACACTTTGAATCCTACAGCTGGATATTCATTGAACTGTTGTTCTTTTTTGACACAACAGTAAATGAAGATAAACCAACAAAAACAATTAAAACATTTACCTGAAAACTGCAAGGCTAAGGGACCATAGGACAAGGGGTTTTCTTAGTTCAAACTTCTCCCTTTGTTTCATTAAATGTCGTCCACCAAATATGAAGGCAGCATATAATGCGGAAAACAGGAATGATTTTTTCCTGGAAAGGAAAAATATTAGATGTACATTAAACGTGGAGAAATATCAACACTGTTATACATTGTTTAAAACATTTGCAAGCTCAACATTATTGTCTTAACCTATAAACCCAGAGGAGTATTTACACATCAGGAGCCTGTAGGCACAACAATGGATTCCATTAGCCCCACCCCTAAACACAGGCCACACCCCAAACCACACCCATTTTCTTTTTTTTTTTGGAAACACAATAGACTATATAGAGGTGGGATTGACAACCACCCCTCCCACCACAGGCATCCCTAGGCATGTGCCTAATGATAAATCCAGGCCTCTATATAACTATTGGGTTAGCTGGATAATAAAAGGCCAATCCCAGCTGTTGGATCCACTGCCAATGTATGATGACAGACTTATTCATCTGTATTAAATTGACAGAATAAGGAAAATGCATGCAAATTCTCTGCACCTGTACCCTTACCCTACAAGCATGTAAAATATATCTGTATGTTCTGAATAGTATGAATGGATCATGCCAAACAGGGTAAAACGGCAAACAGCTGGTTTATTTTTCAGCGACTCCACTTAGAACGAATAATATTGTATTAATAAACATAATATTGTTTCTTTTTATTTTTAGGGACCTTGCCACTAAACTTTATACCTCACAGCATCTCTTGTAAATAACTTTTAAAGAGTAAGTGGTCCAAAAATGACAGGAATTGCTTTCCTAAGAATTTTTGCAATTTACTTCCATTATTTTTTTTACATTGTTTTGAAGATATTTACATGTTTATGTGCAATATGGTAGCAGCATCACCAGATACCCTGCACTTCCTGCTTCCTGTTCTGAAACCATTACTAAACTAAAACGTGTGAACCATTTGACAATCCCTCTTCCCCTAGTCTTCATCCACGTGGACCCCCATGGCCCATCCCCTTGAAACCTCTGTGGCCCCTCCCACTCCTCCTTCAGTCACTGTAGTTAAATCTCTTCCTAGTTTCTTTTGTTTTCTTCTGCACTGAGCATGTGCCAACCACAGGAACTAATATTTGTGACCGCAGATTCAGAACCTCCCACCCCCTAACTTTCTGATCAGTAAAGATGGCCTTTCATTTAAAATCAACTTGTTTGGAGACCACAGTTCTCCTTTAAAGACAGTATTTTGCAAGGTGGATTTAATTATGGTAAATTCACAAAGAAAGCATGTTAAAAATGCATTCAAACAATACAAGGGACTTTCCAGGGTACATAATTCTGAATTGACTTGTACATAGTTGGATGACTAGCGAAACGTCTTCAAGTACTGAACTTCAAGTCCAGTTGATCTAACTGAATACAACAGATATACTATGACCTAGATGAATGAGAACCTTCAGAAGCAAAGTAACCCCACTTTCTTACAGCATAGAACTGGAACTGTTTCAAAGAAAGTGTAGAATTGTTATAGAATAGAACAGAGCTATGAAAAAACTTTAAGTCATCCAATCTCTAAACAGTAGGATACATCTTATTAAACAAGAGTAAAAATGCAAAATCTCTGTTTGTTGTGTTCTGTTTAGCTAGATTAGTAGCTGTATGAGACGTTAAACTGTCTTATCTAGATCTCATTTCAGAGTTATGTAGTAGAAGACCCCACAAATGCTGGGTTTCGTTTTATTTACGTTTAACAAAGAGGCTCCCAGGCTGTGTAAAGTTGCTTACAAACCCACAATCCAGCGCCGGTAAGTCCACGTCTCTGCTGCTGCTGCACGTGCCCTATACGTGCACGAGCAGCAGTAGCAGAGGCTCATTCAGGAATGACAGTCAGCCATTGGACATGACGTCACTGTCATGGCCGTGACGCAGGGCTCTTACCCAGAAGTACCTGGGAGCTGCAGGGTTGGAGCATGGGTTTGCAAGCAGCTTTACACAGCCTGGGAGCATCTTTGTTAAACGTAAGTAAAACGAAACCCAGCTTTTGGGGGGTGTCCTACTACATACTGGACTATTGTAAGAGGGGTGGACATGCCCTTTAAGGTAGGTACACACAGTAAAGATTTTTGAAAGATGACAGACAGGATCTGCATAAAAGACCTTTATCGCCGCCATTTTGGCAAATATGGACGTTTCTCAATTTATAAAGCAGTGATAACCTTTATTTTATTTATTTAATGCTGAAAATGTGGCAAAAATTTGAGTTCAGCTCAAATGATGGTAAATAGGTAATACTCCCTGGTGGATTTTCAAAGTAGTATAAAATTGGTTAATACACACTGAACACCTATCTTTGTTAAATAAAAATAGCCTAACACATGTGGTGTTTTTTTTCAGCATAAAATATGATAAATAGTGTAAAACTCACCCAGGCAAATTTTCTCTATTTTATTTCTCTATTTTATTAATAGGACTAATTAATATGGGAAAATACCATAGTGCTGTGTAAGAAATAGTCATGTTAAAGGAACTTTCCAGTTAGTAATGATGTTTCATGAAAACTCTGGTAAAACTACAAAAAATGCAACAAACGTCAGAAAAGGCAAAATTTCACCTATTTATAAATTTCACCTTTGGTCTGGTAATGGCCGACACTAAAGAAAATTTCTCTTTTCACCGTGATTCCACCCTGTGAAAGCTAATCTTTTTATAAATACGCCCAAAATATCGCTCTTTGTCTTGCCATGCCCTGCAATAGCGAAATGGCGATCATTTATATGCCCCCTAGTTACAGTAAAATAATCTTGGACATCATGATTACATAGATCAATGCAACTAATAAAAACACATACATTATTTAGAAAGGGTTAAAAGTTGGGATTTACTTATAAAGAGAAAGGATTTGTGTAAGCAAAGTGCATATGAACCAAAGATATAATTGAGTTAATTTTATCATATAAACTATGGAACTTTTGATTTATTGTCAGACAAAATAATTCAGTCAACACACCACAACAATATTGTATTCACTTTGCTAAAATAGCTCTGTTTTGAATTGATGCCCCTATACGTATTACACATTAGTTATTTTGTCCATGGCTTGACTGATTCTAAGAATGATCTTCCAACATCACCCAGTACATTCAACTCCTTTTACAAATGATTGCATATTTTATTATTCTCTGCACACTAGGAAAAGGTAGTTTACCCCCTTATATTCTCAATCAATATTTAAGTAGATCATCTCGCTGGATTAAACTACATTCCTGCAAAATCTTGGCCTTGTAAGACTACTATCTTAATGTGGGTACCAAACTGATGAAAAAGTAGATTAGCACAAAGTATTTCATGTAAGTGCCAATTAAACGGGCAATATGGAAGCCCTATAGATTGGTTACTGAAAACTAAACTCTGTAAAACATCTGTGGCACTGTTTTCTGCAGGGCAAATGGAGCAACTTCAAACAGAGGAAGGCCATCTGCTCAACTAAAAGCATAAGCCATAACTTTATAATCTGGAGGTTTTCCCATAGTAATTATGTTGGGAACTATTATTGCTACAAGTTTCAGCTATTTCTATTTATTTATTTTCTTCATAAAATACTGTAACATACCGGTAGTATTAATAAGTTTATAACATTCAGTTTAAATAGTTGGTTTTACTCGCCCCCAAAGTATTAAATTACACTGTGGAGGGTTTTGCAATATTGGATTAAACTAGCATAAATGTTTTCAGAAAATTAAGTCTATTTTTATAGCAAAATTATAGTAAGACAGTGCAAAAGAAAATCTGTCACCTTGTGTGGTTACATGAATGCCATCTGCACTGCATTGGGTCCTAGTGCTATCAGAGTTGTGCTATCCTTGTTAGTCCATATGACTGGGTAGGATGACCTCTGTTCCCGTGTCTAAACAAACGTTTTGCTACAGACAAAATTAAATTATGCAGAGGTCTTGTAATTTTTAGCAGCCCTAACTATACTTATTGCAGGAACTATTTATAATAATGTATTCTAAAGTGTTACAGACAGGTAAGACATACCTCCCAACATTTAAAACACAAAAGAGGGACAGCAAAAAAGGAGCGCGATTGCGGGCGCGTTGCAAATTTTGGCCACAACCCACTTTTATTAGGCCACACCCATTTTCTTAAACCACTCCCATCTTTCATAGGTTACGCCCCCAATTTAAAGATAATCCCATGAAAAAGAGACTATATGCATACGCCACTACCCCCCCACTACCCAGTATGCTAATATCAGTGTTTTATTTGTGTTTGTCTGTATCTGTTTTTTATAGTCTGGTCTGTATATCTATCTTTTTCTGTCTGTCTTTCTACTCTATCATCTATCTATCTTTCTCTGTTCATCTATCTATTTATCTTTCTGTCCATCTACCTACCTACCTGTCTATCTTATGTATTTATCCTTTCTGCTGTCTACCTGTCTATCTATTTGTCTATCTGCCATCTTTTTATCTACCTGTATATTCATTATCTCTGTCTGTCTGTCTACCTACCTGTCTATCTGTATCTTTCTATCTACCTGTTTTCTATCTATCTGTCTGTCTGTGTCAACCTATATCTATCTTTGCCACATACATACGCTTAACCACACATATGACACAAACATGCACTACATACAGACCACAAATATGGACACAAAACTGACACACATACACTGACTGACATACTGAGACACACACACCAGCATACACTGACACACACACATGCATTCATATTGATGCATTCATACCAGCTTCACTGACACACACAGACTCACACATGCACTGATATACTGCGACACACACACAGATATACTGACACTGACACACACACTACATACATGACACACATACACTGATATACGGACACCCCACCACACATGGAGATATGCGACACACACTACAAACATAACACATGTACACTGATATTATTTGGACACTCAGCACGTATACTGACACCACTACACATGCACTGATATACTGACACTACACACATGACACACTCATGCACTGATACACACTACACCCACATACGATATGTACTGAAACACAAGTCTTGTCCCCCCAGGGCACCACTACTGACTAGAAATGAGCATAACTATCTGTGCCTACCTGCCCTTACTGGAAGCTAACACTGGCCCTGTAAGGGAAAATAATGGTTGGTGCCTGTATTTACTGTGTGTGCTGTACTAGTAGTATCTAACTCTGTCACACTGCAATTTCATCTGGGTGTTTAGTAAGTGACTGCACAGATCTCACACAGACCTTCCAGTTTCTCTCTCCCTCTCCAACCTCAATCCCAGCAGCCCGTTCTGGTCAAAGCCCCGCCCCCAGCAGGCAGGACTGGGAGTCTCCAACTGCAGGGTCCTAATGCCTGCTATTGCACTTCCGGTTTAGCGTTTTACCCTGAAAATGGACCAGACACCCGGAAAAAACGGGGCACTGCGGGAACAGAGAGGGGGTGCCGGGACAGCGGGAAAGGACCCCAAAAACGGGACAGTCCCGCTGAAAACGGGACTGTTGGGAGCTATGTAAGATGAACAAAACTATCATCCCAAAATCTGGTTGCCCCACATTTATTTTCAATTAAATACAACAATAAAAGGTTATTTTTTCTTCAGCTGGGAGTTCCTGGAACCCAACAGGTGCTTTCAGCTAGGCCATTACCGTCTGGGGAAATGGGGAATATTCACAGAGACTGATGGGCTCCACTCATAATTGAGAAGCCGTTCAATCGTGTCTGTGCCATGTTTGTACCAAACATTGGAAGCATTGCTTCATTTTTGTAGATTACAAGATTTGCTGCAGTAAAATGTACCAGAACAAAAAATAAACAAAATAAGCAACTTTAGCTGAGCTAAATCTCCATCTATTTACTACACAAATTTTGTTTTTCACGAGTGGGAGGGGGCTGAGTAATGATTTCACAGTGACATCATGGTGGGCGGGCAGAGGCAGAGCTAGGAGCTGGGCCGTGACTGGATGCAGGGTTAGGGGCATAACTGGGTGGGGAGTGCGCATTCCGGGGGCGGCCCTGACTGCAGGATTTGAGATTTTGTCCCTGCAGTCGGGGCAATTCCACCCAAATAGGGAGGCCTGGCAACCATGGTTTGGACCAACAAATAAGGCAGTAATATTTGGCAACGTATATCAGTTGGAATTGGGGGCAGGTAACACTTAAAAGGAAACTATGGTGGGAAAATTAACTTTTTCTTTCTATGTGTTCTATAATTCCCCCCAGCCCCCAGAGTGTCTTTACTTTCTTCAGTTTCCCCCTCTGTACTTAGAGGCACAAATTAGAAGGCAGGCTGCACTCGACTCCCCTTCTTGAAAGCTTTCACTGATTGATGATGGGTCACAAAGAGTAAAGTAAAGTTTACTGTTCCCTTCCTCCGTGTCTCCAGGACAACTTGCTTTCTATTGGCCACTGTGCGTGGGTGTGTTTTTGTAAGTGGTTGAACTTTTAACTCCTACTACACATAAGAAGTTTGCCGGGCAGCCAGTGTTTAGATATGGAGGAAGTAATAGAGGGGTGTAGGAGGGTGCTGAAGAGAGATCTGACACCATGGGAAAAAGTCACTGACCGGCAGAGTACATTAATTTACGTTTGCAATGGGGCAATGTTTTTTTTTTCCACTATTGATGCCCTTCAAATGTGTCAGTTGTGCAACTTCTAAAAGTAAAATGGGATACATTCCTTTTTTAAAAATATTTATTAATTTGTGTGCAAATTTTTCTTTTGGAAAGGGATGTAGCACAGTATGCATACTATGGTAAGTACTACCTTTACTATTCAGAAAAGATTAATAAGTAAACAAATAAAATCAATTTTACATCAGATTGTTTTACAGTAAAATCTACCCCAAATGAGTTTTATAGAAGCACAGCTTGGTAAATATGGTAGCAGTGTTTTCATACAGGCATGGTTTGACTAAATTATGCCAGAAAAAGTATTTTTTGTAGAAAATTTTAATTAATTAAATATTAAGGTTAATTAATATTAAAGGGTTAATTAATTAAATATTAAAGGGTATCTGTACCACAAAATATAAAGTTTTCTGTAGTGTAGGGGACCCCTTGCAACCATTACCGCCATATTTATAAGTTAAAAAAGTGCCCGGAAACGTACTTAACCTTTGTTCCCTCTGCCTCTGCCTCCAATAATACAAACGGAGTAGAATTAGTGATCGGACCGGCAGCCTCATCTGTGATTGGCTGAGAGTCGGCCAATCACAGAAGTGGCTGCTGGCTATTGAGAATGCCAAAAGAACGAAGGTTGGTAAGTCAATTTCTGTTCACTTTTTTAACTAAATACTATGGAAGTTAGGGTTGCAAGGCGGTTCCCTAGACAACAAAAAAGTTATTTTATTGAAAAGCTGATCTGCAGCACAGATGGATCCAGATGGAGGGAGGCAGGGGAAGGGGGGGAAAGAATTCAACTGCGCATGCGAGAATCCCTCCAGGAGGACAGGGAAGGGGCAGCGATGGATAACAAACAGGAAGGCTAATACTCTTCACTTTTCTGGACTTTCAGAAGGCACTGCATGACAACCATAAGGAGCAGAGGAAAAGGTAAGTTTTTTTTTAACACTACACAGTGGGTGGGGCAAGCATGGATATATTTTAGTTTTGGGGTGGACATTCCCTTTTAACTCAATTTTTCCCCCACTTTTTGCATTTCTATAAGTAATAAAAAATGTATATGGAGTGAATGACTGACAATAACTAAATGCCAATATGGCATGGTCTCAGAAGGTCTTTTAGTTTGTTTAGCATTCCAGAGTACCATTGTCTGAAAACCAATGAATGCGGCAGCACTGGGAATGCAGTTTTAGCTATCAGAATAGTATTACATCACACTCTAAATACTGCTTGCAGTTTTTCTTTTGCTAAACAGGGGACCATCACTGATAAGTCGAACGAGCAGGTTACCGCATAAGAAAGCAATATCAACTAGATCAACCACTAGAGGGGAGCACCCACAGTGGGGCCCCATCTTCTTATTTTGTATTATGTGAGCTACAGCCTCCTCCCAGAAAAACCACTGTGGATGAAGCGTGGATAGGGGCCCCATCATAGTTTTGCTGGGGGGCCCAGTGATTCCTAGTTACGCCACTGTCTGACCGGTCAGAGTAAATAAATTGCCCCTTCTCTAGTGTTTCAGCACTGTTTACAGTTGAACTACAGTTGGAAGTTGCCCAACTCTGTAACCCATCATCATGATCGTATTGTTTTAAAGGCACACCAGATGTTTTGGAAACTACAACTCTCAGCATGCTTTGTTTGCTGGGAATTGTAGTTTCTAAACATCTGTAGTGGCAATTAAAATAAAATCCCCTTGCTCATCATTGTAACCCATCATTGTAATATTTTGAGGCACTCCAGATGTTTGGAAAGTACGACTGCCAGCATGCTTTGCTTGCTGGGAGTTGTAGTTCCTAAACTTCTGTATTGACAAATAACATGGCCAACTGTAGCCCCCATAGAAGAATAAGAATATTGTAAAATGGCAACTTTAGCTCACCAATCCCATAGGACCGGCCCGGAGTGAGGGAGGACTCGCTCCTTCCCTGCTCCTCCATAGCAAGACATCAGCGCAAATTATCATTTTAAGCTAGCCATACACAGCCAGATGTTCTTCTGATTCGATTTCCAACCTTAAGGCTGCAAACTTTCCACGGATTTCCCCATGAAATCTGCGGAGTGATTGGGACTGAAGATGGGGATGGCGTAAAATTTTCCACCTGGCCCCGATCTTCATTTTTAGGATAAACCGCTCAACATTGTTGAGACAATGTTCAGAAAAGCGATCCTGTGTATGGAATGCTTTAGATAGATAGAAAGATACAGGATAAATAGACAGACGGACAGATAGATAGATTTAAGAAATGACTAGCTAGAAATGACATTAGGTAAATTGACAGGAATTGTTTTCCTGAGTATTTTTGCAATTTACTTTCATTATTTCTTTTTATATATAGTTTTAAAGGGCATGTCCACCCCCAAAACTAAAATTTAACCCCTTACTGGCCACATCAAGTAGTTTAAAACAATCCTTACCTTACATTCTTGCTCAAAATAGTTCCCCTGCTGTGCCCCTCCAAAGTCCAGGAAACTGCTGTGTAGGAGCAGTGTGTGACTCATATGCTGTGCCTGAGACTTCCTCAACCTCATCAAGGTTGAGGCATGCTCAGTGCAGCCCTCCCTGCCTCTCAGCCAATCACGGACGCGGCTGCCGGTCCCGCCCCCTGCTTTCAATTCCATGCAAGCAGAGGGCCTGAACACTGCAGCAGGGGAGAGAGGGCAGGTAAGTAAGAATTGGGCGACTTTCTAACAATTATATTAATGCGGTTGGGGCTGGGGGAGCATGCCCTACCACATATCAAAAGTTAAATTTTGGGGTGGACATGCCCTTTAAAGATATTTATATTTTTAAGTGTGATATGGTAGTAGCATCACCAGATCCCCTGCACTTCCTGTTTCCTGTTCTGAAACCATGCGACAGTCCCTCTTTCCTGTGTCTTCTCCTACTCATGGGTCCACACAACGTTTTCCGGTTTCTTTTGCTTTCTCCTGAACTGAACATGTGCCAACCGCAGGAAGTAGTATTTGGAACTAGTATTTTTAACCGCAGATTCAGAACCACCCACTCCCTAACTTTCTGATCAGTGATTTCTTTATATCTTGAGCTGTGCAGCACATAGAGGTGGCTCATTTTAAAGGTAGGGACCTGGCCTTTCATTTAAAACCAATCCTTTTTTTTAAGATAGTAAATTAATAAGGGGGAGCTTGAATATGAAAACATATTGGATTATTTACTATTACGCACGCTAGAGAAAAGACGCTTGCGTGGGGATATGATTACTGAGTATAAATACATTAACGGGCCATACAATAAACTATCTGGGGCATTGTTCACCAATAGAACATTTCAGAGGACATGCAGACATCCCTTAAGAAGAAAAGATGTTTAGTCTTCAAGTTTGGAAAGGGGTTTTTCACTGTGAGAACAGTGAAGAACAGTGGATGTTGTTATGACAGTTTCATTGGACATTTTTAAAAAAGGCTGGATGAGTTTCTGCAAACAAGGGATGTTGCAAGTTACTTGTAATGATATATAAAGTAGAGTTGATTCAGGGATATTTCCGATTGCCACTTGGAGTCAAGAAGGAATTCCCCCCCTTCATAGATTGGGGGGGGGGGGTTGTCTTCCTCTGGATCAACAGTTAGGCAGGAAATGTGGGTATTGCGGAGCAAGTTGAACTGGATGGACAATGTCTTTATTAAACCTCAAGTACTATACTATAATATACACATATATATTATAGATAGAATGACAGATAATTATAGATATAGGGACAGATATAGGTACAGATAGTTGGAAATAGGGACAGATATATATGCAACATAGATATTTCATTTTAGTTATATTTTATTCTTGCTGTGTAGTATTTTCCTTTCACTGCGCAATGCGTTAAGATATTAAATCATTTTGTGGAGTTGACCACTAGGTCAGCATATTCTAATAAGACTAGGGAATGAACACAACGCTGCAGGCAATGTCCATGAGATGCTGACTTAAAATGAATGCAACCAGAATCAGCAATTTCAATTCCATAAACAGTATTTAGAAACTTCCAATGGGGCAGCATGTGCTACTGAGAAAGATTTTGTGATGAATCATTAAAGACAATATAGCAGTAGTTAGGTGTAGAGGTGCAAAATAACAATATAGCATATTGCACCGTACCTAGTTCTGTCTGAAAGTTGGAGATATGGTGCTGCTACTCGTAGTTGATAATAAGTGTCTGATTTATGTGGAACAATTTAGCTTTTCATTTGCTTTTAGTTATTAAGCAGTTTCTAGCTAAAACAAATACAAATCACCCATTGTGACCGTATTCTTTGGGTTATTTTTGCTTAGGTTGCGAGCCATCTAGCCATGTTTTCTTTGACATTAAACTGCAGTTGAGTTGTGCATTCAAATCAAACTGCACACCAATCGCAAAATGTATGGGCCTGACGAGAATTTTGCAGAAACGTTGAACGTTAAGAATCACTGTTTGGAAGTTAAGCACCCTCCTGCCCCTTCTTAACGTTGTGCTAACTAATTTACGCTAGCGCAACGTTAAGGCTTGCTTTGCGGCGGCTGCATGAGATCCAGAACAGGAACTTGCTCAGCCGTCACAAACCTATTTACCAGAGGCTGTGCGGCTCTTTAAAGACGTAAGTATTTAACGCCACTAATAGCTGGCGTTAAATACTTACGTCAGGGTGAGATTCACCCTGAGAGGTGCGCAGCCTCTGGTAAATCCCGAACAACAATGTAGATCGGTTATATCGAAAAAACAAAGATCGGCCAGGCAGAAGATTTTCCACTGACCACCATCTTGAGTCCACATCTCTCTATAGATTTCCTGGAGAAATCTGTGGAAAGATCAGAGGCTCAAGGTTGTTCTTCCAATCCTTGCACACGATCAGAAGAACGTCTGGCCGTGTATGTCTAGCTCTAGACGTTAGATAGATTAGTCGTTTGTCTATGGACAGATCTCTAATCTAACTAGCGTATGGCCAGCATTAGGATGTGTACTGTCTGGTTAAAACCTGTATTAGCTCTGTTTAGCTTGCTTCAGTTAAAACAATCAATATCTGCCAATTAGACAACTTCCCTTATTACAACTTGAATGTCCACTGCTAATTACGTCTGAAGCAAAAGGTGTAAAAAAAAATTCTCACTGATTAATCACAGTCACTTCACAGAAAAGGTTTTTAATTGGTGACTGAACGAGTAAATTGTTTGTTCTGTAGGAATGATGTTCTAACTTTAATAATGAGGTTTTATCATGCCAGAATTTCCAAGCAAAGATGAAAATACTAATTAAATGATGTTACATGACATTTTAACTTAGTATTGAGCATCAAATAATTATGTTGGCCATACACTTGCCTAGCATTACCTCAAATTGACTATAATTCTAAATGTCGAATCTGTGGTAATGCCGAGCCAAAAAGAAGTATCTTACCTTGTGACATTACTGGCCAGATAATGTTTTGTGACCTGTGTTTACCTGTAAGGTCAGTTGCAAAGTAATCAAGTTGGGCGGTTTTCTGGAACGCTGTTAAAGCGACGCCGCGTCATAGATAGGTATAAAAAAAGTACGGCTGACATTAGTCCTTACTGTAATCAATCTAATATATATGATAATCTTCTGAACTTGAAAGGATAAGTTTATTTTTAAACACAAATGCATACACAATATCTCTGTATGGGGCAGTGTTTTGTTACACCAGGAAGTAAAAAAGCTCAAATTTGTCATAACTAGATCGTAGAACATGCTGCAAGTCATTTACCTACTCTACTCTACTCTACTGATTCTGTTGCTGTCACGTTATACCTAATGCTTTTAACCATTAGTCAAAAAACATGCTATTTTATCTATGCTGAAACATTTAGCCTACCACAAGGGAAATTTATGTAACATAGAAATTACTCCCAAAAGTGAATTAAAGGGCATGTCCACCCCAAAACTATAATCCCCCAAACTACTGGCCCCACCATGTAGTGTAGTTTAATCCTTACCTCACATCCCAACTCCATCTGGTTCTCCTGTAGTCCCCCCAAAGTTCCAAAACTGACCACCAGGAGGCTAGCAGGTCCATATAGGACACTGCCTGCTACCTGGCCTCCGGAGATTCCTGCCATGCGTGCTGCAGCCCTTCTCCCCCTTCTCCCCCCTCCCTTCCCGTTCTGCTATCCCTCCCCCTAGCGTAAACCCCTTTGCTATCCCTTCCCTATGTCCCCCAGCCCCAACCGCATACTTTTATTTTAAAAAGCTCCCCAATGTTTTACTTACCTCTCGCTTTCCTACGCGGAAGGAGCTGCCGGCAGCCGCGTCCGTGATTGGCTGCCGCTCAGCCAATCACAGACGCGGCTGCCGGTCCCGCCCCTCTGCTTGCATTTCCTCACAAGCAGAGGGCCGGGAGCACGGCGCAGGAAAGAAGGGAAGGTAAGTAGAGTTTGGGGGGGCTTTCTAAAAAAAAAATGTATGCGGTTGGGGCTGGGAGCCCAGGGGGGATCACATATTAATTTTTTTATTTTAGGGTGGACATAGCCTTTAAGATTAACCCTGATCCTAAAAGTAATATTGAAATAAAGCACACAAAGGAAATAAATTTAAGTTAAATAATTTAGGAATATATAATACCCCAATATTCATAACATAGCTGGGTTATAAATAGCAATAGATCTAATTTATCCTCAACTTCACTGATGCATTGGGCTACCCTATGCACAGCATAGGGAGAATGCTTGGGACTGTGTGTTTCCATCGACCATCTAAAATCTAAAACATTGAATAACCTAGATTGCTGCATTATTCTTCCCTTTGTGTTGGACTTTAGCCTTAAAAGAGCCAATGGGTCTATCAAATTAACAAACGTTAAAGGGGAAGTTCAGTGCAAATACATATGCTTTTAAGAAAAAAGAGCAGTCATTTTCAATCCCAATGACCCTAATCTGCCAATTCAGCATTTTGTCTGTGTATAAATAAATGCAACCGAAATACTAACTTTCTGTTTGCAGGACCCCTAATAGAGTCCATTATCATCTTGCCCTTGACCCAGCACCTGGGTTGATTCAGTTGCTCAGTAGAGATCTGAGCATCTTTGACCCACCCAACAGCCAATCAGTAGAAGTTACTGTTAGGAACATTCCAGGGAAGTAGTGCATCCTGGGAAGAAGAAGGAACTTTGGAAACTGAAATGGCAGCTCACTAATGTCAACAGCAGGGAATAGCAAAGGGTATGAAATCAACTGATTTTTCAAAATGGGAGAGAATATGTACATTAGTTAGTTATGCATAATACAAACCGAGAATTTTTAAAATATTGTTATTTTCCACTGAACCTTCCCATTAAGAATAAACAGTACCAGGTCAAACAGTTTATTTGACAAGGATCCTTTCTGAAATATTATAGGCTGCAGGGATTATCCACCTCTGACATCACTGCCAAGCAGATTACTGTTGTTTCAGTAGTGCTTTATAAATAAAACTATACATACATACAACTACAGTAACTGAAGTAAAAGAATAATTAAACTTACCTCCCCTTTGCTTCTCTTCCACCAGGGCAGCATAGTACCCATGGTGAGGACCTAAAATCGCTTAGTCCTCACCCTGGGTACTTTCCCTAACTCCTGCACTTACCTCCTTTAAAATACTAATGCATTATTAAACGCAATCTTTTAGAACACAAAAATAACTACTAAACTTGTTTTAAACAGTTTTTTTCTTTCCAAAGTTTAGAGAACATGTCTCCTTTTAAAAAACACAGAGCTGGACCATCAGCCTACAGTACCATTGGACCGTCACAATAATTATATGAAGCATATTAGGAAAAAAGCTATTGCCTCAAAAAAATACATTTATTTATGGTATTTAGAATGTGCATTTGAGTAACAAAAAGACTCCTTTGCAGCAAGCCCAATAAAACTACCCTATTGTAATGCACCTTCTTGTGGGTTCACATTTTCTAAATAATTCTGGTGCCATTGTAAGGAAACAAAGAATTCCAGTGTAGGCAAACAATTGTCAAAGGCACATGTGATGCAGTATAGCCAAGCATACCACTATCAAATACTCTGAGCACAACTAAAATTAAATCTCCACTTATCTGAAAGGACAACTCCACAGAAAAAATGTACCTTTTAAAAATGAAAAGTACCTGGGGCAGGAAGTTGGCACTAATTATTACCCCATTGAAGAGTTAGTGTCCTGGGTTTTCCTATATTAAAGATAGTGGTGAAGCCAGGAGGAATCTTGGCAGAAGCAGTTTTTGTCGTGCTGACACTCATCGAAATTCCAGGTACTTTTCATTGTAACATTTTTTTTTTTTAAACAGTTCACCTTTAAAGGGTATGTCCATCTAAAACATAAAGGGGACCTACATATTTTAAAGACACCATTGAAGAGGTATTAAATGTTGCGCAAAAAAAGTCGCACAGCTTAAAAAAAAATTGCGACATGGTGCAGGCAGTGTAAAACCTTCGCTAACACGTTAGTACATAGGTTAGCTTGATTTTAGCGATTGTTTTCTCATTAGTGCGGGATATTGCATATCCCTGGAAATTTTTCAGTAGTGTAGCCACCCCCCTCCCAACCCTAAACGCATGGTTTGCATGTTCAAAAAGCACAGGCTTCCCTGCGCATGCCAAAGTACACCAGGAGGACAGGGAGGAGGCACACAGAGACAGCTCCTACTCTTCGGTTTGGACTTTGGACAAGCAGTGCAGGACAACTATTTGGAGCAGAGTAAGGTAAGGATTTTTTAACACTACACAGTGGGGCCAGCAGTGGGTTTTCCAAGTAACATTCCATCAATGATCCCCCATTTGGTCATTATGTATTCACCAAAAGTTATGTCCAATCCTTCAGGATATGTGGGTACCTGTATAGCCAATTTAGTCCATTACTTCTTTCTAAACTTCCGTATTATAAAAACTACTAAAATAAGTGTCAATCACTTATAGTTATGTCCCTGCGTAAAATTTCTCAACTTCAAAAGATATTTGATCTTCATTTGTATATCACGCACTACAATGTTATAAACATTAAAAGGAATCCAGTCCTTTGTATAAAAAAAATTAATGTTTTAGAAGAAATAAAGCAATAAAATAGTTATTTAGTGGTAAATCAAGACAGACTGATGCTCTTGGACCATTAGGTCCTTTTTTATACTGGCCATACACTACCACGATATTACACCAATTCAATATTCAGTCTGAGATAAATTTTTAATTAAAGTGTAATGTCGAGTGGAGTAGCCGTTTTAACTGCCGGCATTCCTATGACGTATCCCAAATGGTTCAGGTTTACGATTGTAAGTAAAATCAATATAATACTGCAAATTAATCGGGCCAGGCATTTGCTGGAACATAAGGAGTTTGTAATGCATGGAAAGCTACATACATTTACATTTTGTAGCTGATTGTGCAAGTTAAATAAAATGTGTAAATTTCGGTTGTATTAAAAGTAAATTCCTTTGTATGTTAAATAATAGATTAATGTGATTAGAAGACCCTCAGACAGGATATTACGGACAAATAACCTTTTTAAAGCTGGGTACACACGATTAGATATTTCGGTCCGATCGACCGATAGTTCAGTGTATCGGTCGATCGGACCGAAATTATCGAATCCGAATGTGCCCATGTCCGATCGACCGTTCGTCCGAATCGGACGAAAGGACGATCGGACAGGGTGGAAAACCTCGTCCGATCGTGCGGTCCTCTATGGACCGCACGATCGGTCGCGGTGACTATCGGACGCGGCTGCTTTTGCCGCGACCGACAGTCCTTCCTCCTGGCCGACCGTTCGAAAGTATCGAACGGTCGGTCAGGAGGAAAAATCGCTAGGTGTGTACCTAGCTTAAATCCTTAAAGGGTATATCCAACCCCTCAACAAAATTTTTTTTTTTGAACAGAAGACCCCCCAAAACCTAGACCTCACTAGGTTTAAAGTATTCAAATCAGACTATATACATACTTACCAGCCCTCGTTTCCTTGAAGCCTAATGCTTGTCTTCCATGCACGGCAACAAGCAGAAAGGGCCAGATCGGCATCCGTGTCAGTGATTGGCTTAGATGCATTATCTCAGCCAAACACTGATGCGGATGTCAGTCCGGTCCCTTCTGCTTGCTTCCGTTCAAGGAAAAGGTACTGGTGTAGAAGGCAGCGAGGGAATGTGGGCTGGTAGAGATGTATAGAGGCAGATTTAACCACTTTAAACCTAGCGAGGTCTGGGTTTTGGGAGGGTCTTCTGTTTTTACTTTACATAAAGCTAGAAAGGAATACAAAAAGGTAAATTCGCAACAGAGTACACCTTACCTTATTGCAAACCTACTTTTTATTTATGTTTAAATTAGATTAAATATTGATGTCAATAATTCTAGTCCTAGTTAGGGCTATGTAGCGAGAGCCACTATCGTGGGGCTGCAATAGTGTCTCCATGCATATTGCCTCAAATATTTCAGCTCATTCAGAACAAGCAGGCCAGCAAAAAATTTACCACCGAAGATGAAAAAAGGCAAAATACCGGCTTTATCATTTAATTCAAAGGAAGAAAATTGGAAGCAGATTTGTGTAAACCTAATGGTATCAGCAGTTTATTTTTTTTTTAATTTTTAGTTATTTTTGTGTGCAAGAAAGCTGCAATGCTATACGGTAATACACTATGAGGCACAACACAAGTTAAACAGGAACATCTATTCATCATACCTGGCTCTGGATTCTGCTGACTCCACAAAGACTAATTATCAGCTTTAAAGGAGATGGAGGAGAATGGAGTGAAAACAGTTATGCTTTTCAGATTGTAGATGACTATACAGCATTAAATCAGTAATAAATCTTATTGTCTAACTCGGGAAGGGGAATATAATTTTTGCTGTTTATAAAATAAAAAGGCAGCACTATTTTAATTGGTTTTCCTAAATATAATCAAACACAGAGATTGTATCTTGAGAAAAGCCAATGAAAAGCAATGAAATCTGTTATATGCAGAATGAGTGGAGGGGGGGGGGGGGAGGACACACAGATACCCAGTGTCTTTTTGACAAGCTACAAACATTACATGTAATAGAATATAAACATAAAATTCAGTATGGCTCTATTACTGTATGGGACAACTGTATGGGAATTCTGCTGTCCATTTAAAGGGCATGTCCACCTCCAAAACTAAAATTTAACCCCTTACTGGCCACATCAAGTAGTTAAAACAATCCTTACTTTACATTTCTACTCAAAATAGTTCCCATTCTGTACCCCCCAAAGTCCAGGAAAATGCTGTGTAGGAGCAGTGTGTGACTCATGCTGTGCCTGAGTCTGCCTCAACATCGTCAAGGTTTGAGGCATGCTCAGTGCAGCCCTCCCCCTCCCTCCCGTTTTTCTCTGCCTCCCCCTAACATTAAACCCTTTAGGTATGCGGTAGGGCATGCTCCCCCAGCCCCAACCGCATTAATATAATTGTTAGAAAGTCCCCCAATCTTTACTTACCTTCCCTCTCTCCTCCGCTGTTCAGAACTCCCGGCAGCCGCAACCGTGATTGGCTGTCTCTCAGCCAATCACGGACGCGGCTGCTGGTCCCGCCCCTGCTTGCAATTCCATGCAAGCAGAGGGCCGGAACACTGCGGCGGAGGAGAGAGGGAGGTAAGTAAGTATCGGGGGACTTTCTAACAATTATATTAATGGGCTGGGAGAGCATGCCCTACCGCATATCAAAAGTTTTTATAAGGGGTGGACATGCCCTTTAAAGGGCAACTGATGCCTCGAAACAATACAGAATCAGAAGGCAATCTTTTCAACAATACATTCTGTATTGTTTTGAGGCACCATTTGCCCTTTAAATTGACAGTAATCCCATACATTAACCCAATTCTTTGGCATTCCAGATGTTCGAAAACTACCCCCCCCCTCGTCTTCTACTCTGCCTGACATCACTCAGCGCTGGGAAGTGAGACAGGCGCTGAGTAGTGACATCAGCCGCAACAGGGGAGCACCACAGTGGGGCCCCATCTTCTTATTTTGTATTAGTTGAGCTACAGCCTCCTCCCAGAAAAAACCACTGTGGATGAAGCGTGGATAGGGGTCCCCATCATAGTTTTGCTGGGGGGCCAGTGATTCCTAGTTACGCCACTGTCTGACCGTCAGAGTAAATAAATTGCCCCTTCTCTAGTGTTTCAAGCACACTGTTTTACAGTGTTGAACTACAAGTTGGAAGTTGCCCAACTCTGTAACATAATCATGATCGTAATTGTTTTAAAGGCACACCAGATGTTTTGGAAACTACAACTCTCAGACATGTTTGTTTGCTGGGAATTGTAGTTTCTAAACATCTGTAGTGGCAATAAAATAAAACCCTTGCTCATCATTGTAACCCATCATTGTAATATTTTGAGGCACTCCAGATGTTTGGAAAGTACGACTGCCAGCATGCTTGCTTGCTGGGAGTTGGTAGTTCCTAAACTTCTGTATTGACAAATAACATGGCCACTGTAGCCCCCTAGAAGAATAAGAATATTGTAAAATGGCAACTTTAGCTCACCAATCCCATAGGACCGGCCTGCCCGAGTGAGGAGGACTCGCTCCTTCCCTGCTCCTCCATAGCAAGACTCAGCGCAAATTATCATTTTAAGCTAGCCATACACAGCCAGATGTTCTTCTGATTCGATTCTCCAACCTTAAAGGCGCAAACTTTCCACGGATTTCCCATGAAATCTGCGGAGTGATTGTGGACTGAAGATGGGGATGGCGTAAAATTTTCCACCTGGCCCGATCTTCATTTTTAGATGAAACCGCTCAACATTGTTGAGACAATGTTCAGAAAAGCGATCCTGTGTATGGAATGTCTTTAGATAGATAGAAGATACAGGATAAATAGACACGACGGACAGATAGATAGATTAAGAAATGACTAGCTAGAGAAATTAGGTAAATTGACAGAATTGTTTTTCCTGAGTATTTTTGCAATTTACTTTCATTATTTCTTTATTATAGTTTTAAAAGATATTTATATTTTTAAGTGTGATAATGGTAGTAGCATCACCAGATCCCCTGCACTTCCTGTTCCTGTTCTGAACATGCGACAGTCCTTCTTTCCTGTGTCTCTCCTACTCATGGGTCCACACACGTCGTTTTTCCGCGTTCTTTTGCTTTCTCCTTGCCACTGAACATGTGCCAACCGCAGGAAGTAGTATTTGGAACTAGTATTTTTAATAAACCGCAGATTCAGAACCACCCACTCCCTAACTTTCTGATCAGTGATTTCTTTATATCTTGAGCTGTGCAGCACATAGAGGTGGCTCATTTTAAAGGTAGGGACCTGGCCTTTCATTTAAAACCAATCCTTTTTTTAAGATAGTAAATTAATAAGGGGAGTTGAATATGAAAACATATTGGATTATTTACTATTACGCACGCTAGAGAAAAGACGCTGCGTGGGGATATGATTACTGAGTATAATACATTAACGGGCCATACAATAAACTATCTGGGCATTGTTCACCCAATAGAACATTTCAGAGGACATGCAGACATCCCTTAAGAAGAAAAAGATGTTTAGTCTTCAAGTTTGGAAGGGGTTTTCACTGTGAGAACAGTGAGAGACAGTGGATGTTGTTATGACAGTTTCATTGGACATTTTTTAAAAAAGGCTGGATGAGTTTCTGCAAACAAGGGATGTTGCAAGTTACTTGTATGATATATAAAGTAGAGTTGATTCAGGGATATTTCCGATTGCCATTGGAGTCAAGAAGGAATTCCCCCCCCTCATAGATTGGGGGGGGGGGTTGTCTTCCTCTGAATCAACAGTTAGGCAGGAATGTGGGTATTGCGGAGTAGTTGAACTGGATGGACAATGTCTTTATTAACCTCAAGTACTATACATAATATACACATATATATTATAGATAGATGACAGATAATTATAGATATAGGGACAGATATAGGTACAGATAGTTGGAAATAGGGACAGATATATATGCAACATAGATATTTCATTTTAGTTATATTATTCTTGCTGTGTAGTATTTTCCTTTCACTGCGCCATGCGTTAAGATATTAAATCATTTTGTGGAGTTGACCACTAGGTCAGCAATTCTAATAAGACTAGGGATGAACACAACGCTGCAGGCAATGTCCATGAGATGCCTGACTTAAAATGAATGCAACCAGAATCACAATTTCAATCCAAACAGTATTTAGAAACTTCCAATGGGGCAGCATGTGCTACTGAGAAAGATTTTGTGATGAATCATTAAAGACAATATAGCAGTAGTTAGGTGTAGAGGTGCAAATAACAATATAGCATATTGCACCGCTACCTAGTTCTGTCTGAAAGTTGGAGAGATGGTGCTGCTACTCGTAGTTGATAATAAGTGTCTGATTTATGTGGAACAATTTAGCTTTTCATTTGCTTTTAGTTATTAAGCATTTCTAGCTAAAACAAATACAAATCACCCATTGTGACCGTATTCTTTGGGTTATTTTTGCTTAGGTTGCGAGCCATCTAGCATGTTTTCTTTGACATTAAACTGCAGTTGAGTTGTGCATTCAAATCAAACTGCACACCAATCGCAAAATGTATGGGCCTGACGAGAATTTTGCAGAAACGTTGAACGTTAAGAATCACGTTTGGAAGTTAAGCACCCTCCTGCCCCTTCTTAACGTTGTGCTAACTAATTTACGCTAGCGCAACTTAAGGCTTGCTTTGCGGCGGCTGCAAGAGATCCAGAACAGGAACTTGCTCAGCCGTCACAAACCTATTTACCAGAGGCTGTGCGGCTCTTTAAAGAACGTAAGTATTTAACGCCACTAATAGCTGGCGTTAAATACTTACGTCAGGGTGAGATTCACCTGAGAGGTGCGCAGCCTCTGGTAAATCCCGAACAACAATGTAGATCGGTGATATCGAAAAACAAAGATCGGCCAGGCAGAAGATTTTCCACTGACCACCATCTTGAGTCCACATCTCTCTATAGATTTCCTGAGAAATCTGTGGAAAGATCAGAGGCTCAAGGTTGTTCTTCCAATCCTTGCACACGATCAGAAGAACGTCTGGCCGTGTATGTCTAGCTCTAGAGTTAGATAGATTAGTCGTTTGTCTATGGACAGATCTCTAATCTAACTAGCGTATGGCCAGCATTAGGATGTGTACTGTCTGGTTTAAAACCTGTATTAGCTCTGTTTAGCTTGCTTCAGTTAAAACAATCATATCTGCCAATTAGACAACTTCCCTTATTACAATTGAATGTCCACTGCTAATTACGTCTGAAGCAAAAGGTGTAAAAAAAATTCTCACTGATTATCACAGTCACTTCACAGAAAAGGTTTTTAATTGGTGACTGAACGAGTAAATTGTTTGTTCTGTAGGAATGATGTTCTAACTTTAATAATGAGGTTTTATCATGCCAGAATTTCCAAGCAAAGATGAAAATACTAATTAAATGATGTTACATGACATTTTAACTTAGTATTGAGCATCAATAATTATGTTGGCCATACACTTGCCTAGCATTACCTCAAATTGACTATAATTCTAATGTCGAATCTGTGGTAATGCCGAGCCAAAAAGAAGTATCTTACCTTGTGACATTACTGGCCAGATAATGTTTTGTGACCTTGTTTACCTGTAGGTCAGTTGCAAGTAATCAAGTTGGGGGTTTTCTGGAACGCTGTGTAAAGCGACGCCGCGTCATAGATAGGTATAAAAAAGTACGGCTGACATTATCCTTACTGTAATCAATCTAATATATATGATAATCTTCTGAACTTGAAGGATAAGTTTATTTTTAAACACAAATGCATACACAATATCTCTGTATGGGGCAGTGTTTTTGTTACACCAGAAGAGTAAAAAAGCTCAAATTTGTCATAACTAGATCGTAGAACATGCTGCAAGTCATTTACCTACTCTACTCTACTCTACTGATTCTGTGCTGTCACGTTATACCTAATGCTTTTAACCATTAGTCAAAAAACATGCTATTTTATCTATGCTGAAACATTTAGCCTACCACAAGGAAATTTATGTACATAGAAATTACTCCCCAAAAGTGAATTAAAGGCAGTCCACCCCCAAAACTATAATCCCCCACCCCAACTACTGGCCCCCACCATGTAGTGTAGATTTAATCCTTACCTCACATCCCAACTCCATCTGGTTCTCCTGTAGTCCCCCCCAAAGTTCCAAAAACTGACCACCAGGAGGCTAGCAGGTCCATATAGGGACACTGCCTGCTACCTGGCCTCCGAGATTCCTGCCATGCGTGCTGCCAGCCCTTCTCCCCCTTCTCCCCCCTCCCTCATCCCGTTCTGCTATCCCTCCCCCTAGCGTAAAACCCCTTTGCTATCCCTTCCCCTATGTCCCCCAGCCCCAACCGCATACTTTTATTTTTAAAAAGCTCCCAATGTTTTACTTACCTCTCCGCTTTCTACTCGGAAGGAGCTGCCGGCAGCCGCGTCCGTGATTGGCTGCCGCTCAGCCAATCACAGACTCGGCTGCCGGTCCCGCCCCTCTGCTTGCATTTCCTCACAAGCAGAGGGCCGGGAGCACGGCAGGAAAGAAGGAAGGTAAGTAGAGTTTGGGGGGGCTTTCTAAAAAAAAAATGTATGCGTTGGGGCTGGGAGCCCAGGGGGGATCACATATTAATTTTTTTATTTTAGGGTGGAACATAGCCTTTAGATTAACCCTGATCCTAAAAGTAATATTGAAATAAAAGCACACAAAGGAAATAAATTAAGTTAAATATTTAGGATATATAATACCCCAATATTCATAACATAGCTGGGTTATAAATAGCAATAGATTAATTTAATCCTCAACTTCACTGATGCATTGGGCTACCCTATGCACAGCATAGGGAGAATGCTTGGACTGTGGTTTCCATCGACCATCTAAAATCTAAAACATTGAATAACCTAGATTGCTGCATTATTCTTCCCTTTGTGTTGGACTTTACCTTAAAAGAGCCAAGGGTCTATCAAAGTAACAAACGTTAAAGGGGAAGTTCAGTGCAAATACATATGCTTTAAGAAAAAAGAGCAGTCATTTTCAATCCCAATGACCTAATCTGCCAATTCAGCATTTTGTCTGGTATAAATAAATGCACGAAATACTAACTTCTGTTTGCAGGACCCCTAATAGAGTCCATTATCATCTTGCCCGACCAGCACCTGGGTTGATTCAGTTGCTCAGTAGAGATCTGAGCATCTTTGACCCACCAACAGCCAATCAGTAGAAGTTACTGTTAGGAACACTTCCAGGGAAGTAGTGCATCCTGGGAAGAAGAAGGAACTTTGGAAACTGAATATGGCAGCTCACTAATGTCAACAGCGGGATAGCAAAGGGTATGAAATCAACGATTTTTCAAAATGGGAGAGAATATGTACATTAGTTAGTTATGCATAAACAAACCAGAGAATTTTTAAAATATTGTTATTTTCCACTGAACCTTCCCATTAGAATAAACAGTACCAGGTCAACGTTATTTGACAAGGATCCTTTCTGAAATATTATAGCTGCAGGGATTATCCACCTCTGACATCACTGCCAAGCAGATTACTGTTGTTTCAGTAGTGCTTTAAATAAATAAATATACATACATACAACTACAGTAACTGAAGTAAAAGAATAATTAAACTTACCTCCCTTTGCTTCTCTCTTCCACCAGGGCAGCATAGTACCCATGGTGAGGACCTAAAATCGCTTAGTCCTCACCCTGGGTACTTCTCCTAACTCCTGCACTTTACCTCCTTAAAATACTAATGCATTATTAAACGCAATCTTTTAGAACACAAAAATAACTACTACTTGTTTTAAAACAGTTTTTTTCTTTCCAAGTTTAGGAACATGTCTCCTTTAAAAAACACAGAGCTGGACCATCAGCCTACAGTACCATTGGACCGTACAATAATTATATGAAGCATATTGGAAAAAAGCTATTGCCTCAAAAAAATACATTTATTTATGGTATTTAGAATGTGCATTTGAGTAACAAAAAGACTCCCTGCAGCAAGCCCAATAAAACTACCCTATTGTAATGCACCTTCTTGTGGGTTCACATTTTCTAAATAATTCTGGTGCCATTGTAAGGAAACAAAGAATTCAGTGTAGGCAAACAATTGTCAAAGGCACATGTGATGCAGTATAGCCAAGCATACCACTATCAAATACTCTGAGCACAACTAAAATTAAAATCTCCACTTATCTGAAAGGACAATCCACAGAAAAAAATGTACCTTTTAAAAATGAAAAGTACCTGGGGCAGGAAGTTGGCACTAATTATTACCCATTGAAGAGTTAGTGGTCCTGGGTTTTCCTATATAAAGATAGTGGTGAAGCCAGAGGAATCTTGGCAGAAGCAGTTTTGTCGTGCTGACACTCATCGAAATCCAGGTACTTTTCATTGTAACATTTTTTTTTTTTAAACAGTTCCACTTTAAGGGTTTGTCCATCTAAAACATAAAGGGGACCTACATATTTTAAAGACACCATTGAAGAGGTATTAAATGTTGCGCAAAAAAAGTCGCACAGCAAACAAAAATTGCGACATGGTGCAGGCAGTGTAAAACCTTCGCTACAACGTTTAGTACATAGGTTGCTTGATTTTAGCGAGTGTTTCTATTAGTGCGGGATATTGCATATCCCTGGAAATTTTTCAGTAGTGTAGCCACCCCCTCCCAACCCTAACGCATGGTTTGCATGTTCAAAAAGCACAGGCTTCCCTGCGCATGCCAAAGTACCAGGAGGACAGGGAGGAGGCACACAGAGACAGCTCCTACTCTTCGGTTTGGACTTTGGACAGCAGTGCAGGACAACTATTTGGAGCAGCGTAAGGTAAGGATTTTAACACTACACAGTGGGGCCAGCAGTGGGTTTTCCAAGTAACATTCCATCAATGATCCCCATTTGGTCCTTATGTATTCACCAAAGTTAGGTCCAATCCTTCAGGATATGTGGGTACCGTTATAGCCAATTTAGTCCATTACTTCTTCTAAACTTCCGTATATAAAAATACTAAAAATAAGTGTCAATCACTTATAGTTATGTCCTGCGTAAAATTTCTCAACTTCAAAGATATTTGATCTTCATTGTATATCAGCACTACAATGTATAAACATTAAAGGAATCCAGTCCTTTGTATAAAAAAAATTATGTTTTAGAAAAATAAGCAATAAAATAGTTATTTAGTGGTAATCAAGACAGACTGATGCTCTTGGACCATTAGGTCCTTTTTTATTACTGCCATACATACACACGATATTACACCAATTCAATATTCAGTCTGAGATAAATTTTTAATTAAAGTGTAATGTCGAGTGGAGTAGCCGTTTAACTCCGGCTCCTTGACGTATCCCAAATGGTTCAGGTTTACGATGTAAGTAAAATCAATATAACTGCCAAATTAATCGGGCCAGCATTTGCTGGAACTAAGAGTTTGTAATGCATGGACAGCTACATACATTTACATTTTGTGCGTGATTGTGCAAGTTAAATAAATGTGTAAATTTCGGTTGTATTAAAAGTAAATTCCTTTGTATGTTAAATAAAGATTAATGTGATTAGAGACCTCGCAGACATTACGGAAAATAACCTTTTTAAAGCTGGGTACACACGATTAGATATTTCGGTCCGATCGACCGATAGTTCAGGTATCGTCATCGGACCAATATCGAATCCGAATGTGCCCTGTCCGATCGACCGTCGTCCGAATCGGCGAAAGACGATCGGACAGGGTGGAAAACTCGTCCATCGTCGGTCCTCTATGGACGCACGATCGGTGCGGTGATATCGGACGCGGCTGCTTTTGCCGCGACCGACAGTCCTTTCCTCCTGGCCGACCGTTCGAAAGTATGAACGGTGGTCAGGAGAAAAATCCTAGGTGTGTACCTAGCTAATCCTTAAGGGTTATCCAACCCCTCAACAAAATTTTTTTTTTTGAACAGAAGACCCCCCAAAACCTAGACCTCACTAGGTTTAAAGTATTCAAATCAGACTATTACATACTTACCAGCCCTCGTTTTCTTGAAGCCTAGCTTGTCTCCATGCACGGCAACAAGCAGAAAGGGCCAGATCGGCATCCGTGTCAGTGATTGCTTAGATGCATTATCTCAGCCAAACACTGATCGGATGTCAGTCCGGTCCCTTTCTTGCTTCCGTTCAAGGAAAAGGTACTGGTGTAGAAGGCAGCGAGAGGAATGTGGGCTGGTAGATAGTATAGAGGCAGATTTAACCACTTTAAACCTAGCGAGGTCTGGGTTTTGGGAGGGAAAGGAATACAAAAGGTAAATTCGCAACAGAGTACACCTTACCTATTGCAAACTACTTTTTATTTATGTTTAAATTAGATTAAATATTGATGTCAATAATTCTAGTCCTAGTTAGGGCTATGTAGCGAGAGCCACTATCGTGGGGGCTGCAATAGTGTCTCCATGCATATTGCCTCAAATATTTCAGCTCATTCAGAACAAGCAGGCCAGCAAAAAAAATTACCACCGAAGATGAAAAAAGGCAAATACCGGCTTTATCATTTAATTCAAAGGAAGAAAATTGGAAGCAGATTTGTGTAAACCTAATGGTATCAGCAGTATTTTTTTAATTTTTAGTTATTTGTGTGCAAAGAAAGCTGCAATGCTATACGGTAATACACTATGAGGCACACACAAGTTAAACAGGAACATCTATTCATCATACCGGCTCTGGATTCTGCTGACTCCACAAAGACTAATTATCAGCTTTAAAGGAGATGGAGGAGAATGGAGTGAAAACAGTTATGCTTTTCAGATTGTAGATGACTATACAGCATTAAATCAGTAAAAATCTTATTGTCTAACTCGGAAGGGGAATATAATTTTTGCTGTTTATAAAATAAAAAGGCAGCAATATTTAATTGGTTTTCCAAATATAATCAAACACACAGATTGTATCTTGAGAAAAAGCAATGAAAGCAATGAAATCTGTTATATGCAGAATGAGGGGGGGGGGGGGGGGGGAGGACACACAGATACCCAGTGTCTTTTTGACAAGCTACAAACATTACATGTAATAGAATATAAACAAAATTCAGTATGGCTCTATTACTGTATGGGACAACTGTATGGAATTCTGCGTGTCCATTTAAAGGGCATGTCCACCTCAAAACTAAAATTTAACCCCTTACTGGCACATCAAGTGTTAAAACAATCCTTACTTTACATTTCTACTAAAAATAGTTCCCATTCTGTACCCCCAAAGTCCAGGAAAATGCTGTTGTAGGAGCAGTGTGTGACTCATGCTGTGCCTGGTCTGCCTCAACATCGTCAAGGTTTGAGGCATGCTCAGTGCAGCCTCCCCCTCCCTCCCGTTTTTCTCTGCCTCCCCCTAACATTAAACCCTTTAGGTATGCGGTAGGGCATGCTCCCCAGCCCCAACCGCATTAATATAATTGTTAGAAAGTCCCCAATCTTTACTTACCTTCCCTCTCTCCTCCGCTGTTCAGAACTCCCGGCAGCCGCAACCGTGATTGGCTGTCTCTCAGCCAATCACGGACGCGGCTGCTGGTCCCGCCCCTGCTTGCAATTCCATGCAAGCAGAGGGCCGGAACACTGCGGCGGAGGAGAGAGGGAGGTAAGTAAGTATCGGGGGACTTTCTAACAATTATATTAATGCGGTTGGGCTGGGAGAGCAGCGCCTACCACATATCAAAAGTTTTATAAGGGGTGGACATGCCCTTTAAAGGGCAACTGATGCCTCGAAACAATACAGAATCAGAAGGCAATCTTTTCAACAATACATTCTGTATTGTTTTGAGGCACCATTTGCCCTTTAAATTGACAGTAATCCCATACATTAACCCAATTCTTTGGCATTCCAGATGTTCGAAAACTACCCCCCCCTCGTCTTCTACTCTGCCTGACATCACTCAGCGCTGGGAAGTGAGAAGGCGCTGAGTAGTGACATCGCCGCTAGATCAGTACATGCGGAGCGAGTAGCAGCCGGATGCTGGATTGAGTGAGTGATTGATCTCGGCGAGGTTTGGTTTTCAGGCTATTTTTAAAACCTCGGCTTATACTCAAGTATATACGGTAACCAAAATCGGCAAAACCAACAATTACAGTAGGGTTGCTAGTGTCTCAAAATTTTAAACTGTCACATTTACGTATATGTCTACCAGGAAACAAAACTGAATACCTAAAAAAATTAATATCAAACAATTATTATTAGTATACCGTTTATTATATATTAGTAACGTAATACTCGAGTACAGCCGAGGTTTTAAAATAAACCTGAAACTTACCTTGGCTTATACTTGAGTCCAGGTCCTCCTTACCGCGATCAATGTTGCTAAGTCTCTGAATCGGCTGCCGCATGCAACGTAAGTCGTGGGTTTACCAGATGACGTCACTACTCGGCGCTGGGGAGTGAGAGGCGTAGAGGAGTGACGTCAGCCAGCAAATCCACAGGATTACAAGTCATTGATCGCAAAAGGATTGCAAACTGAGGGAGCTCTCTGGGTGGGAGGGTTTGGGTTCTCCAGCAGAATTCCCAACAGATGTTAGGAAACTACAACTCCCACCAACTAAAGCATGCTGGGAGTTGTAGTTTCCATAATCTGTATGGGAATTCTGCTGTCCATTTAAAGGTTAACTTAAGCCTCAAAACAATAAAGAATCAGAAGGAGGATGGTATCTATGAAAAAGATGCTTTCTGTTTTGTATTTTGAGGCTTAAGTTGCCCTTTAAATGGACAGCAGACTTATGTATGGGATGTATGGGAACTACTATTCCCAGCATGCTTTAGTGGCTGGGAGTTGTAGTTTTCAAACATCTGTATGGGAATTCTGCTGTCCATTTAAAGGGCAACTTAAGCCTCAAAACAATACTGAATCAGAAGGCAGTAGTGGTCATATTTTCTACCCTTGATTATTCCGAGTCAATCACTTTTTCCTAATTATTTAGGTTAAAATGGTACCTCGGCTTATACTCGAGTATATGCGGTACATTTCATAAATTAGTGTATCTCAAGTACACACACATTGGGAGATATAAGTGATCATTTAGGCTGTTTTTTAATGATTAATCGTTTTTAAATGGCCCCATGTAACAAGATGGGGCCATTTAAAAAAAACTATTAAAGTCTATGGAAATGGAAACACATGTCTGAGACACTCACTTGGGGAGGTACGAGGTAACGTGCCAGAGGGCTGGTGTTCACACGTGTGTATATCTGCGAGGGACTACCCTAGAAAGGTATGTAATGCGTCATATTAATAGTATTTGACCCTAGTAGGATGGAGATTAGTCCTCCCTTAAATTGTTTTAAATAACTGAAGACTACAATTTAATAAGGCCACAGCTTTTATTATACGTATTAATATATATATCACTTTCTTATGTTTTACATCAATATCAGTTTATTTATACCAAAACTAAAAAACAAATTCAATTCATGTAAAGGCTCGCTAGCTTCATTTAGCTTTCACCCGTCATCTGCCGCTCTTCTCCTAACCTTCCAGTTACGTGGGGCACAGGTCTGCCATTGATTCCCACTGGCCCATCTCCTTACAGAGGATTACCAAATGTGCAGCTCCTGTAAGCCAACAGCTGTGATAAAATATTCGTGTCCTGGCCACGAAAAGTGAAAACTATCTTTGTAACAAAGGAACAATTGTCAGTGCAATTAAGGCAGAGTGGTAGGGCTGTTTTTCATAAAACGGCATCCTCTCCTAGGGCCCCACACCTTTTATAGTTCAGCGCCCACAAATCCTTAGCCCCATCTTCTAACACTCTTTTTCCTTTGCCATCATCCTTCCCCTCCCCAGGTCATGTGCTCCTCTGCCTAGCTACACTCTGCTCCGTCGCTGCCTTTCTGGGATATTGGTCAGGAAAGTATCAGAAGCGCACGCGCAATCCGGCACGTTGTCGCGCTTTTGCACAGTTGACTTTGCTATTTCCGTTCTGGAACATCTCATTTACATTCCCACAATCCATGTTATTAAAAATTGCATGCCTAGTGTGGCCTAGCCTTTAGGCCAAAACCATTAAATAGCTTACTTTTTAATAGCTAGATATATTTGGATTATATTTTGTTTGGGTAAACACAAAAGGCATTATATAAAAACATTGAATAATTCTTAAACGGTGTAATCTGAGGTCTGAAAAATATAACGTTTACCTAAATCCCAAAGGCAGATAAATGTCAGGAGAAACACTGGATTTGGCATCAGTGTTGTTAAAAGGTTTTCTATAACCCATTAATAAATAATGCAAACCAAGGTATCACAGAACAAATACACCATGTTTATGTTGTATAAAACCAACCAACGTAGAAATCTGAAATACACACATTACCAGCAGGGATGGTCCACGCACAGTTGCGGTTAGTAATGAAAGGGTGTTAAGTGGTTTCCTGGGACTCTCATGTTAGAATAAAATACATACACACAAAACAGAATACTAGTGCATATCCAATTCAAATTGCTTGCATGCTACATTCCCACTGTGATGCTGACTTAAAAGCCTGTTCTACTTGAAAGATAAAAAAGCAATTAGTTTAAAAATGTGGCCAACCTATTTTAAGCTCAGCCACAACTCCAAGGTTTACTTTCTCCCAAAATGACCAAGATGTCAAAATTTAGTTGGGGGAGCTATGCGGTGTCGTGTAGTGGGCGGGGCATACACAATTCGGGGGTGGGGAGGCGGGGTTAGGGGCGTGGTTTGGGCGATCTGGGGGACGTGGCAGACATAAAGGGGGCCTAACAGGGAGGCGATTCAGGACTCTCCGTTGTGGGAGATCGGGGTGGTCTCGCGGGATACCTGCAACACATTACAGGACTTGCCAATGGAAAGAAGTTCTTTGCAAGGAGGTCAGTCAGGCAACATTCCTGACTTAAGCTAGGTACACACACTAGCGATAAAGCCCCGATACTTATTATTCACTGGAAAATGGACTTGTAAACAGTATGTTGGCTGCATGCAAAACTAAGTTTCAAAACTTCTATTATTAAATGTCAAGAAAGAAAATGTGCACAAAAATTATAAGGTAGAACCAGGTAGAGGTTGATATGAAAACAAATGGCAAAAAACCTCAATTTTGCAAGGTTATATAACTCAAAGCTGTCCCCAAATGTACTTACCAGCCTTTGTTCCCTCGCTGCTTCTGCTTGTCTTCCGTGCTTGCTCCAGGCACGGAAGCAAGCAGAAGGGGCTCGAAGGCATCTACAGACTGGTAGGGTGGTTTGCTTTAAAGGAATCAAAGATTTATGTTTAGAGGGGTAGGATCTTTAAACAATATCCTTGTTTCCTTGTTTATTCTGTTCTTATCCTCATACAGGTAGGAAAACATCAAACATGGGCTGACATGTAACAACACACACATGGTCTACTTTATAACTTGTCAGTGTGGACAGTCAAAGCCAAGATGGTGCAAACGAACAGACCAGTGACATCAGAGGAGGGGATTGTGGAAGGAAAGGCAACACAGGGGTATATATCAGGCAAAGTAGAAGGGAAACTTATCCTATCAGCCCCATTTCCATGTTGGCTACAATTAAGTAAATAGCAGCTTCCCCAGACATGCACGGGTCTCAACAAGCAGTTGGTGGGACGGGTATGCATGATGTGGCCCTCTATGTCCACAGTTACTACGAGGAGGATTCCAGAGGACAATGTGACGGGTAGCCTCGAGGACCAGCCAGATTTACAGTCATCCACCCAGCATCCTGGGCAGAGACATACAGGGAGATGAAATAAAAGCTCTTTTCGTTAAAAATGGGGCTAAGTTTGTCCCAACCAATCAGATGTAGTTTTCAAATGTTAAAGAAGATCTGATTGGTTGGGGCAAAATTGGCACCATTTTAAACATAAGAACTTATATTACATCTCCCTGATAGCAGCTTTAACTGTTACAGCTACAATAGGCGAAGGAAGTACTCCGGTTCAGAGAAACTTGCAGTCTAATCTGTGGGAGGCCAGACGGCCATGGTGAACATTACTACAACTCCCATACAATCGACGGGGGGGACTGCGACCAGGTGAGGGGTCAAGTGCATTAGGATCTGATCCTAATAAACGGATGATGTTTATGAAAGGTTAAAAAGTCTTATTGGGGCAGTGGATGTGGGTAGATTGTGTACAGAAAGGTCACCAATTGAGGTTTGGCAGAGCAGGCAAGTGCAACAAGTTGAAGCCCAGGACAGGGATACATCAAAACAAAGCAGAAAGGAGACTGATCACCAGGGACAAGGTGTGGAGGTTCTACTATGGGGGGGTAGTGATGGTTCTAGATAGTGGGGGGAGGTGGGGTTATTCCATAACTAGGAGAACAGCAGTAGTGACATTACTTCTAATAAGTTGGTTTTCAGATCAGGCAATGAGCAGCACGTATATATACTCCGAAGGCCCTTTGGGTGCCCAAGAATGGAAGTCAAGGAGCATGTTTGGAGGCGTGAATATGGAGACATTTTACTCTATACCTCTAGAGAGGTTTAATATCCATAGGTGGGAGAAGGGAAAGGAAAATTGCAAGGAAGAGGATGATGAACGCACGGCAGTTTCCGTTAATTCTGAGAACCTTTAGAAACTGGTTGCAGGCATTTCGATATTGGGTAGCGTAATTGGCAAGAGGAATCCTGAATTAAATACAAAAGAGAAAAAAGTATCCCCCTATATCATCAAGTCTCAGAATAGGTAACTACATCCGGTGTACAAAAAAGTAATTAAAATATAACCTTATTTGGCTTGACCAAGCCTCCAATAAATACATACAATACAAGAATTGTGGAAGCACTCCAATAGGCTAATTTACAACTACATTAAGTTGCTAATCGTAATTGAAGTAAAAAAGAAATTAAAAAGGTTAGAAGTTAGGACCCTCCAGACTGGGGTTACCTTGACGTGGTTGGAAGGCTTTTCATTCATGTGATCACAGTAATATATACTAAAACCCCTTTGTTTATAAAGTATGCCAGTGTGCAGATAATATGATATTGTATGGGGCCTAGGAATGTGCATTGATTATCTTTTCTATGTTTGTATAAATATTTGACCAGATCAGTAGCACTTCCATTAAATATAGTTGTAAATTAGCCTAATTGGAGTGCTTCCACAATTCTTGTATTGGCCGAGATGTTAGGACAAGTAATACTCAGTTTCCTAGACTTTGGACATGGACTACAGATGAACCATAAGGAGCAAGAATGTAAGGTAAGGATTTTTTTAAAATGTACAGTGGGGCCATCAGTGTGTTAGATTTTAGGCTTGGTGGTGGACATGCCCTTTAACGGTATTGCTGAATCCCCCTTGTTGCCAGGTGGAGAGATTCAGAGAATTGGCATTGAAAGCAGAGAAGAAGGGGGGGGTCTGTCCTGTTCAGATCATTTTTGGGGAATTCATTCAGATGGCTGGCTGATTAGTTCAGGGCTTCAAATACATGGGAGGCCTATAAGAAAGTACGGGGATGTTGGTTTGAATTAGTTGAGGAGGTACCGGGTGATGTCAAGGATGAGGATCGCTTAAATCTACTGTTATGGTGGATCACTTATTTAGAAGCCAGACATCTCTCAGCTGCATCGCTGGCTAAGGTAATATTGGCATTAGCTTTTCTTGTTAAGCTACAAAAAATAAAAGACGCGACGCAATAATTTGTAGTGCAACGGGTCCGTAAACTTTAAAGTATGGCCGACTGAGTGAAGTTGGAAGTTTCATTTAGCATTTTCGCTAGCGTTTTTCAGTGTTTTAGGGTGGGGGTGCTGGTTAGCAAAACAAAGTTTGTGGAAGCATAGTCTAGTTGCATGTCCACCCCTCTCACAAAAATGTAATATGTAACAGAACGCTTCCCAAAACCCAGGTTGTTTAACTTACATTTAGCAAAGCTGCTCCCAGACTGTGTAAATCCCACAATCCAGCGCAGCGGCTCCTAGCTACTTCCTGGTAATGGCTGACAGCCATTACCAAACCAGCCTCTGCTGCTGCTGCTTGTGCACGTAAAGGGCATGTGCAACTGAATCAGAGGTGTGGATTTAGCGGCGATGGATCAGGGGATTGTAAGGCTCTTTACACAGTCTGGGAGAAGCTTTGCTAAATGTAAGCAAAATAGAACTTGTGTTTTGGGGGGTGTTCTCTTGCTTGCTACATTTTTGTAAGAGGGGTGGACAAGTTGAGGAAAGGGGCTCTACATGTGGTTATACGGGGTTTTCACAATTGTTTACAAGGTGTAATGGATTGTTCAATATGTCTGGTACTATGTTACTCACAAATTCAGGCAGTCAGAAAATCAGAAAGATCTTCACTTTTGGTTCATGTGGATGATGTGCTGTCGCACCATCAGTTTATAGCTGTTTTTAACTTCTGGTGAGGATGGGTATAGTTCCCAATGAGTATAGGTCACATTCATTTGGAATTGGAGTGGCAACAGAGGCAGCGAGGTGTTGTCGGAAGTGTGTGGTAAAGATGATTGAAAGGTTGGAGTCAGCCAGGTTTTGTAGCTACGTTCGAACTGGGGGCAATGTTTAATAAAAAAAATAAAAATAAAAAAAAGATAGCAGTTGAACCTTGCACATATCAATCAAAAAAGGGCAGGGTGAAACTGATGTACGCCCCCCACTGTTATAGCTCCCCCCTTACTATATTTCAGATCACCGATGTTGCATCATATGGTTAATTGGACATTCAAATTTACACTAGGCAGAACGAAGATCGAAGGTGCAGCCCAAGGGTTCAAGCTTTGGTTTCAGTGGGGACCAGGCGGAGGTGGATAGGTTTTAGGCGAATGTCATGGGGAGATTTACGGTCACAGCTATCAGAGTTATTTAATGGAAAATGTCCACAAGTAGTGTTGGTGATACATTTAGGTGGTTATGATGTTGGAATCCTACCAATGAGAGCCGATTATGAAAAGCGCTAAAATTATTTGGTCAGAAATGGTGCCTAGAATTTGGTGGCAATATGCTTGTTCCCAAAAAGCAGTTGACAGGTCTCGGGTCAAGATAAATAAGGATATATCAGCATTCATAAAAAACATGGGTGGTTTGGCAGTCATTGCCCTAGAAAAGGTAAAGGAATTTTTCAGGAGTGAAGGGGTGCATTTTAACTAAGGGGATGGGCCCCTGGGAGCCAAGTTAGTGAAGCCTGTGGCCCTTGCGTACCCATGGAGTATAACGGCAAATGTAGCGATACGGCAAATGTAGCGATACGGCTAAAAGCTAGGATATATACGGATTCCCATCTTTGCCAGCAGGCGGATTAAAGTTGGTTCAACAAGTTGCAGAATGAAATTAGTAAAATAAAGTTTATGCTTATGTAAATTGTTATTTTAATAAAGCTGTGGCCAAAAATGTATTTCCATTGGAACGCTGGTGTGGTTTCCATTTATGGGGATAGGGATGAGAAAAGAGGAAGGTGTTAAGAAGGGTAAGGTGTGGAGGAAGCATTAGGTGTGTTTTAACTTAGATAGCACCTATTTTAGTCACGGCATGAGTGAAGGCTGAAAGGCTGTAAGTGCGCTTTTCTCTGCAGGTGTCATTTGTTTGAAGCAGCGTTGCAGCGTGGCATGGGAAAGGTACACAAACTTTTCAAATATCAAAATCCAATTTTAAGAAAATCTGAATCCTACCAAAATAGGAAAAAGTATGTATCAACTAAATTATAACTATATAATGACAGCTTTCTGGGGTTCCAAATTATCTTGCATAACATGCATATTAAAGCCACATTTTTAAGTTGTATAATTTACAGACATTTATATAATAAAAGGAAAAGTCAGCATAAGAAATAATAAAGCTGAAAATGGTTGATGCTTTATCTGCTAGTGCTGTTCCGCATATCCCCTGCTGGGCTTTGTTTTTAGGATAAGCAGAAGTAATAAAGGCTAACATGCAGTTGATTATAATTCAATAGCTGCAACTGTAGTAATGTGAAATATTTTATACTTAGTTCAGATACAGTTTATCTACCTACATGCATACAAGGCTAAAAACAAAATATTGATCACATCAAATAAACAGCCATGGCATCTAGAATGCAGTGATGAATATTTAGAACTTGCAAAGCTTAGTTCATTTATTCATTTCTTTGCTAGAAACAGGAGTCAAAAGTTTTCAGTGTGGGAGATTTCAGGCAATCCCCCCTTTTCTTTTTTTGACGTAACCAAGAATGAATCATTTTTCAACAGTCAGCACAGTCTTCCTGCATTTTCATTGGTGCATCCTCTGTCAGCAGACATCATAAGATAACAGCCATTGGTCAGCCTATTTCCACTGCTACAGTTGTCATTCAGTGTTGTGAATGCTATGCAGTAGCATTTAAAGAAATTCAAACCATCACCGCTGTTTTACTAAAGGTGCAAATTTGCTGGTGCGAGAAGGTTATCTTGAAAGCAATCATGTGCACAAATAATAATTCTATCACTGTTATTTCTTTCCTCATATTACTTTTCGATTCCTTTTTTCCTTATATAAATGCAGTCTCAGTTCATTTCTTAAAAATAAAACAATAGTTTCCTCACTAACATTTTAATATCACCAGCAGCTTTTACAGCTTTTTAAATGCAACTAAGATACAACATTAAGTGCCATTAGCGAGCAAATAGAAAGCTAAATCATGTAACAGTTGGGAAAATAATATCATGATTTTATCTTACTTAAAGCTTCTGCAAAGCAGCTTCTCTTTAAGCATTCTAATCCTCCATATCCAAGTAAGCTAAATACATGCAAACATTTATTTTTAAAGGAAAGTTTATGAAAAACTGATCTTATATACTAAACCACAGTTGGTGGACGCTGGGCCCATTTTCTCGCGGTGAGGTGCCGCCCACGTAATTGATGATTGACTGTAAAAGCAGGAAGTAGCATTCATTTGCGTATTGAAATGCTGAGGATTGATTGCACCATTGGCATCACATTAGGGCCTGCCTGGGAGGTAAGAGGGCCCGCAATCTGCTCCGGAGAAGGTCTGCTGGGTTTAAACATCGGTTTCGGAAGTTCGGCTTCAGTCTTTTAAACAGCTGATCAGCTGTTTAAACCCAGCTGTTAGCAGACCTTTTCCGGAGAAGATTGTGGGCCCTGTTACCTCCCAGGCAGGCCCTAATGTGATGCCAATGGTGCTATCCATCCTCAGCATTTTAGAATTGAGACATCTTTAAATGCAGGGGGACGGGATTTGCCATGTTTTAAAAAGTAGTTTTGTACTAGTTAAGTACAATTGGGAAGATATCACACATGTGGCACATTTCAAATTCTCTCTCCATAGAGGGCATGCTCACCCCCAACCAGGACCCCCCAAAACAGACTTCCACAATACTTGCTCCCCTTGAAGTCCACCGGTCCTTCACAACTCTTCCAGGTCCAAGGTGTCAGAATAAAACAAAATACAACTGCACTGGTCATCCCACACCCCCATGTAATGCACATTTGTGACTTGAGTTTGTTAACACAAGACGCGTTTTTGTGCATTTGTATGCAGTTTTAGGAACGCAATGCTTTTTGAAAAAAGCAATGGTATTTAATTTCTCCAAGACATCCATTTTAACGTTCACACTAACATGATCCAATTCATTCTGATCCGATGCATTTTCAAAACTTACTGCTGCATGCATTTATGTCCAAAAACACATTTAATGAAAGTCTATGCATGTGAAATGTATCGCTATCATATACCTTTTATCGAAGGATAATCAAAACTGGAAGCAAGGAGGAGTGGAAAAGCTGTAACATAACAGCTCCTGACGTTATCTTTTTCATACCCCTATGCCCAGGTGCATTGTAGATAAAAAAATGTAAAAAAAAAACACACAAAAACTCTCATTACTAAACAGCAGCATTTTCCCAAATTTTCTCTGGCATTAAAGGGTATCTCCACTCGTAATACAGTTTTATTTAAGAATGGGAGGTAAAGGTGCTGTGTCTTACCACCCGTTTTTTTAATAAAACGATCAGGAGCCAGGAGAGTAGGTAAGCAACTTACCCGATCGCTTGCTCCCCCGGCACAGGTCCTCACAGACAGGTCCTCACAGACTTGGTCTTCTATGCACATCACACTTGTGCATAGAAGACAGTCCGTCGAGACCTGTCAGACTATGCGCCGGGGGGAGCGAGCGACTGGGTAAGTTCCTTAACTACTCTCCTGGCTCCTGATCATTTTATTGAAGAAGAGGTAAGACACAGCACCTTTACCTCCCGTTCTTCAATAAAACTGAATTCCCCAAATCTATACTAATAAAAGGCAAAGCCCTCACTCACTCACTCATCACTAATTCTCCAACTTGCCGTGGAGGCAGACGGCTTAAATTTGGCAGGTCTCATCATTGCACCTTACTTACAAAAGTTAAGCAGGTTTCGTTTCGAAAAGGCAAAGCCCTCACTACTCATCACTAATTCTCCAACTTGCCGTGGAGGGAGACGGCTAAATTGGCAGGCTCATTCATTGCACCTTACTCACAAAGTTAAGCAGGTTTTGTTTCGAAAAGGCAAAGCCTCACTCACTCACTCACACTAATTCTCCAACTTGCCGGGAGGCAGACGGCTTAAATTTGGCAGGCTGATTCATTGCACCCTTACTTACAAAGTTAAGCAGGTTTTGTTCGAAAGGCAAAGCCCTCACTCACTCACTCACTCACTCATCACTAATTCTCCAACTTGCCGTGGAGGCAGACGGTTAAATTGGCAGGCTCATCATTGCACCTTACTTACAAAAGTTAAGCAGGTTTTCGTTTCGAAAAGGCAAAGCCCTCACTCCCTCACTACTAATCTCAACTTGCTCACTCATCACTAATTCTCCAACTTGCCGTGGAGGCAGACGGCTAATTTGGCAGGCTCATTCATTGCACCTTACTTACAAAGTTAAGCAGTTTTGTTTCGAAAAGGCAAAGCCCTCACTCACTCATCCCACCACTAATTCTCCAACTGCCGTGGAGGCAGACGGCTTAATTTGGCAGGCTGATTCATTGCACCTTACTTACAAAAGTTAAGCAGGTTTTGTTTCGAAAAGGCAAAGCCCTCACTCACTCACTCACTCACTCATCACTAATTCTCCAACTTGCGTGGAGGAGACGGCTTAATTTGGCAGGCTGATTCATTGCACCTTACTACAAAAGTTAAGCAGGTTTGTTTCGAAAAGGCAAAGCCCTCTCACTCACTCACCACTAATTCTCAAACTTGCGTGGAGGCAGACGGCTTAAATTTGGCAGGCTCATTCATTGCACCTTACTTACAAAAGTTAGCATGTTTCGTTTCGAAAAGGCAAAGCCCTCACTCACTCACTCACTCACACTAATTCTCCAACTTGCCGCCCTCACTCACTCACTCATCACTAATTCCCAACTGCCTCACTCATCACTGATTCTCCAACTTGCCATGGAGGCAGACGGCTTAAATTTGGCAGGCTCATTCATTGCACCTTACTTACAAAAGTTAAGCAGGTTTCGTTTCGAAAGGCAAAGCCCTCACTCACTCACTACTAATTCTCCAACTTGCCTCACTCATCACTAATTCTCCAACTTGCCGTGGAGGCAGACGGCTTAAATTTGGCAGGCGCATTCATTGCACCTTACTTACAAAAGTTAAGCAGGTTTCGTTTCGAAAAGGCAAAGCCCTCACTCTCATCACTAACTCATCACTAATTCTCCAACTTGCCGTAGAGGCAGACGGCTTAAATTTGGCAGGCTCATTCATTGCACCTTACTTACAAAAGTTAAGCAGGTTTTGTTTCGAAAGGCAAAGCCTCACTCAATCATCACTAATTCTCCAACTTGCCGTGGAGGCAGACGGCTTAAATTTGGCAGGCTGATTCATTGCACCTTACTTACAAAAATTAAGCAGTTTCGGTTTCGAAAAGGCAAAGCCCTCACTCAACACTAATTCTCCAACTTGCGCCCTCACTCACTAATTCTCAACTTGCCATGGAGGCAGAACGGCTTAAATTTGGCAGGCTGATTCATTGCACTTACTTACAAAATTAAGCATGTTTCGTTTCGAAAAGGCAAAGCCCTCACTCATCACAATTCTCCAACTTGCCGTGGAGGGGACGGCTTAAATTTGGCAGGCTCATTATGCACCTTACTTACAAAGTTAAGCAGGTTTTGTTTTGAAAAGGCAAAGCCCTCCACTCACAACTCATCACTAATTCTCCAACTTGCCGTGGAGGCAGACGGCTTAAATTTGGCAGGCTCATTCATTGCACTACTTACAAAAGTTAAGCAGGTTTCGTTTTGAAAGGAAAATCCCTCACTCAACACTCACTCACTACTAATCTCCAACCCTCACTCATCACTAATTCTCCACTTCCCTCCCTCATCCCTAATCTCCAACTTGCCGTGCCGGCAGACGGCTTAAATTTGGCAGGCTCATTCATTGCACCTTACTTACAAAAGTTAAGAGGTTTCTCCATTGTATTCAATTAGATCAACTGGACTTGAAATGTAGTTCTTGAAGACGTTTCGCTAGTCATCCGATGGTTTCTCAATTCACGAATGACTTGCTTTACAAGAATCTGTGGCAATTATGTACCCGGAAATCCCAATTAGCATATCACAGCCAGGTGTTAAGGGTGTGATTAGATAGTGGCTAAGAGGTGTTATAGGAAGCCCAGAGTAAGGTGTTTAAAACAGCATTGGCAGGTTTGTTTCGAAATTCCACCTGTAATGGTGAGTTCTGACATTGCACGTAACGGTGAGTATCTGACATGCACAGACTGGTTGGTCCAATTTCAACCAAATTTGGTATGCATATACTCCTTTACCAGTAAAAGGTAACGAAATATTTTTTTAGGGGGGGGGGGGTGAATGGGGGGGGGAATAGAATTTTGAACTCCTGCACACTAACGGCGGGACCCATTTTACAAAAATTCAGGGGTGGTGCGGGGACTGCGAGTGTAAGGGGAAGGGTTGGAGGGTGGACAGAAAGGAATAGTGGGGGGTATTGGGGGCGGACGGGGAGGGGTGGTGGGGGTTATTTTCACCAAAATTTCGTAGTTCAATAAAAAATATAATATTAAATTAAAGTTAATGAGTGTTGCATTATCGTAAAGCTTATTGAATTGTCTTTCTTTAATATATCAAGTGCCGAGTGATTACAGCAATCTTGATACATTATTGCTTTCTTACTAAAAACGTTATTTCAATACATCTCCGCTGCGAAGCGCGGGTGTTTTGCTAGTTTATTAATACAAGCCAAGATACCCTTTAACGATGACACAAAAATGGGTTACTGGGAGTTTAATGGAATGAGATGTCATAAAGTTCCTGAAGAACGAATGGCCACGCCAGGCATCCAGATTATTTTGTCCATACAGCTTATGTATATAGTAGCAATTATAAAGTGGCAAATTTACAGCAGGAGTGGTCCTGCTGCCAAATAACTGAATTATTTATATAATATATCCTTCCTTTTTTATTATATAACTATTTATATCTCCATAGGAGATTGCATTGAGTTTTTAGGAGCTACCAATGTGGTGGAGGTTATAGGATATTACATATAGGAAAGGTGTATATGTATACTCTCTCATTATTACCATTTAAATGACCATCAATAAATGTACCATATATAAAGTACAGCTCTGACTTATATTAGGTACAAGACAAAATATACAACTTATACAAAATACATAAACTTACTTACAGTGCCAAGATTCCTTTTTTAAATGTGAAATAGTCAAAATAGGAGGTTAAACCACACCCCGTGACTGCTAAGTGGTCTCTATGTGACTACTGAAAGGATGTGCTGTTTTTAAAGCATGTGGCAGTCATAGCCAATCCAAAAAAAGTTTCTGTATGCTACACAGGAAGAGATGTGTATATACACCAAGGTCCCTTATATACCACCTCCAGCCTGCAGGTGGTATCAGTGAGTAATAAAAGACAAGACGTCCCTGCTCTCTATGGCTAGGAGAGAAAGTGAAAGTAGATATAAGTGTGCGGTGTGTGCTCCTGATGGGACTGATCTGTTTGGTGTGATACCTTGCACAGTGTGATGTCCTGATCGAATGCAACAGAAGATCCCGTGAATAAGATCCTGTTGCCACCTGTTGGGAGGACAGATTATTGGACAGACAAATTACCTTACAAACTCTGAGGCAACAGGTAAGTCTACACCAACTTACAAGGACATACAATATAGAGGTGTGGTGCACCATAGTCAGGGACTACTCCATTACTGAACGTTATATGGGGAAACGGTTTATGTTTTGTTATTAAATAATTGCAATACTTACTGTTAAATGCAATTAAAACTGGTTTATCTTGTTTAAAGAAAGTGCACTCTCTGCTTTGTGCCAGATCACCAGAGTAACTGTGTGCCTTGCTACCCATAATCATTCCATAAAGCAGTGATCTGGAATTTCATTTGTTTTCCCTGTTTTCTTTATATTAAGCTATGGAGGCTGCTACTGAAAGTATTGGTTTAAATCCTCCTGTCCTTGTACCTGCAGATGAAATGCTCCAATTAGACTCAGTAGCTCTACTAGGTCCAATTGCCAAACCTATTTTCTTGTATAAAGAGAGGTATGGATTCAAGGGAGGAAAATGTAATTCTCCCTCTTTACAAAGCATTGGTAAGGCCTCATTTGGAATATGCAGTGCAATTTTGGAATCCTGTGTACAAAAAGGACATCTTTGAAACGGAAAGTGTTCAGAGAAGGGCAACTAAATTAATAAGGGGATTGGGGAAGCTTGAATATGAAGAGAGACTGGAAAAGTTACAATTATGTACGCTGGAGAAAAGGCGCTTGCGTGGGGATATGATTACTGATTAACGGGCCATACAATAAACTATCTGGGGCATTATTCACCAATAGAACATGTCAAAGGACACGAGGACATCCCTTAAGACTTGAAGAAAAAAGGTTTAGGCTTCAAACTCGGAAAGGGTTTTTCACTGTGAGAACGGTAAAGCTATGGAACTGTCTTCCAGTGGACGTTGTTATGGCAGGTTCATTGGTCATTTTCAAAAAAAAGCTGGATGAGTTTCTGCAAACAAGGAATGTTACAAGTTACTGGTATTGATACATAAAGTAGAGTTGATCCAGGGAAATTTCCGATTGCCACTTGCAGTCAGGAAGGAATTTTTTCCCCCATTCATAAATTTGGTGGGGTTTTTTTTGCCTTCTTCTGGATCAACAGTTAGACAGGAAATGAGGATATTGCTAGATGGGTTGAACTGGATGGACGTATGTCTTTATTCAACCTCAAATACTATAATATTTTTAAACCTCATCCATTTGATGGGGTAACTAGGGAGTGGACTGATTTGCTAGAACAATTTGAATTGGCAGACACTATTAATGGTTGGGATGAGGGTGCTCAATTGCAAGTCCTTAGCCTTTTGCTTAGTGGTAAAGCCAGGCAGGTATACCAAGGATTTAATACTGAAATAAAAAACAGTTATCAAGTCATAAAAAAGTGCACTGAAGCAAGTTTTTCAACTAGATCTGTATGAAAGAGGATGTAAAGGATAATATTTTACATTCCCCTGCACATTTCTCTATGTAACCTAGGAATGAGAAATATTTGTTTATATGTTAGATTATTAGGGCAATGCTATTAGAATAACACATGGCTGTGAGGTACCTTCTGTTATAAGAAGGCTCTATTTCATTTTATACTCTGTGGGGAGCTTTTAAGCCTCCCTTAAAGGGTAACTGTGGTCCAAAAATGACTTTGTAAATTGACAGGAATTGCTTTCCTGAGGATTTTTGCAATTTACATTCATTATTTACTTTACATAGTTTTGAAGATATTTAAATTTATATGTGTGACATGGGAGCAGCATCACCAGATCCCCTGCACTTCCTGCTCTGAAACCACGTGATAATCCCTCTTTGTGTCTCCTCCTCATGGGCCCCCATGGTCCCTCCCCTTGCAGACCCCTTGGGCCTTTCCCTTGCAGCCTCCTGTGGCCCCTCCCACTCATGTGCTCTGTGGCCCCACCCACAGGTCACGTGGTCCCTCCCACTTGTGGGCCACATGGCCCCTTCCCTTGCAGCCCCCTTGAGCCTTTCCCTTGCAGCCTTCTGTGGCCCCTCCCACTCATGGGCTCCATGGCCCCTCCCACTTGTGGGCTCCATGGCCCAGGAAGGAGCCAGGTTGGGTTCATATTTTGAGCTGTGAAACCTGGCCTTTCATTTAAAATAAACTTTTTTGGAGACCACAGTTCTTTAACCTATAAAGCTAATCTTGTATAAACAAGTGACTGAAAATAAGTGACTCTAAATCTGGAACTTGCTGTGGTAAATACTAAAAAGTATGAACCTAGCATGTTAAAGGGAAACTATACTGAAAAAATGACTTTGCCTCATCTTAACCTATAATTGAATACATGTAAGTAGCACCTACTCTGATTTGCGTGTGTTGCTGCATGCCTTCAATCCAGCACACGTTTAGGAGCAGTATCCCCCCCTCCCTCTTTTAACCACTCCCACTTCCATCCGACCTGACTTTTTTCCCACAAACCAACTGTCAAGCCTGCACACAGCATTCCAACTGTCAAAACTCTGTCACCATTCCAGCTACAGTAAAACTACTCACAGAAGAATAGTTTTTGAGAGCAAGGAACTTGATTGACAGCTGAAATATAAAAAGTTTTAGACTGGATATGTAAAGAAATAGGGGGCAGATCAACAAAAAAAATGATACAGTGGTGGTTGGGAAAAATTATGGTTTCAAGTTATGGTCAATTTAAAATAACCTATTTTTCGGTATAGATGCCCTTTAATATGGATCCTGTTTAAGTTCTCAGGTTGTCTAATGGTGCTGTTTAGTTTGAACTGCACATTGTGCCTCACATCGACTCACTCACTCATCACTAATTCTCCAACTTGCCGTGGAGGCAGACGGCTTAAATTTGGCAGGGCTATCATTGCACCTTACTTACAAAAGTTAAGCAGGTTCGTTTCGAAAAGGCAAAGCCTACTCCTCACTACTATTCTCCAACTTGCCTCACTATACTAATTCTCAACTGCGTGGAGGCAGACGGCTTAATGGCAGGCTCATTCATGCACCTTACGTACAAAGTTAAGCAGGTTTTTTTTCGAAAAGGCAAAGCCCTCATCATTCACTCACCACTAATTCTCAACTTGCCGTGGAGGCAGAGGCTTAAATTTGGCAGGGCTGATTCATTGCACCTTACTTACAAAAGTTAAGCAGGTTTTGTTTCGAAAAGGGCAAAGCCCACTCCCTACTCACTCACTCATCACTAATTTCCAACTTGCGTGGAGGACAGACGGCTTAAATTTGGCAGGCTTGATTCATTGCACCTTACTTACAAAAGTTAAGCCAGGTTTTGTTTCGAAAAAGGCAAAGCCCTCCCTCACTCACTCACCACTAATTTCCAAACTTGCCGTGGAGGCAGACGGCTTAAATTTGCAGGCTCATTCATGCACCTTACTTACAAAAAGTAAGCATGTTTCGTTTGAAAAGGCAAAGCCCCACTCACTCACACTCACTACTAATTCTCAACTTGCCGCCCTCACACTCACTCACTCATCACTAATTCTCCAACTTGCCTCACTCATCACTGTTCTCCAACTTGCCTGCAGCGGAGGCGACGGCTAAATTTGGCAGGCTCATTCATTGCACCTTACTTACAAAAGTTAAGCAGGTTCGTTTGCGAAAGGCAACGCTCACTCACTCACTACTAATCTCCACTTGCCTCACTCATCACTAATTCTCCACGCCGTGGAGGCAGACGGCTTAAATTGGCAGGCGCATTCATTGCACCTTACTTACAAAAGTAGCAGGTTTCGTTTCGAAAAGGGCAAAGCCCTCACTCACTCATCACTAACTCATCATCATTCTCCAACTTGCCGTAGAGGCAACGGCTTAAATTTGGCAGGCATTCATTCACCTATTACAAAGTTAAGCAGGTTTTGTTTCGAAAAAGGCAAAGCCTCACTCACTCATCACTAATTCTCCAACTTGTTGCCGTGGGAGGCAGAAGGTTAAATTTGGCAGGCTGATTCATTGCACCTTACTTACAAAAAATTAAGCAGTGGTTCGGTTTCGAAAAGGCAAAGCCCTCACTCACCACTAATTCTCCAACTTGCCGCTCCTCACTACTAATTCTCCAATTGCCATGGAGGCAGACGGCTTAAATTTGGCAGGTGATCATTGCACTTACTTACAAAATTAAGCATGTTTCGTTTCGAAAAGGCCAAAGCCCTCACTCATCACTAATTCTCCAACTTGCCGTGGAGGGAGACGGCTAAATTTGGCAGGCTATCATATGCACCTACTTACAAAAGTTAAGCAGGTTTTGTTTGAGAAAGGCAAAGCCCTCACTCACTAAACTCATCACTAATTCTCCAACTGCCGTGGAGGCAGACGGCTTAAATTTGGCAGGCTCATTCATGCACCTACTTACAAAGTTAAGCAGGTTTCGTTTGAAAAGGCAAATCCCTCACTCACCACTCACTCACTACTAATTCTCCAACTTCCCTCACTCATCACTAATTCTCCAACTCCCTCACTCATCACTAATCTCCAACTTGCCGTGCAGGCAGACGGCTTAAATTTGGCAGGCTCATTCATTGCCCTTACTTACAAAAGTTAAGCAGGTTTTCCATTGTATTCAATTAGATCAACTGGACTTGAAATGTAGTTCTTGAAGACGTTTCGCTAGTCATCCGACTGGTTTCTCAATTCAGAATGACTTGTACAAGAATCTGTGGCAATTATGTACCTGGAAAATCCCAATTAGCATCACAGCCAGGTGTTAAGGGTTGTGAATGTGATGTGATATAGTGGCTAGAGGGTGTTATAGGAACGCCCAGAGTAAGGTGTTTAAAACAGCATTGTGCAGGTTTTGTTTCGAAATTCCACCTGTAATGGTGAGTATCTGACATTGCACTTGTAACGGTGAGTATCTGACATTGCACAGACTGTTGGTCCAATTTCAACCAAATTTGGTATGCATATATCCTTTACCAGTAAAAGGTAACGAAATATTTTTTTAGGGGGGGGGGGGTGAATGGGGGGGGGAATAGAATTTTGAAACCTCTGCACACTAACGGCGTGGACCCATTTACCAAAAATTCAGGTGTGGTGCGGGGACTGGCTAGGTGTAAGGGGAAGGGTTTGGAGGGTGGACAGAAAGGAATAGTGGGGGGTATTGGGGGCGGAGGGGAGGGGTGGGTGGGGGTTATTTTCACCAAAATTTGTAGTTCAATAAAAAATATAATATTAATTAAAGTTATGAGTGTTGCATTATCGTAAAGCTTATTGAAGTCTTTCTTTAATATATCAAGTGCCGAGTGATTACAGCAATCTTGATACATTATTGCTTTCTTACTAAAAACGTTATTTCAATACATCTCTGCTGGAAGCGCGGGTGTTTTGCTAGTTTATTAATACAAGCCAAGATACCCTTTAACGATGACACAAAAATGGGTTACTGGGAGTTTAATGGAATGAGATGTCATAAAGTTCCTGAAGAACGAATGGCCACGCCAGGCATCCAGATTATTTTGTCCATACAGCTTAGTATATAGTAGCAATTATAAAGGGCAAATTTACAGCAGGAGTGGTCCTGCTGCCAAATAACTGAATTATTTAGTATAATATATCCTTCCTTTTTTATATATAACTATTTTATCTCCATAGGAGATTGCATTGAGTTTTAGGAGCTACCAATGTGGTGGATGGTATAGGATATTACATATAGAAAGGTGTATATGTATACTCTCTCATATTTACCATTTAAATGACCATCAATAAATGTACCAATATAAAGTACAGCTCTGACTATTAGGTACAAGACAAAAATAAACTTATACAAAATACATAAACTTACTACAGTGCCAAGATTCCTTTTTTAAAGTGAAATAGTCAAAATAGGAGGTTAAACACCCGTGAATGCTAAGTGGTCTCTATGTGACTACTGAAGGAGTGTGCTGTTTTTAAAGCATGTGGCAGTCATAGCCAATCCAAAAAAGTTTCGTATGCTACACAGAAGGATGTGTATATACAACCAAGGTCCCTATTACCACCTCCAGCCTGCAGGTGGTATCAGTGAGTAATAAAAGACAAGACGTCCCTGCTCTCTATGGCTAGGAGAGAAAGTGAAAGTAGATATAAGTGGTGCGGTGTGTGCTCCTGATGGACTGATCTGTTTGGGTTATACCTTGCACAGTGTGATGTCCTGATCGAATGCAACAGAAGATCCCGTGAATAAGATCCTGTTTCCACCTGTTGGGAGGACAGATTATTGGACAGACAATTACCTTACAAACTCTGAGGCAACGTAAGTCTACACCAACTTAAAGGACATACAATATAGAGGTGTGGGTGCACCATAGTCAGGGACTACTCCATTACTGAACGTTATATGGGGAAACGGTTTTGTTTTGTTATTAAATAATGCAATACTTACTGTTAAATGCAATTAAAACTGGTTTATCTTGTTTAAAGAAAGTGCACTCTCTGCTTGTGCCAGATCACCAGAGTAACTGTGTGCCTTGCTACCCATAATCATTCCATAAAGCAGTGATCTGGAATTTATTTTTTCCCCGTTTTCTTTATATTAGCTATGGAGGTGCTACTGAAAGTATTGGTTTAATCCTCCTGTCCTTGTACTGCAGATGAAATGCTCCAATTAGACTCAGTAGCTCTACTAGTCCAATTGCCAAACCTATCTTGTATAAAGAGAGGTATGGATTCAAGGGAGGAAATGTAATTCTCCTCTTTACAAAGCATTGGAGGCCTCATTTGGAATATGCAGTGCATTTTGGAATCCTGTGTACAAAAAGGACATCTTGAAACGGAAGGGTTCAGAGAAGGGCAACTAAATTAATAAGGGGATTGGGGAAGCTTGATATGAAGAGACTGGAAAAGTTAAATTATGTACGCTTGAAAAGGCGCTTGCGTGGGATGATGATTACTGATTAACGGGCCATACAATAAACATATGGGGCATTGTTCACCAATAGAACATGTCAAGGACACGAGGACACTTAAGAACTTGAAGAAAAAAGGTTTAGGCTTCAAACTCGGAAAGGGTTTTTCACTGTGAGAACGGTAAAGCTATGGAACTGTCTTCCAGTGGACGTTGTTATGGCAGGTTCATTGGCATTTTCAAAAAAAAAGCTGGATGAGTTTCTGCCAACAGGAATGTTGCAAGTTACTGGTATTGATACAAAAGTAGAGTTGATCCAGGGAAATTTCCGTGCCACTTGCGTCAGGAAGGAATTTTTCCCCCATCATAAATTTGGTGGGGTTTTTTTTGCCTTCTTCTGGATCAAACAGTTAGACAGGAAATGAGGATATTGCTAGATGGGTTGAACTGGAGTGGAGTATGTCTTTATTCAACCTCAAATACTATAAATTTTTAACTCATCCAGTTTGATGGGGTACTAGGGAGTGGACTGATTTGCTAGAACAATTTGAATTGGCAGACACTATTAATGGTTGGGATGAGGGTGCTCACTTGCAAGTCCTTAGCTTTTGCTCAGTGGTAAAGCAGGCAGGTATACCAAGGATTTAATACTGAAATAAACAGTTATCAAGTCATAAAAAAGTGCACTGAAGCAAGTTTTTAACTAGATCTGTATGAAGAGGATGTAAAGGATAATATTTTACATTCCCCTGCACATTTCTCTTTGTAACCTAGGATGAGAAATATTTGTTTATATGTTAGATTATTAGGGCAATGCTATTAGAATAACACATGGCTGTGAGGTACCTTTCTGTTATAAGAAGGCTCTATTTCATTTATACTCTGTGGGGAGCTTAAGCCTCCTAAAGGGTAACGTGGGTCCAAAAATGACTTTGTAAATTGACAGGAATTGCTTTCCTGAGGATTTTTGCCAATTTACATTCATTATTTACTTTACATAGTTTTGAAGATATTTAAATTTATATGTGTGACATGGGAGCAGCATCACAGATCCTGCACTTCCTGCTCTGAAACCACGTGATAATCCCTCTTTGGTCTCCTCCTATGGGCCCCAGGTCCTCCCCTGCAGAGACCCTGGGCCTTTCCCTTGCAGCCTCCTGTGGCCCCTCCCACTCATGTGCTCTGTGGCCCCACCCACGTCACGTGGTCCCTCCACTTGTGGGCCACATGGCCCCTTCCCTTGCAGCCCCCTTGAGCCTTTCCCTTGCAGCCTTCTGTGGCCCTCCCACTCATGGCTCCATGGCCCCTCCCACTTGTGGGCTCATGGCCCAGGAAGGAGCCAGGTTGGGTTCATATTTTGAGCTGTGAAACCTGGCTTTCATTTAAAATAAACTTTTTGGAGACCACAGTTCTTTAACCTATAAAGCTAATCTTGTATAACAAGTGACTGAAAATAAGTGACTCTAAATCTGGAACTTGCTGTGGTAAATACTAAAAAGATAAACCTAGCATGTTAAAGGGAAATATACTGAAAAAATGACTTGCCTCATCTTAACTATATTGAATACATGTAAGTAGACACCTACTCTGAGTTGCGTGTGTTGCTGCATGCCTTCAATCCAGCACACGTTTAGGAGCAGTATCCCCCCCTCCCTCTTTAACCACTCCCACTCCATCCGACCTGACTTTTTTCCCACAAACCAACTGTCAAGCCTGCACACAGCATTCCAACTGTCAAAACTCTGTCACCATTCCAGCTACAGTAAAACTACTCACAAGAATAGTTTTGAGAGCAGGAACTTGATTGACAGCTGAAATATAAAAAGTTTTAGACTGGATATGTAAAGAAAAGGGGGGCAGATCAACCAAAAAAATGATCAGTGGTGGTTGGAAAATTATGGTTTCAAGTTATGGTCAATTTAAAAACCTATTTTCGGTATAGATGCCCTTAATATGGATCCTGTTTAAGTTTTAAGGTTGTCTAATGGTGCTGTTTAGTTTGAACTGCACATTGTGGCAAGATTGTAGATTTCTGGGTCTATCTCAGACCTGCAGGTTTATTACACTTAGAGCCCCCTGGGTTCTAGACTGGCAGGTAGATGCAATAAGAAAGAAGGGCAAGTTTGGTAAGATTCATAACTCCTACTGGGAAGGGCAATGGATCACTTGCATATTTGAGACCCTTAGGTATGAATCGCTAAAGCACAAAAATGGCTTTATTCTAGGATGTATGAAAATTTTTCCAGCATTCTGTGCTGCCAGAGAATGCTGGGAGTTGTAGTTTTAAACATGTTCAACGCCCATGCTTATATCATTAGGCTGTATTGCATCTGTATACATTCATTAGCAATGGACATAAGGAGAACTTACTGCTAACAGACAATGCGAAGTTGTAATTTTCTAACATGTGAAAGGTAGTGAGAATACGTGTTTTATATGTTAGATTATTAGGGCAATGCTATTATATTAACATAACATGAGGCATGTGGGTACCTCTGTTATAAGAAGACTATTTCATTTTATACTCTGTGGGGAGGTTTTAGCACCTTACACCCACACTTCACCTTGATCTATAAAGCTAATCAGTATACTGTGCTCCCAAGTATGAACATAGCAGTTTATCTGGATCCTGTTTAGGGTCTCAGCTCACCCAATGGAGCTGTTTAGTGTTGAAGAACCACCAGTGTGGCAGGATTGCCTGGGTTATTCTCAGACTTGAAGGATATCCTATTGGTTTCTGGAGTTGCGTAGTAACAGTTTAATATATAGTTTAACAGGTTAAAATACCTGTGGACCAAGATTTACATAACACAAGCAAGATAATCCTTCAGGTCTGAGAGTAGTTGCAGGCAATCCTGCTACACTGTTCAGTTGAAACAAACATGCTAGGTTAATCTTAATAGTATTCACCATGTCAAGTGGGTGAGTAGCTCAATATTATACAGAAGGTACATCCACAGTCATGTATTATAATAGCATTGCTCAAATAATATAACATATAAACAAACATTTCTCATTCCTAGGTTAAAGAAATGGATCCTTTATATACAGATCTAATTAAAAAATTGCTTCAGAGCAATTTTAATAACTGATAACTGCTTTTTATTCAGTATTACAGTAAATCCTTGGTATACCTGCCTGCGTTTACCACTAAGCAAAAGGCTAAGGACTTGCAAGCGAGGCACCTCATCCAACCATTAATAGTGGCTGCCAATTCAAAGGGCTAAAGAACAATCAGTCCAGTCCCTAGTTACCCATCAAATGGATCAGGTATAAAAAAAAAGGTTTGCAATTGGGCCTGAGGGGGAGCTACTGGATTTGGGGCATTTCATCTGCAGGTACAAGGACAGGGGGATTTAAGTCAATACTATCAGTAGCAGCCTCCATAGCTTAATACAGAGACAAAATATAAGAGAAAACGTGAGGGGAGAATAAATGGGGATTACCAGCAGCACTGCCACCAATTGTATCAGATCACTGCTTTATGGAAGGATTATAGGTAGCATGGCACACAATAGTCTGGCACAAAGCAGACAGTGCACATAAACAGGTCCCACGTAAGACAGTTGCAGTAATCAGGGTGTCCTGTCTATGGTGCACCACTTTGAATATTGACCAGGCCTGTATATGTGGGTCCTTGTAAATTGGTGTACACTTATGTGCCTCAGAGTTTGTATCCAATAGGTAAATTGTCCAATAATCTGTCCCCCAACAGGTGGAACAGGATCTTATATACAGGATCTTATACACAGGATCTTGTGTTGCACTCAAATCTCTCCAAAGCAAACACCACATCTACTCTTTCACTTTCTCTCCTCTAGCCATAGAGAGCAGGGATGTCTTGTTTTTATCACATCACTGACACTACCTGCAGGCTGGAGGTGGGATATAATGGGCCTTGGTTATATGTCTATACAATACACATTACATCCTGTGTAGCAGACAGAAACTTTTTTTGGATTACGCTTCCTTTCACAGGGGTGTGTTTAACCTCCATTTGACATACCATGTTCAAATAGGGATCTCAGCTCTGTAAGTAAGTTAATGTTTTTGTATATTTTGTCTTGTACCAATATAGTCAGTGCTATACTTTAATATCAGTTGTATTCAATTAGATCACTGGACTTGAAGTTTAGTTTCTTGAAGACGTTTCGCTAGTCATCGACTGGCTTTCTCAATTCAGAATGACTTGTACAAGATCGTGGCAATTATGTACCCTGGGGAAAATCGCATTAGCATATCACAGCCAAGTGTTAAGGGCGTGATAGGATAGTGGCTAAGAGGTTTATAGGAAGCGCCAGAGTAAGGTGTCAAACAGCATTGTACATGGCAGACAGTGTTGTCGAACCCCCCACCTCTATTTAGGCTTGGGGGTCATCAGAACCTGAAACACAGAGCTGAGAGACATCCCCAATAGCACAGAGGCGAAGGCTAAAGAAATGAAACATCTCAGAGGGAGCCCTTAAAACTTGTGGATATCCAGACTGGGCCTTTGTCACAAAGAAGTAGAAGGAAAGAAAAGAACATGAATACCAACAGTGAAGGGGGAAAAGCAAGACAGGAGAAAGAACATGGTCATCCCCATATGTAGCAGGGGTCTCCGAGAAATTAAGAAGAATTTTCAAAAAAACACCATATCCCAATCCCGTCTGCTTGAACAACACACTGAGGCGCAGCAATTGGTACATCCGAGAGACCCAATACCGAAACACAAGAAAAGGGACATCAGTATACACAGTGCAGTGCGCCTGATTTGTAGTAGGGAGAGACCAAACAGCAATTGCATCAACATATGGCCCGCTCAGAAGAACCAATTCCTCGGATCTGGACTCAGCCGTGTACCTTCATCTTAAGGAAAAAGGACATACCTTTGAAGATTGTAATGTTAACATATTGGCAAAAGAACGTGACTGGTTCAAGAGCGGTCAAGGGGGCTATTTATGTGAAAAATAAGAAAACCAAGCCTAATAGGGGGGGGGGGGTTCGGACACCAAACGTCCTGCGCATGTACAATGCTGTTTTGACACCTTACCCTGGGCGTTCCTATAACACCCCTAGCCACATCCAATCACACCCTTAACACTTGGCTGTGATATGCTATTGGGATTTTCCAAGGTACATAATTGCCACAGATTCTTGTACAAGTCATTCTGTTGAGAAAACAGTCGGTGTGACTAGCGAAAGTTCTTGCAAGAACTAAAGTCCAGTTGGATCTAATTGAATACACAAGATATATCATGACCTTGATGGGATGAGAACCTTCACAAGCATATAATTTATATACATTTACTGATGGTCATTTAATGGCTACACATACTATACAACTTTCCTATAGTAATATCCAATACCCCAACCCCATTGGTAGCTTCTAAAAACTCACACGCCAATCTCCTATGAAAAATTAAATAATTTATCTAAGGGATTATATATATTATATATATATATATATATATATAATAAAATGTGGTTGCAAAAGCATTCGGCCCCCTTAAAGTTTTGCCATATTTGTCACGCATTACTGCCAAAACATGAATCATTTTATGGAATTCCACGTGAAAAGACCAATACATGAGGTCATTTAAAGTATCTTGCTTGCGCTTGGGGTATGGGTGGGGAAGGGTTAAAACAAAAAGTAAAAAATAAATAAGATAAGATCTCTGTAAAAAAATCAGTTTAAAGGGCATGTCCACCCCCAAAACTAAAATTTAAAACCCCTTACTGGCCCAACAAGTAGTTTAAAACAATCCTTACCTTACATTCCTGCTCAAAATAGTTCCCTGCTGTGCCCTCCAAGTCCGGAAACTGCTGTGTAGGAGCGTGTGTGACTCATGCTGTGCCTGAGACTCCTCAACCTCATCAAGGTTGAGGCATGCTCAGTGCAGCCCTCCCTGCCTCTCAGCCAATCACGGACGCGGGCCAGTCCGCCCCCTGTTTTGCAAAGAAGAATGGGCAAGGATTTCAGTCTCTAGATGTGGCAAAGCTGGTAGAGACATACCTAAAAGACTAGCAGCTGTAATTGCAGCAAAAGGTCTTCTTTGCTTCTACAAAGTATTGACTCAGGGGACTGAATAATTACGCACACCCCACTTTGCAGTTATTGATTTGTTAAAAATTTAGAATTAAGAATTATGTTTCGTTCCACTTCTCACGTATACTCCACTTTGTATTGGTCTTTCACGTGGAATTCCAATAAATTGATTCATGTTTGGGCAGTAGTAATGTGAAAAAATATGGAAAACTTCAAGGGGGCCGAATCTATCACACCACACAAACACCCTAAAAGACACATATACACAAAAATCTCAGGTGTAACATTCATTTTAGCTTATTGCTATTACCATCTCCCACACAAGAGAATCGTAACGCACATTGAGGCTTCTCCCATAAGTCTTTTAAAATTACAAATATTAAAATGTTCACATGTACTTTGTTTCACTAGGCAAAAAATAATTAAATAAAATTAGAGCAAATGGAAAAGTTACTTTAGGCAAAGTAGGTGTTGCAATCAAAAAGGTGCAGCTTGATGACACGAGAGAGGTCCTCAATGTGCTACGTATTTTTTCTCAGGAATTATAAATTTACAGGTAATACTCGAGTTCAGCAGTAAAAACATGGTAATATATATTATAGCAGATATTTATTTCCCCAATAGTATACTTAGTAGGAGTATTCAGCAGCACTGATAAGGTATCCTCTGGTTCCTGTCTCTAAAAGAACTCCTAAAGGCATGTCCACCCCAGTGGAAAAAATTGCTTGCATGAAACTGCAAGCAGGGGCCGGGCTGGCAGCCACGTCCATTATTGGCTGAGAGGCAGCCAATCACAGATGTGGCTGGGGTTGCACAGAATGCCGGGGGAGAGAGGAAAGGTAAGTAGATTGGGGGACTTCTGAAAATTATTTATAGCGGTTAGGGCTGGAGGAAGGAGAACTACTATTTGTCAAAGGGGATTACACTAGTGGGAGGGAAGAGCAAATGGGAGGGAGGGGGGGGGAGGGCTGAGCTAGCCAAAAACCTCTTAGAGGGAACCTCGACGAGGACGGAAACAATTTCCCTCCCAGCCTGCTCCTGGTGGTCAGTTTTTGGGACTTGGGGGGACATTACAGGAGACCATTTGGAGCAGGAGGGATGTAAGGTAAGGATTTTATGCACTACAGAGTGGGGACCAGTAGTGAGTTAATTTATAGTTTGGGGGGGGACATACCCCCAAGATACTGATTGAATGTTCCCAAATGTTGTATTGTACCATTAGTTCACTTCATTGCAAGGTGCAAGTTATTTTTAGCTTGCTTAAATGTTAACATTTTTCCAGAAATGCACAAACCTGCAAAATTAAAGATGATGTATACAACACTCTGCTGATTTCAGGATGTGTTCGCTAGTTATGAATTATGAATCTTAAAGGCTTATCTACATGTTTAACTTTAGCTCTCCATTAAAAATTACATAAATGTCAACACTGTACTTTTGAGCTCTTATTACCCGGTATACCCATTAAGCACATAAAATACCCTTACCATGCAACATAACATATTATCTGAAAAACTAAATGTGCCTCATCGGGATACTGATGCACACAACATATAAAGATTTGCCAATTATGACTACAGTGGGACTGGGCCAGAATGGTACAAATGACACCTGACAACCCAAAATGTGCTATAGGTGACTTTTAAATGATTCTTATTCCAAACCTTCCAGTTACATTTCCTGTAGACAAATGTGTTCCAACTTCGTTTGCAAACCTGTCTGTCTAGGGTATGTTGGAGGAAAGTCGGAGATAAAGCAGACACACTGGTCAATGTTATGATCCTTGCAGAGTTATTGGCCAACATTACGTTGAATAGATCACAAATATAACAGAGAAAGCTCACAATTTTACTGAGGCCTCCTAAACTTGTCAAAAAAAAAAAAAAAAGACGTGCCAAAATTTCCAGAGTAAAAATATTTTATCTCTCTAAATTACTGTTTTCAATCATGCCCAAATAATAATTTAAAATAAACCCACCTTCCCCAGATTCCCTATGAGACAACTGTAAATAAATATATTATCTGTGCGCTACTGTTAAAATTTGTCCCTATTGCACACCTTTATCCTCTATGGCTCTTACCCCCACACCTCAGCCACATTGTATATCAGGGGGATGGTTGGGCTCCAGTGAGCCGAATCTGTAATGGTTTGTATTAAACAGGAGACAATGGAGCACGGTATGCCGTATAGTATAAAATCTTATGCATAGAATGTGGATGGGGAAGGGGGGATTGTTGATATGTAAGGGGGGGAGTGAATCTGTAAGAAAGAAGGGGGGGCAATTGGAATCAGTTTCAGAGGGGAGGTCATGTGGGGTTGCAGGAGACATAATCACCTGGGAGTTCTGTTACCTAATAAAGGGGTAAATAAGGGGGAAATTCCACTATATAGCCAAGTTTCCACAATTTACTACATTCAAGTATGTATACAATGTAAGTTACTGTACACTAATTTGCCTGTAAATTTACAGGTAATAACTAGAATTCAGTATTAAAAACATAGGAGGTATTAAACAAATATTTCTCTTTCCAAGTGTGCTGTAGTATGAGTATCAGGCAGCACTGTTATTATTATATAGATTAATATAGCACACACAACACTTCGTGGCGCTTTACAAAGTCATACATTACATACAGGGTAATACAGGTTATACAAAGTCATACATATTAATACACAAGTAATAACATAATAAGTAGTAAACAAGAGTGATGAGTTTCTTACAACAATTCCGTGATACAATAGGAGGACCCTGCCAAAAGAGCTTACGCCTATAGGAAATGAGGGTTGGAAGATAAGGTGACGGGGACGGTAGGCTGTAAAAAGATTGGCAGTGGAGCGTGAAAGGGGTTGGATCATATTGGGTAGTAAGATGGGTAATGTCTAGACCAGGTTATTGATGTCTGAAGAGGTGGGTTTTAAGGTACGTTTCAGGTATTAAGGGGCGGTGAGTGATGGGACAAGTGGAAGAGAATTCCAAGGCAGAGGGGCAGCACGAGCAAGTCCTTAATACGGGCGATGGGAAGAGGTGACAAGGGTGGATGAGAGGAGATTATTTTGGAACGGAGGTTGCGTCTGGAGGGGGTGTCGGTGTCGATCAGCTTGAGATATATGGGGGGGGTCTGTATGGTAGTGCTTTATAGTAGGGTAAGCACTGCTGAACTGGATCCGTTGCGTGATGGGCAGCACAGTGGAGGAACTGACAGAGAGGAATGAGAGAGAAGCGAGAAGAGAAATGAATGAGACGGCCAGCAGGTTGAGGATGTTGAAGAGGTGCCAGTGGTTGTTTTTTTTGGTAAGCCCCACAGGAGTGTATTGCAGTAGTCTAGCTGGGATAAGATTAGGGCATGGACTAGGATTTTGTAGCTTCATTCGATAGGAAGGGTCGAAATCAGAGATGCTTTTGTACTTGACAATCCATTTATCAAAATGTATTGGTAAATGAATTGATTATATTAACGGAGCGCTGCCTAGTTAACCACAACTATGGTCTTTGTTAAAAAATTTACTTACAAAATCAATCCTTACTACAGTGTATTTAAGTCAAGACCAAAGACAGACACCCACTTCATATGTTGATATATTTATGAGCCAACCAGGTCATATGGCTTGTACGCAGGTGTGGATTAACAAACATGATGCACAATGAATGAGCAGTGATTATTGTCCGTTTGGCACAATTATTGGCGGCATCATTGGTGGTTTGACCAGGCAGATTAAAGGAACATCACACGAAATGTGCAACTAGTGGACGTTCATTAGGTGCTCATCCGCTGCGTGCCCCGTGTGACAGCGGTGAGCCTAACTTTGACTTCTATCTAAATCAGTTTTATGGATCATATACTGATTTCATCCATTTTCCATGTATTATTTGCCAGGGCAGCCAGGGTATACTGGGAGTTGTACATATCTAATATTGGAGGGCTACTGCTTGCAATACATGATTTAATTTGATTTTTTCAAAAAAACAGCAATGTCTTAATTAAGATGGGTACACACACGAAAGAGAAAGGGGGTAATTCAGTCAGATCAGACGTGCGAAAAATTCCCGACGGTCGGGACCCTTTACTAGAGGGAGTCACCAGCTGCCGTAAGAAATGGGTCAGTCCCTATACTGTATAAAGGGAAAATGCGTCAGGGACTTTGTGGTAACTCGATCTTTGAAAATGACATCATTTTTAATAGATTGGTACAGGTTCCAGTCTAAAGATCAGTGGTGATCCCTTGTAAGAGTCTGAACACGATGTTATCACTCTGTTATCTGCAGCTGTTTTAAAGGGTGCGGCAAACAAAATTTAATCTGTGTGAAGATCAACATGTGGGTGTTAGAAAGTTCCAACATAACTTTTGCTGCGGGTACTAGAAACTTGAGAAGGGCTGATGCAAAAAAATATGCAAAACTTTGATGCCTGTGCTATTAATTGCAGCAACCAATCAGATGTTTTCTAAATGCAGTAGCTAGTAACATCAGTCTAGCTGCTGCAAATTAATTGCACAAGCAAACATTTGCATCTTTATATGCATTTAGAGCCACAAGTTTTCTTTTATGTAGTAATACTGTTCAATGCAGCTTTTACAACATTAAAGGGGAACTGTGGTCCAAAAATGACTTTAGGTAAATTAATAGGAAGTGCTCCCCTGAGAAGTTTGCAATTTATTTTTTCATTGTTATTTACATATTTTGAAGATATTTACTTTTGTGTGGTTGATGTGGCAGCGCATTACCAGGTCCCTTGCACTTCCTGCTTCTGCTCTGAAAAACTGTCAGTCAACTGCCCTGGTCTCCTCCCCTTTGGGCCCCCCTTTCCCTCCCATCATGGACCCATGGTCCCTCCGTTGCAGGCTCCCCCTTGGCCCATTCCCTTACAGACCCAATGTGGCCCCGGCCACTCGTTGGTGCTGTGGCCCCGCCACTCAAGGGTGCTTACCCTCGCTGCAGCTGCAGGGTCGCTCACAGCAGAGAGGAGGAGGGACTTCCTGTCTCCCTACACACATGAGGGAGTCTGAGGCTGTGCTCGCCAGCGGCACTGTGCAGAGAGAAGCCTTAGGAATGTCACATGTCAGCCTCCACCCATTAACTTTCTTGTCAGTCTTTTTTTATATCTGGGTGGTGTGGAGCACGTAGAGAGGTGGTGGATGGTTCATTTTAAAGGTAGGGAATTTGCTCTTCATTTAAACTTAACTTGTTTGAAGAGCCGCAGTTCCCTTTAAAGAGAGTGCAGCATGGCAGTGTGGGTAGCAAGTTTTATGCCCCGATTCCATGAACATTAAATTTTGCACTGATACTAATGCAAATTTAACACAAATAATTTCACGCGGGTGGACATGTTGTTACAAAAACGTTTTGAAACCAGTGCAAACCCATGTTAAACCGATTTAAACATCGGATAGCATGGGTTTTCAGCGGCATTGGCTTTTGTGGAACCCGCACTATTTGTTCTTAAAAGACACGTACCATATTAATGAAAAGCTGATCAGAAGTAGAGCACATTTCACTTGTGTTAGCATGCTTTGCACTGCAATTTTGGAAATAATCTATCGAAGTACACACAATTTACAAAAATGTTGATCACAGCTCTTGCTAACGGATCGCAAAAATTGTATAAAGCATGAGAGAATGTGTGTCACGTGGCCTAGCCCTTATGGCCAGGGCTAAGGGTTTTTGTTTTATTCCTGGTCATGTGACATTTTAGTATCATAGAGACAGGTTTGCCAACTGATTGGCTCCAGTATCTCCAACACCCCTATAGAATTATCAGTAGTTCAAGCGGCTCCATACACCAACAGGGTCAATGTGTAATTGATATGTAAGGACCGAAGATATTTCTAATACAACTCCCTGGTTGCAGGAATCTTAAACAAACATCTTCCAGCAATTTGTGAACTACAATCCCAGCAACACTAAGTGACCATGCATGTATTTAAGGCATCATTAAGCTATACTTACTTAAACTATCCGGAAATCAACTCATGGTTATTAAGTTAAAATATTTGTTTTTTTGTACCATTTCAAAAGTATGGCTTTATCTGTGCAAATATAAAGTGGGGCTTTAGGTAGAGATTTGATGTCACCAAAAATTAGACTTTACTTACCTTACCTCTCTCCTTCGCCGCAAAGCCCCGTCCCTCTGCTTGCGCGGGAACTGCAAGCAGGGGGCGGGACCGGCAGCCGCGTCTGTAATTGGCTGAGAGGGCAGCCAATCACGGAGCGGCTGCTCAGAAAGGGAAGGAGAGAGGTAATGATCGGGGGACTTTCTGAGAAGATATACTTATAGCGGTTGGGGCTGGAGGAGGAAACATGGGCTTAATATACTAAAAGGGATTTATGTAAGGGGAGGGAGACCAAAGTGGGTGGGAGAGGGAGGGGGAGAAGGGTGCCAGTGTGCATGTCAACCTCTCCCGGAGGGGAGACAGGATGCAGAGTCCTATATGGACTCTACTATCCTCCTGGTGGCCAGTTTTTGGGACTTTGGGGGGGGGGATTACACGGAACCAATCGGATCTGGGAAGTAAGTTAAGGATTTTATTACACTACGAGTGGGCCAGTAGTGGGGGGGAATTATAGTTTTGTGGGTGGAATGCCCTTTGAAAGGAGAACTATAGGTATACAAAAATTTAAAAAAAACGGTTTTTAAAAATAAGTACTGGGGCAGGAATTTGGACTGGATTTCCTAACTCCCAATACTGTTTCTGTGAGCAGCGCCAGGCCAAAGAAAACCAATTCTGCCAGTCTTCCTTTTGGCTTCAGCAACATTATTAATACAGGGACGACTCTGGGACTAACCCTGGCTAATGAAAACTGTCTAACCGCAGTAGATCCACTGAAAACCACATGTGCCAGGGGCCTGTGGTTTGGCTTGGTGTGTAAACTCTCTAACCACCTACCCAAGGGGGTCACAATCTTCCAATAGCCAAAAATTGAGAGAAGCACACTATGTAAGTGCCAATTCTTTATTTGAAAGAATAAAAAATAGATAGTTATTAAGGCAAAACCTTTTCAGACAGATTCAATAAAAGTTCTTATTATTAAAAATGGTGCTAATTTGGCCCCACCAATCAGATATTATTTAACATTTGAAAGCTACATTTTAGTGGTTGGGGCCAAATTAGCACCATTTTAAATAAGAACATTTATTGAATAACCCTGTTTTGGGTTCTTGCAGATTTTTTTGTTGAACTTTCTCCTTTGACAATGAGTAGGACACTGTAGGCCCACTCTTACAACCCATGCATGGCTTAATGTGGATGTTTTGGCTCTTCACAAAAACAAATACCCTGGCTATGAGAATATGGTTTTGAGCAGTTCTTGGCTTGTTCATTGATGGTTAAATATCAGACTTGTGTGTAGCCCCAGGCAGCTTTGGATGTAAATGACTGTTGAATGAAAAGGACTAAAAATATGGGTCAAGAAATATCTTTTTAATTGGGGGCTAGGCTTACGCAAACCAATTGTACAGTAGCGAGCTATCTATCTATTAAAATGACATTTTAAATATGTATACAGCTAACATATAGCAGAAATCTCAAAATAAATTGCCTCTAAACACCATGACAGCCAAGAGCTAGCACTGAGACTACGGGAGTTTAAAGAAATGAGTTACAAGGTCACAGGTTGGATAATCTGTCCATCTATCCAGGGGCTTCTTGCAGAGTGTGTCTTCCCATTGGTTAGGCCCTGGGCACAAGGGGGATGAGAGCACAAACAACACGTTGCCCTTTAAAGGGCATGTCCAACCCCATGGAAAATGTTTGCCACATAGTAGCTCTCCTTCCCCCAGCCCCAACCAATATAATACATTTTTCAGTAAGTCCACCAAACTCTACTTACATTCTCTCTTTCCTCCACCGTACTGCCCGGCCATCTCGTTGCATGAAACTTGCAACGGGCCGACCTCACGCATCTTGTTATTGGCATGAAGCGCAATCACAGACCAGCTGCCGGCTGCACAGAACGCCCGGGCAGAGGAGGCAGAGGAGGGAAGGTAAGTAGATTTCGGGGACTTTCTGAAAAATGTAGTATAGCGGTTAGGCTGGGAGAAGGAGAGCTACTTGTGCCAAAGGGGAATTACACTAAGGCAGGGGCTTGCTCACCAAAAACCTCTTAGGAGAAGCCTTGAGGGGTGGAAACAATTTTTTGGACTTGGGGGAACATTACAGAAGAACCATTTGGAGCTGGGATGTAAGGTAAGGATTTTATGCACTACAGATGGGGGGCCAGTATTGTGTTAAATTATAGTTTTTGGGGGTGGATATGCCCTTTTAAGGTGGCCAAAAATGATAGGGTTAAGATTTCAGAATCCTACTTGTTCCGCTGCCCGTGCTCATTAAACAAGGGGGTGTTTAAACTGTGGCCATTTTAATACTGTAAATCCGGGTGGGTATAAGGAGCTATTGGAATGGGGGGATTTCTAATACTGGACAAACTGGAGGGCCTAGAGTTAAACAGAAAATCATGAATTACACGACTACTGGGTATTAAACACATACTGTGCACTGAGGACCACTGTCATGGTTGCTTGGTATATACAGGGTTAGACAGAGCATGATTTCAACTGCTGATAACTCCAACTCCAATAATCACACAAACAGCCCAGTGCGTTCACCTGGGGTTCCCATAGAAGGCCGTAGGTTGGATAAGGTTTTATGAATGGGAACCCTACCTCTATTAAATACACAGTGCTCCCATTCACTCTATTAACCGGGGCCCCACATAGGACTGATGACTTAATTCATACTGCCATTAAACATGCACCATCGGGGCTGTTGGATCTACTCTCCCCTTTCAATCAGACTACCAGCATGCTAAAGCCATGTCCACATCATGCCCTAATGTGCAGCGGGAGACCCAGGGTATTGAATGGAGAGGATGCACATTATCCATTAACCCTGGGAGTGGGGAGACACAGGAGATAAAGGCAGCAGATAGGAAGTCCATCCAGACAATCAGCACACTACCAGTTTCTTGCATCCAGGATCGCGTCGTTCTCATTGAATTGCTTCTCAAATCATATTCTTGCAAAGTCAACGATGACATGTTCATTAGGGCGACCTGGTGTGGGATACTGCTAGGGAGAGACGAACCTACCCCCTCCGCGTGTTCCTGCTCCGCCTCAGACACACCTCCCACGATCCCCCTGTCCCGGGTGTCTGCCTATCTCCCTAACTGTACCCTTGGTTTTAGCATTGCTCTCGCCCATCCTCCTCCGGGTCACAGGCAGCTTCTCCTCCTCCTTTCTTCTGCATCCACCCTGATAGCTTGTCGACGCGCCGCGGTCCTAGAGCCTACCGCTCACACACGACACCTGACTGCTTCAGTGCATAGCAGGTCAAAGCGTTATGTTGTTGCTCTCCATCATAGCTATTATACCCTTCATTATTGATACTACATAACCTTAACCTCAGTGCTTCTTTGTTCAAGACCAAGGCACATTTGGACAAGGCAGTGGGTCAAATCAGGTCTTATTATCTGGCTGGCAACTGTTCCACCTCTCACTGGTAAATTGGAATCAGTAGTTAAAGGGCAATACCAGCCCCAAAATGAAAACTTACATAGAGGTAAATCACCCCCAAACCCTAACGGTAATAGTTTGAATCTGAAATATTAACATAACCTGAAATCCTGCACAATGTCCTGTTTCCCTGTGGTTCTTCAGTTAGCACTGCCCGTTAGGATTTGACAGTTGAACATTCACAGCCAATGACTGAATGTTAATTCCCTGTCTGCTCCTCTGAGCATGCCCAGGCTCAGTAATGCTCAGTACAGGTTTGTCTAAATTGCTCAGTTTTCATGGGGCATCAGAAGCATAGCAGGACATACAGTAATGGATTCATAGGACAAACTATGATATACCAAACTATTTTAAAGAGGCCATTCTTTCTAAAATGTGTTCTATGAGGGTGGAGTCTGTCCTTTATTGCAGTGTGACCCAAGGTGGTGGAATAAATCATGGATAGTTTATTGTATATAATATATATATATATAGTTTCTGGAGAAGGAGCACTCATGGGACTTGTTACAAATATTGTGATAATTTTATTATATCGTTGATATAATAAAATTATCACGATATTTGTAACAAGTCCCACGAGTGCTCCTTCTCCAAAAACTATCTATTTGAAAATTGCGGGAGGCAGCGGGGCACCTGGAACGTTAGGCGAGAGTGCGGGACACCGGGAGGATTATATATATATATATATATATATATATATATATATTATACCAACAAAGCTTGGTTGTGTTTATAGATGGGGCACTTAGATTGTAAGCTCTTTGGGGAAGGGACAGATGTGAATGGATAAACTAATTTCAATAAATAAGGCATAAAAATGCATAAAGGTCTTATACTGTTCTCTGAAGTATCAGACATGTGTACGAGGCGTAAAGGAATTGTACACTGAAAAAATGTCTGCCTCATTTCAATCTATAAATGAATACATGTTAGCAGCATTTACTCAGATGTGTTTGTGTTGCTGTATAACTTCAATCCAGTATTTGTTTTGCTCAAGCTCAGTCACTCAGGCTCCAGCCCCTTCAGACAATATGACTTTCTGTAAGGGCAAGCATGCTCAGTAATCTTTATGATTAAAGGAGAGGGAATTTCCCACCATGCAGTTCATGTACCAACTGTCATCAACTGCAGCAAAACTATATGTAACAGAAGAACTTATGACACTAAGGCACTTGATTGACAGTTGAAATGTAAGATGTTTCAGACTGGATATCTAAAGAAATAGGGGACAGATCAACAAAAAAGTTGTACAGTGATAGTTGGGAAGAATTATAGTTTAAAAAAAAGAAATTTCCCAGTGTACATATCCTTTGAGGAATGGTTGCACCTTGATACCCTCCTACTGTACTTGTGTCAGGAAAGTGTGTAGTGACTTGGCAAGAATGGGTTAAATATTGGTATTAGTTCTTGTAAAACTAAACTAAACAGTCCCTATTGTTTATATTACGATTAGTGAAGTATGGAACCAGATCTTCTTTTCCATACAATGTGGGGCCGAACCGTGTATCTGGAATTCTCTACAGCTAGGGGTCTGGTGGGTACCTTAAGAGGTCATTTTAAGGACAGTCATACATGTAAAATAAATGTATGTCGGTATTGGAATATGTGAGACAGAAACCAATATTATATTTGTGAATGGGAAGATATGCCCATTAAAATGATACCCAACATGGAGACCTTATTCCCTTGCAAGGCAAGTTATTAATATCTTGGGAAATATGTATTACACACAGGTCATGTTTGGTATTGTAGGAATTGATAATTAATACAGGAGAGGAATATGTGGTCAATATCCCAGTATAATGTACATGTAATGTAAATTTATATGGAATCTGCCTAACAGAGGGGGAATGAATGCTTTTGGCTAGTTGTAAATCTGGACATTCCTAGACACTCCCACCTCATGCATAGCCCAGGAGGGGGGTGGTTCAACAAGGGGTTTAAAAATCCTTTTAGCCCCTATAACTTTGGTCATACTGAGGGAACATGCTAAATGTGTATGGACCCGATGTTTCCATCATGCCCAGAGACACAGGACTTTTCTAGTAAGTAGTAGGGTCTGTGAATATTTTTATCCTTTTTATTTTATATAACTGTTGTCATTTTATTGTAACACCATTTTTGTATTATATGCACTGTCCACAAAGTTTGGTCTTTGATGCTCTAAAAGAACTCAGTTAAGCTAGGTACACACAGTACAGATTTCTGAAAGATGACAGACAGGATCTGCAAGATCATGTCTGCCATCTTTCAAAGATCTGCATACACACAGTCCCGAGTGTTCTCCCTATAGGGAGAATGCTCGGGACTGTGTGTTTCCATCGGCCGCGCTAGACTCCTATAGGGAGTCTAGGGCGGCCAATAGAAATTTTCGGCCTTTCCCGAACGAGCGTACGGCCGACCCGATCGCTCGGCGGCCGCGCGCTCGTTCGGGAAACGAACGTACACACAGTAACGATAAAGCCCCGATACCGTCGGATCCGATGGTATCGGGGCTTTATAGTTACTGTGTGTACCCAGCTTTAGCCTCTGATAAGTTTGTATGTGGTTGAATGGAATGTTTTGAAGTGTAAATGCTAATTAACTCTGTGACTGCTTGTGGAGGACTGATGCAAATTATCCTGTTAGTTGCTGGAGTGAATGGTGTAGTGTTAACCATTTAGCTGCCAGGACAGGGATGGGCATAGTCAGCGAGAGTCAATAGTGTTTTTGGGGGTGCCTTCAAGGCCATAACTTGAAGTGGTGGGAGCTTTAACAGATTGATTGTTCAGATCATGTGCCCAGCGAACTGGCGCTCATGACAATACTGAAAAAAAATACTTTGCCTCATCTTAATCTATAATTGAATACATGTATGTAGCACTTACTCTGATTTGCATGTGTTGCTGCATGCCTTCAATCCAGCACACATTTTGTTTAGGAGCAGTATCCCCCCTCCCTCTTTTAACCACTCCCACTTCCATCCGACCTGACTTTTTTCCCACAAACCAACTGTCAAGCCTGCACACAGCATTCCAACTGTCAAAACTCTGTCACCATTCCAGCTACAGTAAAACTACTCACAGAAGAATAGTTTTTGAGAGCAAGGAACTTGATTGACAGCTGAAATATAAAAAGTTTTAGACTGGATATGTAAAGAAATAGGGGGCAGATCAACAAAAAAAATGATACAGTGGTGGTTGGGAAAAATTATGGTTTCAAGTTATGGTCAATTTAAAATAACCTATTTTTCGGTATAGATGCCCTTTAATATGGATCCTGTTTAAGTTCTCAGGTTGTCTAATGGTGCTGTTTAGTTTGAACTGCACATTGTGGCAAGATTGTAAGATTGTCTGGGTCTATTCTCAGACCTGCAGGTTTATTACACTTAGACCCCCTGGGTTCTAGCTGGCAGGTAGATGCAATAAGAAAGGAAGGGCAAGTTTGGTAAGATTCATAACTCCTACTGGGAAGGGCAGATGGATCACTTTCATATTTGAGCCCTTAGGTATGAATCGCTAAAGCACAGAAATGGCTTTATTCTAGGATGTATGAAAAAATTTTTTCAGCATTCTGTGCTGCCAGAGAATGCTGGGAGTTGTAGTTTTTAAACATGTTCAACGCCCATGCTCTATATCATTAGGCTGTATTGCATCTGTATACATTCATTAGCCAATGGACATAAAGGAGAAACTTACTGCTAACAGACAATGCAGAAGTTGTAATTTTCTAACATGTGAAAGGTCAGTGAGAAATACGTGTTTATATGTTAGATTATTAGGGCAATGCTATTATATTAACATTAACATGAGGCATTGTGGTACCTTCTGTTATAAGAAGACTATTTCATTTTATACTCTGCGGGGAGCTTTTAGCACCTTTAACCCCACTTCACCTTGATCTATAAAGCTAATCAGTGTACTGTGCTCCCAAGTATGAACATAGCATGTTTATCTGGATCCTGTTTAGGGTCTCAGCTCACCCAATGGAGCTGTTTAGTTTGAACCACCAGTGTGGCAGGATTGCCTGGGTCTATTCTCAGACTTGAAGGATTATCCTATTTGGTTTCCCTGGATGTGCGAGTAACAGTTTAATATATAGTTTAACAGTTTAAATATACCTGTGCAAAGATTCTACATCCACACATAGCAAGATAATCCTTCAGGTCTGAGAGTAGATGCAGGCAATCCTGCTACACTGTGCGGTTGAAACTAAACATGCTAGGTTAATACTTAATAGTATTCACCATGTCAAGTGGTGATGGTAGCTCATATATTATAACAGAAGGTACATCACAGCATCATGTTATTATAATAGCATTGCTCAAATAATCTAACATATAAACAAACATTTCTCATTCCTAGGTTAAAGAAATGGATCCTTTATATACAGATCTAATTAAAAAAATTGCTTCAGAGCAATTTTTAATAACTGATAACTGCTTTTTATTTCAGTATTACAGTAAATCCTTGGTATACCTGCCTGGCTTTACCACTAAGCAAAAGGCTAAGGACTTGCAAGCGAGCACCTTCATCCCAACCATTAATAGTGGCTGCCAATTCAAATTGGCTAGAACAATCAGTCCATTCCCTAGTTACCCTATCAAATGGATCAGGTATAAAAAAAAAGGTTTGGCAATTGGGCCTGGTAGAGCTACTGAGTAATTGGGGCATTTCATCTGCAGGTACAAGGACAGGGGGATTTAAGTCAATACTATCAGTAGCAGCCTCCATAGCTTAATACAGAGAACAAATATACAGAGAAAACGGGGAGAATAAATGGTATTACCAGCACCACTGCCACCAATTTGTATCAGATCACTGCTTTATGGAAGGATTATAGGTAGCATGGCACACAATAGTCTGGCACAAAGCAGACAGTGCACATAAACAGGTTCCCCACGTAACATGTGCAGTAATCAGGGGTGTCCTTGTCTATGGTGCACCACTTTGAATATTGACCAGGCCTGTATATTGTGTGTCCTTGTAAATTGGTGTACACTTATCTGTTGCCTCAGAGTTTGTATCCAATAAGGTAAATTGTCCAATAATCTGTCCTCCCAACAGGTGGTAACAGGATCTTATATACAGGATCTTATACACAGGATCTTGTGTTGCACTCAATATCTCTCCAAAGCAAACACCACAATCTACTTTCACTTTCTCTCCTCCTAGCCATAGAGAGCAGGGATGTCTTGTCTTTTATCACTCACTGACACTACCTGCAGGCTGGAGGTGGTATATAATGAGCCTTGGTCTATATGTCTATTACAATACACATTACATCCTGTGTAGCAGACAGAAACTTTTTTTGGATTACGCTTCCTTTCACAGGGGTGTGGTTTAACCTCCCATTTTGACCATACCATGTTCAAATAGGGATCTCAGCTCTGTAAGTAAGTTAATGTATTTTGTATATTTTGTCTTGTACCTAATATAAGTCAGTGCTATACTTTATATATCAGTTGTATTCAATTAGATCAACTGGACTTGAAGTTTAGTTCTTTGGTAAGATTCATAACTCCTACTGGGAAGGGCAGATGGATCACTTGCATATTTGAGCCCTTAGGTATGAATCGCTAAAGCACAAAAATGGCTTTATTCTAGGATGTATGAAAATTTTTTTCCAGCATTCTGTGCTGCCAGAGAATGCTGGGAGTTGTAGTTTTTAAACATGTTCAACGCCCATGCTCTATATCATTAGGCTGTATTGCATCTGTATACATTCATTAGCCAATGGACATAAAGGAGAAACTTACTGCTAACAGACAATGCGGAAGTTGTAATTTTCTAACATGTGAAAGGTCAGTGAGAAATACGTGTTTATATGTTAGATTATTAGGGCAATGCTATTATATTAACATTAACATGAGGCATTGTGGTACCTTCTGTTATAAGAAGACTATTTCATTTTATACTCTGTGGGGAGCTTTTAGCACCTTTAACCCCACTTCACCTTGATCTATAAAGCTAATCAGTATACTGTGCTCCCAAGTATGAACATAGCATGTTTATCTGGATCCTGTTTAGGGTCTCAGCTCACCCAATGGAGCTGTTTAGTTTGAACCACCAGTGTGGCAGGATTGCCTGGGTCTATTCTCAGACTTGAAGGATTATCCTATTTGGTTTCTCTGGATGTGCGAGTAACAGTTTAATATATAGTTTAACAGTTTAAATATACCTGTGCAAAGATTCTACATCCACACATAGCAAGATAATCCTTCAGGTCTGAGAGTAGTTGCAGGCAATCCTGCTACACTGTGCAGTTGAAACTAAACATGCTAGGTTAATACTTAATAGTATTCACCATGTCAAGTGGTGATGGTAGCTCATATATTATAACAGAAGGTACATCACAGCATCATGTTATTATAATAGCATTGCTCAAATAATCTAACATATAAACAAACATTTCTCATTCCTAGGTTAAAGAAATGGATCCTTTATATACAGATCTAATTAAAAAAATTGCTTCAGAGCAATTTTTAATAACTGATAACTGCTTTTTATTTCAGTATTACAGTAAATCCTTGGTATACCTGCCTGGCTTTACCACTAAGCAAAAGGCTAAGGACTTGCAAGCGAGCACCTTCATCCCAACCATTAATAGTGGCTGCCAATTCAAATTGGCTAGAACAATCAGTCCATTCCCTAGTTACCCTATCAAATGGATCAGGTATAAAAAAAAAGGTTTGGCAATTGGGCCTGGTAGAGCTACTGAGTAATTGGGGCATTTCATCTGCAGGTACAAGGACAGGGGGATTTAAGTCAATACTATCAGTAGCAGCCTCCATAGCTTAATACAGAGAACAAATATACAGAGAAAACGGGGAGAATAAATGGTATTACCAGCACCACTGCCACCAATTTGTATCAGATCACTGCTTTATGGAAGGATTATAGGTAGCATGGCACACAATAGTCTGGCACAAAGCAGACAGTGCACATAAACAGGTTCCCCACGTAACATGTGCAGTAATCAGGGGTGTCCTTGTCTATGGTGCACCACTTTGAATATTGACCAGGCCTGTATATTGTGTGTCCTTGTAAATTGGTGTACACTTATCTGTTGCCTCAGAGTTTGTATCCAATAAGGTAAATTGTCCAATAATCTGTCCTCCCAACAGGTGGTAACAGGATCTTATATACAGGATCTTATACACAGGATCTTGTGTTGCACTCAATATCTCTCCAAAGCAAACACCACAATCTACTTTCACTTTCTCTCCTCCTAGCCATAGAGAGCAGGGATGTCTTGTCTTTTATCACTCACTGACACTACCTGCAGGCTGGAGGTGGTATATAATGAGCCTTGGTCTATATGTCTATTACAATACACATTACATCCTGTGTAGCAGACAGAAACTTTTTTTGGATTACGCTTCCTTTCACAGGGGTGTGGTTTAACCTCCCATTTTGACCATACCATGTTCAAATAGGGATCTCAGCTCTGTAAGTAAGTTTATGTATTTTGTATATTTTGTCTTGTACCTAATATAAGTCAGTGCTATACTTTATATATCAGTTGTATTCAATTAGATCAACTGGACTTGAAGTTTAGTTCTTGAAGACGTTTCGCTAGTCATCCGACTGGCTTTCTCAATTCAGAATGACTTGTACAAGAATCTGTGGCAATTATGTACCCTGGAAAATCCGCATTAGCATATCACAGCCAAGTGTTAAGGGCGTGATAGGATAGTGGCTAAGAGGTGTTATAGGAACGCCCAGAGTAAGGTGTCAAAACAGCATTGTACATGGCAGACAGTTGGTGTCGAACCCCCCACCTCTATTTAGGCTTGGTGTCATCAGAACCCTGCAACACAGAGCTGAGAACATCCCCAATAGCACAGAGGCGAAGGCTAAAGAAATGAAACATCTCAGATGAGCCCTTAAAACTTGTGGATATCCAGACTGGGCCTTTGTCAAAAGAAGTAGAAGGAAAGAAAAGAACATGAATACCAACAGTGAAGGGGAAAAGCAAGACAGGAGAAAGAACATGGTCATCCCATATGTAGCAGGGGTCTCCGAGAAATTAAGAAGAATTTTCAAAAAACACCATATCCCATATCCCTGTCTGCTTGAACAACACACTGAGGCAGCAATTGGTACATCCGAAAGACCCAATACCGAAACACAAGAAAAGGGACATCATATACACAGTGCAGTGCGCTCTGATTTGTATGTAGGGGAGACCAAACAGCAATTGCATCAACATATGGCCCAGCACAGAAGAGCCAATTCCTCGGATCTGGACTCAGCCGTGTACCTGCATCTTAAGGAAAAAGGACATACCTTTGAAGATTGTAATGTTAACATACTGGCGAAGGAACGTGACTGGTTCAAGAGAGGTGTTAAGGAGGCCATTTATGTGAAAATAAAGAAACCAAGCCTAAATAGAGGTGGGGGGGTTCGACACCAACCGTCTGCCATGTACAATGCTGTTTTGACACCTTACCCTGGGCGTTCCTATAACACCTCCTAGCCACTATCCAATCACACCCTTAACACTTGGCTGTGATATGCTAATTGGGATTTTCCAAGGTACATAATTGCCACAGATTCTTGTACAAGTCATTCTGAATTGAGAAAACAGTCGGGTGACTAGCGAAATGTCTTCAAGAACTAAAAGTCCAGTTGATCTAATTGACTACAAAAGATATATCATGACCTGGATGGATGAGAGCCTTCACAAGCATATAATTTATATACATTTACTGATGGTCATTTAAATGGCTATAGTGAGATAGTCCAGACTGGGCCTTTGTCAAAAGAAGTAGAAGGAAAGAAAAGAACATGAATACCAACAGTGAAGGGGAAAAGCAAGACAGGAGAAAGAACATGGTCATCCCATATGTAGCAGGGGTCTCCGAGAAATTAAGAAGAATTTTCAAAAAACACCATATCCCATATCCCTGTCTGCTTGAACAACACACTGAGGCAGCAATTGGTACATCCGAAAGACCCAATACCGAAACACAAGAAAAGGGACATCATATACACAGTGCAGTGCGCTCTGATTTGTATGTAGGGGAGACCAAACAGCAATTGCATCAACATATGGCCCAGCACAGAAGAGCCAATTCCTCGGATCTGGACTCAGCCGTGTACCTGCATCTTAAGGAAAAAGGACATACCTTTGAAGATTGTAATGTTAACATATTGGCAAAATAACGTGACTGGTTCAAGAGAGGTGTCAAGGAGGCTATTTATGTGAAAATAAAGAAACCAAGCCTAAATAGAGGTGGGGGGGTTCGACACCAACCGTCTGCCATGTACAATGCTGTTTTGACACCTTACCCTGGGCGTTCCTATAACACCTCCTAGCCACTATCCAATCACACCCTTAACACTTGGCTGTGATATGCTAATTGGGATTTTCCAAGGTACATAATTGCCACAGATTCTTGTACAAGTCATTCTGAATTGAGAAAACAGTCGGGTGACTAGCGAAATGTCTTCAAGAACTAAAAGTCCAGTTGATCTAATTGACTACAAAAGATATATCATGACCTGGATGGATGAGAGCCTTCACAAGCATATAATTTATATACATTTACTGATGGTCATTTAAATGGCTATAGTGAGATAGTACACACATACATATACAACTTTCCTATATGTAATATCCAATACCCCAACCTCATTGGTAGCTTCTAAAAACTCAAACCAATCTCCTATGAAAATATAAATATATTTATATAAGGGATATTTATATAAGGGATATATATATATATATATAAAATGTGGTTTACAAAAGTATTCGGCCCCCTTAAAGTTTTCCATATTTTGTCACATTACTGCCAAAAACATGAATCAATTTTATTGGAATTCCACGTGAAAATACCAATACATAGAGGTCTTTAAAAGTATCTTGCTTGCGCTCGGGGGTATGGGTGGTGGAAGGGTTAAAACAAAAAGTAAAAAATAAATAAGATAAGATCAAGATCTCTGTAAAAAATCAGTTTAAAATGACACTTCCATATATTAAAACTCACTTGTGCCTATTCACCACTAGGGGCACTGTGGGGTTTACTCTACACTGCTGTTCTGATGCTTGGTTGGTCTGTGTAGCTCCCAAAAACCTCTGCACACAGGAATAAGGTTGCCAACAAACTTTATTATAGCAATTAAAAACAATAAAAAGCACTAAAAAACCTTGCAGAAACAGTCCATTAGCCGTTGTTAAAGTTGCAACTCTCTGCTATGGTGTGGCCCCTTTAACTCGTGGTGGTCTTGCGATGAGGTATAATCCACTTAGTAATGGCTTTTGAGGTTGTTCCTATGCATTTTGCGGTTTTAATCCTTACAGCTTCATCAGGGATCATAGAGGTGTACACGTGAGAAGTGGAAAGAAAATCATACATGATTCCAAACATTTTTAACAAATCAATAACTGCAAAGTGGGGTGTGCGGAATTATTCAGCCCCCCTTTGATCTGAGTACAGTCAGTTGCCCATAGACATTGCCTGATGAGTGCTAATGACTAAATAGAGTGCAGCTGTGTGTAATATAATGTCAGTACAAATACAACTGCTTTGTGACGGCCTCAGAGGTTGTCTAAGAGAATCTTGGGAGCAACAACACCATGAAGTCCAAAGAACATACCAGACAGGTCAGGGATAAAGTAATTGAGAAATTTAAAGCAGGCTTAGGCTACAAAAAGATTTTCAAAGCCTTGAACATCCCACGGAGCACTGTTCAAGCGATCATTCAGAAATGGAAGGAGTATGGCAGACTGTAAACCTCCCAGACAAGGGCCGTCCACCTAAACTCACAGGCCGAACAGGAGAGCACTGATCCGAATGCAGTAAAGGGGGCCATGGTGACTCTGGACGAGCTGCAGAGATCTACAGCTCAGGGTGGTGAATCTGTCCATAGCACAACTATTAGTCGTGCGCTGCACAAAGTTGCCCTTCATGGAGAGTGGCAGAAAGAAGAAGAAAGCCATGTTAACAGAAAAGCATAGAAGTCCCATTTGCAGTTTGCCACAAGCATGTGGGGACACAGCAACATGTGAAGAAGGTGCTGCGGTCAGATGAGACCAAAATGGAAATTTTTGGACCAAAATGCAAAACGCTAGTGTGGCGAAAAACTAACACTGCACATCACTCAGAACACACCATCCCACGTCAAATATGGTGGTGGCAGCATCATGCTCTGGGGGTGCTTCTCTTCCAGCAGGGACAGGGAGCTGGTCAGAGTGATGGGAAGATGGTGGAGCCAAATACAGGGCAATCTCTGAAGAAAACCTCTTGGAGTTAGCAAAAGACTTGAACTGGGGCAAAGGTTCACTCCTCCAGCAGGACAATAACCCTAAACATAAAGCCAGGCGGGCAACAATGGAATGGTTTTTTAAACAAAACATATCCAGTGTTAGAATGGCCAGTCAAAGTCCAGAGCTAAATCCAATCGAGAATCTGTGGCAAGACTGAAAAACTACTGTTCACACAACACTGTCTATTATCATCTGACTGAGCTGGAGCTGTTTTGCAAAGAAGAATGGGCAAGGATTTCAGTCTCTAGATGTGCAAAGCTTGGTAGACATACCCTAAAAGACTAGCAGCTGTAATTGCAGCAAAAGGTCTTCTTTGCTTCACAAAGTATTGACTCAGGGGGATGAATATTACGCACACCCCACTTTGCGTTATTGATTTGTTAAAAATGTTAAGAATTATGTTTCGTTCCACTTCCACGATACTCCCTTTGTATCGGTTTTCACGTGGAATTCCAATAAAATTGATTCATGTTTGTGGCAGTAATGTGACAAAATATGGAAAACTTCAAGGGGGCCGAATCTATACACACACACAAACACCCTATAAAGACACAAAGACATATACACAAAAATCTCAGATGTTAACATTCATTTTAGCCTTATTGCTATACCATCTCCCACTACAAGACTGAATCGTAACGCACATTGAGGCTTCTGTCCCATAAGTCTTATTAAAATTACAAATTAAAATGTTCACATAGTACTTTTGTTTCACTAGGCAAAAAATAATTAAATAAAATTAGAGCAAATGGAAATAGTTACTTTAGGCAAAGTAGGTGCAATCAAAAAGGTGCAGCTTGATGACACGAGAGAGGTCCTCAAATGTGCTACGTAATTTTTTTCTCAGGAAGATAATATAAATTTACAGGTAATTACTCGAGTTCAGCAGTACAAAACATGGGTATATATATATTATAGCAGATATTTATTTTCCCCAAGTATACTGTAGTAGGAGTATTCAGCAGCACTGATAAGGTATCCTCTGGTTCCTGTCTTAAAAGAACTCCTAAAGGGCATGTCCACCCCGTGGAAAAAATTGCTTGCATGAAACTGCAAGCAGGGGGCCGGGCTGGCAGCCACGTCCATTATTGGCTGAGAGGCAGCCAATCACAGATGTGGCTGCCGGTTGCACAGAATGCCGGGGGAGAGAGGAAAGGTAAGTAGAGTATGGGGGACTTTCTGAAAAATGTATTATAGCGGTTAGGGCTGGAGGAAGGAGAACTACTATTTGTCAAAGGGGAATTACACTAGTGGGAGGGAGAGCAAAATGGGAGGGAGGGGGAGGAGGGCTGAGCTAGCCAAAAACCTCTGAGAGGAAACCTCAGAGGCGGAAACAATTTCCCTCCCAGCACTGCTCCTGGTGGTCAGTTTTTGGGACTTTGGGGGGACATTACAGGAGAACCATTTGGAGCAGGGATGTAAGGTAAGGATTTTATGCACTACAGAGTGGGGCCAGTAGTGAGTTAATTTATAGTTTTGGGGGTGGACATACCCCCAAGATACTGATTGAATGTTCCCCAAATGTTTGTATCTGTTACCATTAGTTCACCTTCATTGCAAGGTGCAAGTTATTTTATTGCTTATAAATGTTAACATTTTTCCAGAAATGGCACAAACCTGCAAAATTAAAGATGATGTATACACAACTCTGCTGATTTCAGGAGATGTTTCTGCTAGTTATGAATTATAGAATCATTAAAGGCTTATCTACATTTTAACTTTAGCTCTCCATTAAAAATTACATAAATGTCAACACTGTTACTTTCTGAGCTCTATTATTTAACCAAGGTATACCCATTAAGCAACATAAAAATACCCTTACCATGCACATCACATTATTATCTGAAACTAAATGCTGCCCTCATCGGGATACTGATTTCACACAACATTATAAAGATTTGCCAATTATGACTACAGTGGGACTGGCCAGAATGGTACAAATGACACCTGACAACCAAAAATGTGCTATAGGTGACTTTTAAATGATTCTTATTCCCAACCTTCCAGTTACATTTCCTGTAGACAAATGTTCCAACTTCGTTTGCAAACCATGATCTGTCTAGGGTATGTTGGAGGAAAGTCCGGAGATAAAGCAGACACACTGGTCAATGTTATGATCCTTGCAGAGTTTATGGCCAACATTACAGTTGAATAGATCACAAATATAACAGAAGCTCACAATTTTACTGAGGCCTCCTAAACTTGTCAAAAAAAAAAAAAAAAGACGTGCCACTAAATTTCCAGAGTAAAAATATTTTCATCTCTCTAAATTACTGTTTTCCATATCATGCCCTAAAATATATAATTTAAAATAACCCACCCTTCCCCAGATTCCCTATGAGACACAACTGTAAATAAATATATTATCTGTGCGCTACTGTAAAATTTGTTCCCTATTGCACACCTTTATCCTCTATGGCTCTTACCCCCACCACCTCAGCCACATTGTATATCAGGGGGATGAGTTGGGCTCCAGTGAGCCGAATCTGTAATGGTTTGTATTAAACAGGAGACAATGGGAGCACGGTATGCCGTATAGTATAAAATCTCTATGCATAGAATGTGGCATGGGGAAGGGGGGATTGTTGATATGTAAGGGGGGGAGTGAATCTGTAAGAAAGAAGGGGGGGCAATTTGGAATCAGTTTCAGAGGGAGGTCTGTGGGGTTGCAGGCAGACAATATCACCTGGGAGTTCTGTTACCTTAATAAAGGGGTAAATAAGGGGGAAATTTTCCACTATATAGCCAATTTTCCACAAATTTACTACATTCAAGTCATGTGATATACAATGTAAAGTTTACTGTAAACTTAATCTGCTGTAAATTTACAGGTAATAACTAGAATTCAGTATTAAAAACATAGGAGTATTAAAACAAATATTTCTCTTTCCAAGTGTGCTGTAGTATGAGTATTCAGCAGCACTGTTATTATTATTATAGATTTATATAGCACCACACAACATCTTCTGTGGCGCTTTACAATAAGTCATACATTACATACAGGGTAATACAGGTTATACAAAGTCATACATATTACATACACAAGTAATACATAATAAGTAAGTAAACAGAGTGATGAGTTTCTTACAACAATTCCGTGATACAATAGGAGGACCTTGCCAAAAGAGCTTACAGCCTATAGGAAATGAGGGTGAGACATAAGGTGACGGGAATCGGTAGGCTGTAAAAAGATTGGCAGTGGAGCGTGAAAGGCGGGTTGGATCATATTGGGTAGTAAGATGGGTAATGTCTAGACCAGGTTATATGCTTGTCTGAAGAGGTGGGTTTTAAGGTTACGTTTGCAGGTATTAAGGGACGGTGAGTGATGGACAGATGGAAGAGAATTCCAGAGCAGAGGGGCAGCACGAGCAAAGTCCTTAATACGGGCATGGGAAGAGGTGACAAGGGTGGATGAGAGGAGATTATTTTCGGAACGGAGGTTGCGTCTGGGACGGTGTCGGTGTCGATCAGCTCTGAGATATATGGGGGGGGTCTGTATTGGATAGTGCTTTATAGGATAGGGTAAGCAGCTTGAACTGGATCCGTTGCGTGATGGGCAACCAGTGGAGGAACTGACAGAGAGGAAATAGAGAAGCGAGAAGAGAAATGAATGAGACGGCCAGCAGAGTTGAGGATGGATTGAAGAGGTGCCAGGTGGTTTTTTTTGGTAAGCCACACAGGAGTGTATTGCAGTAGTCTAGCTGGGATAAGATTAGGGCATGGACTAGGATTTTTGTAGCTTCATTCGATAGGAAGGGTCGAAATCAGGAGATGCTTTTGTACTTGACAATCCATTTATCAAAATTGTATTGGTAAATGAATTGATTATATTAAATGGAGCGCTGCCTAGTTAACCACAACTATGGTCTTTTGTTACAAAATTTACTTACAAAATCAATCCTTACTACAGTGTATTTAAGTCAAGACCAAAGACAGACACCCACCTTCATATGTTGATATATTTTATGAGCCAACCAGGTCATATGGCTTGTACGCAGGTGTGATTCAACACATGATGCACAATGAATGAGCAGTGATTATTGTCCGTTTGGCACATATTTGGCTGGGCATCATTGGTGGTTTGACCAGGCAGATTAAGGAACATCACACGACATGTGCAACTAGTGGACGTTCATTAGGTGCTCATCCGCTGCGTGCCCGTGTACACGAGCCCTAACTTTTGACTTCCTATCTAAATCAGTTTATGGATCATATTACTGATTTCATCATCTTTCATCATGTATTATTTGCCAGGGCAGCCAGGGTATACTGGGAGTTGTACATATTTCTAATATCTGGAGGGCTACTGCTTGCAATACCTGATTTAATTTGATTTTTCAAAAAAACAGCAATGTCTTAATTAAGATGGGTACACACACGAAAGAGAAAGGGGTAATTCAGTCAGATCCATACGTGCGAAAAATTCCCCGAGGTCGGGACCCCTTTACTAGAGGGAGTCACCAGCTGCCGTAAGAAATGTGTCAGTCCCTATACTGTATAAAGGGAAAATGCTCAGGACTTTGTGTAACCTGATCTTTGAAAAATGACATCATTTTTAATAGATTGGTACAGTTTCCAGCTTAAAGATCAGTGGTGATCCCTTGTAAGATCTAACACCGATGTTTATCACTCTGTTTATCTGCAGCTGTTTAAAGGGGCTGCTGCAAACAAAATTTAATCTGTTGTAAGATCAACATGTGGGTGTGAAAGTTCCAACATAACTTTTGCTGCAGTACTGAAACTTGAGAAGGGCTGATGCAAAAAAATATGCAAAACTTTGATGCCTGTGCTATTAATTTGCAGCAACCAATCAGATGTTTTCTAAATGCAGTAGCCTAGTAACATCAGTCTAGCTGCTGCAAATTAATTGCACAAGCAAACATTTGCATCTCTTAATGCATTAGCCACAAGTTCTCTATTTGAAGTAATACTGTCTCAATGCAGCTTTTACAACATTAAAGGGGAACTGTGGTCCAAAAATGACTTTAGGTAAATTAATAGGAATTGCTCCCCTGAGAATTTTTGCAATTTATTTTCATTGTTTATTTGACATAGTTTTGAAGATATTTACATTTTTGTGTGTGATGTGGCAGCAGCATTACCAGGTCCCTTGCACTTCCTGCTTCCTGCTCTGAAACCTGTCAGTCAATCTGCCCTGTGTCTCCTCCCCTTTGCAGCCCCCCTATTCCCTCCCACTCATGGACCCCATGGTCCCTCCAGTTGCAGGCTCCCCCTTGGCCCATTCCCTTACAGACCCATGTGGCCCCGCCCACTCGTGGGTGCTGTGGCCCCGCCCACTCACGGGTGCTTACCCTCTCTGCAGCTGCAGGTCCTTCACACAGCAGAGAGGAGGAGGGACTTCCTGTCTCCCTCACACACTGAGGGAGTCTGAGGCTGTGCTCGCCAGCGGCACTGTGCAGGAGAAGCCTTAGGAATGTCACATGTCAGCCTCCCACCCATTAACTTTCTTGTCAGTCATTTTTTTATATCTTGGGCTGTGGAGCACGTAGAGAGGTGGTTGATGGTTCATTTTAAAGGTAGGAAATTTGCCTTTCATTTAAACTTAACTTGTTTGAAGACCGCAGTTCCCCTTTAAAGAGAGTGCAGCATGCAGTGCTGGGTAGCGAAGTTTTATGCCCCGATTCCATGAACATTAAATTTTGCACTGTATACTAATGCAAAATTTAACACAAACTATATTCAGCCTGGTGTAACATGTTGTTACCAAAACCGTTTTGAAACCAGTGCAAAACCCATGTTAAACCGATTTAACATCGGATAGCATGGGTTTTCAGCGGCATTTGGCTTTTGTGGAACCCGCACTATTTAGTTCTTAAAGACACGCTACCCATATTAAATGAAAAGCGTGATCAGAATAGAGCACATTTCACTTGTGTTATAATGCATTTGCACTGCAATTTTGGAAATAATCTATCGAAGTACACACAATTTACAAAAATGTTGATCACAGCTCTTTGCTAACGGATCGCAAAACTTGGTATAAAGCATGAGAGAATCGTGTCACTGTGGCCTAGCCCTTATGGCCAGGGCTAAGGGTTTTTTTTTATTCCTGGTCATGTGACATTTTAGTATCTCATAGAGACAGGTTTGCCAACTGATTGGCTCCAGTATCTCCAACACCCCTATAGAATTATCAGTAGTTTCATAGCGGCTCCATACACCAACAGGTCAATGTGTAATTGATATGTAAGTGACAGAAGATATTTCTAATACAACTCCCTGGTTTGCAGGAATCTTTAACAAACATCCTTCCAGCATTTGTGAACTACAATTCCCAGCAACATCTAAGTGACCATGCATGTATTTAAGAGCATCATTAAAGCTATACTTACTTAAACTATCCTGGAAATCAACTTCATGGTTTATTAAGTTAAAATATTTGTTTTTTTTGTACCATTTCAAAAGTATGGCTTTATCTGTGCAAATATAAAGTGGGGCTTTAGGTAGAGATTTGATGTCACCAAAATTAGACTTCTACTTACCTTACCTCTCTCCTTCGCCGCAAAGCCCCGTCCCTCTGCTTGCGCGGAACTGCAAGCAGGGGGCGGGACCGGCAGCCGCGTCTGTAATTGGCTGAGAGGCAGCCAATCACGGATGCGGCTGCTCAGAAAGGGGAAGGAGAGAGGTAATGATCGGGGGACTTTCTGAGACTATAATTATAGCGGTTGGGGCTGGAGGAACATGGGCTATAATATACTAAAAGGGATTTATGCTAAGGGGAGGGAGACCAAAGTGGGTGGGAGAGGGAGGGGGAGAAGGGCTGCAGTGTGCATGTCAACCTTCTCCCGGAGGGGAGACAGGATGCAGAGTCCTATATGGACTCTACTATCCTCCTGGTGGCCAGTTTTTGGGACTTTGGGGGGGGGATTACACGAGAACCATTCGGATCTGGGAAGTAAGTTAAGGATTTTATTACACTACAGAGTGGGGCCAGTAGTGGGGGGAATTATAGTTTTGGGGTGGACATGCCCTTTGAAAGGAGAACTATAGTGTATACAAAAATTTAAAAAAAAACGGTTAAAATAAGTACTTGGGGCAGGAATATTGGACTGGAATTTCCTAACTCCCAATACTGTTTCTGTGAGCAGCGCCAGGCCAAAGAAAACCAATTCTGCCAGTCTTCCTTTTGGCTTCAGCACATTATTTAATACAGGACGACTCTGGGACTAACCTGGCTAATGAAAACTGTCCTAACCGCAGTAGATCCACTCAAGAAAACCACATGTGGCCAGGCCTGTGTTTGCTTGGTGTAATACTCTCTACCACCTACCCAAGGGGGTCACAATCTTCCAATAGCCAAAATTGAGAGAAGCACACCATGTAAGTGCCCAATTCTTTATTTTGAAAGAATACAAAAAATAGAATAGTTATTAAGGCAAAACATTTTCAGACAGATTCAATAAAAGTTCTTATTATTAAAAATGGTGCTAATTTGGCCCCAACCAATCAGATATTATTTAACATTTGAAAGCTAACATTTTATTGGTTGGGGCCAAATTAGCACCATTTTAACAATAAGAACATTTATTGAATAACCCTGTTAAGGGTCTTGCAGATTTTTTTGTTGAACTTTCTCCTTTGACAATGAGTAGGACACTGTAGGCCCACTCTTACAACCCATGCATGGCTTAATAGTGGATAGTTTCTGCTCTTCAAAAAAAACAAATACCATGGCTATGAGAATATGGTTTTGAGCAGTTCTTGGCTCGTTCATTGATGGTTAAATATCAGACTCTGTGTGTAGCCCCAGGCAGCTTTGGATGTAAATGACTGTTGACTGAAAAGGACTACAAATATGGGTCAAGAAATATCTTTTTAATTGGGGGCTAGGCTTACGCAAACCAATGTACAGTAGCAGCTATCATTTCTTATAAGACCATCATTTTAAATATGTATACAGCTACACATATAAAGCAGAAATCTCAAAATAAATTGCCTAAACACCATGACAGCCAAGAGCTAGCATGAGACTACGGGAGTTTAAAGAAATGAGTTACAAGGTCACAGGTTGGATAATCTGTCCATCTATCCAGGGCTTCTTGCAGAGTGTGTCTTCCCATTGGTTAGGCCCTGGGGCACAAGGGGGGGATGAGCAACAACACTACAGTTGCCCTTTAAAGGGCATGTCCACCCCATGGAAAAATGTTTGCCACATAGTAGCTCTCCTTCCCCCAGCCCCAACCAATATAATACATTTTTCAGTAAGTCCACCAAACTCTACTTACATTCTCTCTTTCCTCCACCGTACTGCCCGGCCATCTGCTTGCATGAAACTGCAAGCAGGGGGCCGGACCAGCAGCGGCATCTGTTATTGGCTGAGAGGCAGCCAATCACAGACGCAGCTGCCGGCTGCACAGAACGCCCGGGGCAGAGAGGGAAGGTAAGTAGATTTCGGGGGACTTTCTGAAAAATGTAGTATAGCGGTTAGGGCTGGGGAAAGGAGAGCTACTATGTGCCAAAGGGGAATTACACTAGAGGCAGGGCTGGTCTGAGCAAGCCAAAAACCTCTGAGAGGAAGCCTTGGAGGTGGAAACAATTTTTTGGACTTTGGGGGAACATTACAGAAGAACCATTTGGAGCTGGGATGTAAGGTAAGGATTTTTATGCACTACAGAGTGGGGGCCAGTATTGTGTTAAATTATAGTTTTTGGGGTGGATATGCCCTTTTAAGTCTGCCAAAAATGATAGGGTTAAGATTTCAGAATCCTACCTTGTTCCGCTGCCCGTGCTCATTAAACAAGGGGTGTTTAAACTGTGGCCATTTAAATACTGTAAATCCGGGTATATAGGAGCTATTGGAATGGTGGGATTTCTAATACTGGACAACTGGAGGGCCTAGAGTTAAACAGAAAATCATGAATTACACGACTACTGGGTTATAAACACATACTGTGCACTGAGGCCCACCTATGTCATGCTGCCTTGGTATATACAGGGTTAGACAGAGCATGATTTCAACTGCTGATGAACTCCAACTCCAATAATCACACAACAGCCAAGTGCTGTCACCTGGGGTTCCCCATAGAAGGCCGTAGGTTGGATAAGGTTTTATGAATGGGAACCTATTACCTCTATTAAATACACAGTGCTCCCATTCACTCTATGGAACAGGGGCCCAATCATAGGACTGATGACTTAATTCATACTGCCATTAAACATGCACCATTCGGGGCTGGTTGGATCTACTCTCCCCTTTCAATCAGACTACCAGCATGCTAAAGCCATGTCCACATCACTGCCCTAATGTGCAGCGGGAGACCCAGGGTATTGAATGGAGAGAGATGCACATTAATCCATTAACCCTGGGATGGGGAGACACAGGAGATAAAGGCACAGATAGGAAGTCCATCCAGACAATCAGCACCTACCAGTTTTCTTGCATCCACTGGATCGCGTCGTTCTCATTGAATTGCTTCTCAAATTCATATTCTTGCAAAGTCAACGATGACATGTTCATTAGGGCGACCTGGTGTGGGATACCTGCTAGGGAGAACGAACCCTACCCCCTCCGCGTGTTCCTGCCGCTCAGACACACCTCCCACCGATCCCCCTGTCCCGGGTGTCTGCCTATCTCCCTAACTGTACCCTTGGTTTAGCATTGCTCTCGCCCTATCCTCCTCCCGGGTCACAGGCAGCTTCTCCTCCTCCTTTCTTCTGCATCCACCCTGATAGCTTGTCGACGCGCCGCGGTCCTAGAGCCTACCGCTCACACACGACACCTGACTGCCCTTCAGTGCATAGCAGGTCAAAGCTTGTCTGCTTGTTGCTCTCCATTCATAGCCTATTATACCCTTCATTATTGATACATACATAACCTTAACCTCAGTGCTTCTTTGTTCAAGACCAAGGCACATTTGGACAAGGCAGTGGGTCAAATACAGTTCTTATTATCTGGCTGACAACTGTTCCACCTCTCACTGGTAAATTGGAATCAGTAGTTAAAGGGCAAGTCCAGCCCCAAAATGAAAACTTACATAGAGGTAAATCACCCCCAAACCCTAAACGGTAATAGTTTGAAATCTGAAATATATAAATCTAACCTGAAATCCTGCACAATGTCCTGTTTCCCCTGTTTCTTGCTTCCCTGTTCTTCCAGTTAGCAACTGCCCTTTATGGATTTGACAGTTGACATCACGCCAATGACTGAATGTTAATCCCCTGTCTGCCTCCTCTGAGCATGCCCAGGCTCAGTACATGCTCAGTACAGGTTTCTAAAATGCTCAGTTTTCATGGGGCATCCAGAAGCATAGCAGGCATACAGTTGGATTCATAGGACAAACTATGATATACCAACATATTTTAAAAGCCATTCTTTCTAAAATGTGTTCTATGAGGGTGGAGCTGTCCTTTAATTGCAGTGTGACCAGGTGGGGGAATAAATCATGGATAGTTTTTGTATATAATATATATATATAAGTTTCTGGAGAAGGAGCACTCATGGGACTTGTTACAAAATTGTGATAATTTATTATATCGTTATTAATAAAATTATCACGATATTTGTAACAAGTCCCACGAGTGCTCCTTCTCCAAAAACTATCTATTTGAAAATGCGGGAGGCAGCGGGGCACCTGGAACGTTAGGCGAGAGTGCGGGACACCGGAGGATTATATATATATATATATATATATATATATATATATATACCAACAAAGCTTGGTTGTGTTTATAGATGGGCACTTAGATTGTAAGCTCTTTGGGGAAGGACAGATGTAAGGGATAAACTAATTTCAATAAATAAGGCATAAAAATGCATAAAGGTCTTATACTGTTCTCTGAAGTATCAGACATGTGTACGAGGCTTAAAGGAATTGTACACTGAAAAAATGTCTGCCTCATTTCAATCTAAAATGAATACATGTTAGCAGCATTTACTCAGATGTGTTGTGTTGCTGTATAACTTCAATCCAGTATTTGTTTTGTCAAGCCAGTCACTCAGGCTCCAGCCCCTTCAGACAATATGACTTTCTGTAAGGGCAAGCATGCTCATAGTAATCTTTAGGATTAAAGGAGAGGGAATTTCCCACCATGCAGTTCATGTACCAACTGTCATCAACTGCACAAAACTATATTGTAACAGAAGAACTTATGACACTAAGGCACTTGATTGACAGTTGAAATGTAAGATGTTTCAGACTGGATTACTAAGAAATAGGACAGATCACCAAAAAAGTTGTACAGTGAATGTTGGGAGATTATGTTTAAAAAAAGAAATTTCCCAGTGTACATATCCTTTGAGGAATGGTTGCACCTTGATACCCTCCTACTGTACTTGTGTCAGGAAAGTGTGTAGTGACTTGGCAAGAATGGGTTATATTGGTATTAGTTCTTGTAAAACTAAACTAAACATTCCCTATTGTTTATATTACGATTAGTGTATGGAACCAGATCTCTTTTCCATACAATGTGGGGCCGAACCGTGTATCTGGAATTCTCTACAGCTAGGGGTCTGGTGGGTACCTTAAGAGGTCATTTTAAGGACAGTCATACATGTAAAATAAATGTATGTCGGTATGGGAATATGTGAGACGAAACCAATATTATATTTGGTAATGGAAGATATGCCCATTAAAATGATACCCAACATGGAGACCTTATTCCCTTGCAAGGCAAGTTATTATATCTTGGGAAATATGTATTACACACAGGTCATGTTTGGTATTGTAGGAATTGATAATTAATACAGGAGAGGAATATGTGGTCAATATCCCGTATAATGTACATGTAATGTAAATTATATATGATCTGCCTACAGAGGGGGAATGAATGCTTTTGGCTAGTTGTAAATCTGGACATTCCTAGACACTCCCACCTCATGCATGCCCAGGAGGGGGGTGGTTCAACAAGGGTTTAAAAATCCTTTTAGCCCCTATAACTTTGGTCATACGGAGGGAACATGCTAAATGTGTATGGACCCGATGTTTCCACATGCCAAGAACCAGGACTTTTCTAGTAAGTAGTAGGGTCTGTGAATATTTTTATCCTTTTTATTTTATATACTGTTGTCATTTTATTGTAACACCATTTTTGTATTATGCACTGTCCACAAAGTTTGGTCTTTGATGCTCTAAAAGAACTCAGTTAAGCTAGGTACACACACAGTACAGATTTCTGAAAGATGACAGACAGATCTGCAAGATCATGTCTGCCATCTTTCAAAGATCTGCATACACACAGTCCCGAGTGTTCTCCCTATAGGGAGAATGCTCGGGACTGTGTGTTTCCATCGGCCGCGCTAGACTCCTATAGGGAGTCTAGGGCGGCCGCTAGAAATTTTCGGCCTTTCCCGAACGAGCGTACGGCCGACCCGATCGTTCGGCGGCCGCGCGCTCGTTCGGGAAACGAACATACACCCAGTAACGATAAAGCCCCGATACCGTCGGATCCGATGGTATCGGGGCTTATAGTTACTGTGTGTACCCAGCTTTAGCCTCTGATAATTTGTATGTGGTTGAATGAATGTTTTGAAGTGTAAATGCTAATTAACTCTGTGACTGCTTGTGGAGGACTGATGCAAATTAGCTGCCAGGACAGGGATGGGCATAGTCAGCGAGAGTCAATAGTGTTTTTGGGGGGCCTTCAAGGCCATAACTTGAAGTGGTGGGAGCTTTAACAGATTGATTGTTCAGATCATGTGCCCAGCGAACTGGCGCTCATGACAATACTGAAAAAAAATACTTTGCCTCATCTTAATCTATAATTGAATACATGTATGTAGCACTTACTCTGATTTGCATGTGTTGCTGCATGCCTTCAATCCAGCACACATTTTGTTTGGAGCAGTATCCCCCCTCCCTCTTTTAACCACTCCCACTTCCATCCGACCTGACTTTGTTCCCACAAGCCAACTGTCGCCCTGCACACAGCACACAGCATCCCACTGTCAAAACTCTGTCACCATTCCAGCTACATTAAACTACTCACAGAAAATTTTTTTTGAGAGCAAGGAACTTATTGACAGCTGAAATATAAGAAGTTTTAGATGATATCTAAAGAAATAGGGGCCAGATCACACAAATTATACAGTGGTGGTTGTGAAGAATTATAGTTTCTAGTTTTTGTCAATTTAAAATAACTTTTTTTTCGGTATAGATGCCCTTTAAAAAGTTACCAAGGAATTCCGTGACCATATAAAAGCAACTCAGACCATATAAAAGCAAGAGATTCCAGCTTGTAGGCAGCATGGTGGGTCATTGGTTTGCACTGATATTTACTGTAGTGCTGAAGTTGTGGGCTTAGAGCAGGGCCGCTGTAATGGCCTCCTTGACACCTCTCTTGAACCAGTCACGTTCCTTTGCTGCAGTACGCATGGCAAATATCTACCGGAGGCAAGATAGCAGGCAGAGCCCTGCTATCCTCCTGGTGGTTAGTTTTGGGACTTTGGGGGGGGGGTTTACAGAGAACCCTATGGAGCTGGGATGTGAGGTAAGGATTACACTACACTACATGTGGTGGTGATCCTACACTACAACTACATGTGGTCTCTATACATGGGTGGGGCCAGTAGTTGGGGGGATTATAGTTTTGGGGGTGGACATGCCCTTTAACACCTGGCTGTGATATGCTAATTGGGATTTTCCAGGGTACATAATTGCCACAGATTCTTGTACAAGTCATTCTGAATTGAGAAAGCCAGTCGGATGACTAGCGAAAACTTCTTCAAGAACTAAACTTCAAGTTCAGTTGATCTAATTGAATACAACAGATATACCATGACCTGGATGAATGAGAACCTTCACAAACTAATCATAAAACTTTCTGTGTTGCCCATATGTGTATGTTATAAAGTGCTTAGATTATAAGCTCTTTGTGGCAGGGCCTGAATTAAATAAAGGACAATTATACTCTGTAGTACACCCCCACCCTCAAATAAATACATACAGTACACATAGTCCAGGGCATATTTACAAACTGCGGTATCAGAAATGTCTCATATCACAGGTTTATAAAACAGCATTAAAGTATCAATTATTATCAGTACTTTATGCTCACGTCGGTAATGTACTTCCAGGGCAGCATTTTTACAAAAATGTGCTGCCCTTTCTAATGTAGCCTGCACTAGCCCTAAGAAGGTTCTGCTGCCAGGTAAACAATTTAATCAGGAACCATTTTGCTTAACATCTTTTTAGGATAACATTTTAATATTTAAACATTTCATAATTATAAAGAGCTACATAGTAAGGTCTATACTGCCTTGTCTATAGCTGCCATAATGTTCAAGGCCTTGGTGACATCATTAAAGCCACTTTATCCTTTAATGCAATAGATTAGATGAGACATTGGTAGCAATGCATTTTGTAATTTCCCAGCAGGCTGTGCAGCTACACTGTGTATCTTGTAATCCTGATTAGTGCTTAAAAATTTAAAATACAGTAGAGAAACTACACGACTTCTACTTTTTTTTTATAGAAATGAAATAAAATGTCTGGTCACAATAAGAAAACTTGCTGGGGCTGAATTTTAGCTTAATATGGCTGAAAGGCTTTTCGTTTATATGTTCAAAAAACCTGTAAATAACACACATATTATACTATAGGGTCCCTGGCATGTGCACTGATCATTCCATTATACAGTTTGTAAAATGCTTTGGCTGACCAAGGCATACAGAAAAATGTAATAGGAAAAATAGGACTAAAGAATGAGACAGAAAAAAAGATGGTAGATACACAAAAAGACATTTCTTTTAAGAAAAGAGTAAAATAAATAAATGCCCGAGTATGAAATATCACATCACACACATGAAGGGGTTATTTTACTGAGGCAGTTACATATGGTTGGATTAAGAAGTTTAACCTATTGAAGAGTAAACTGCATCTAGAGATCGGTTTAAACCAGGTTTTAGATTATGTGTTATTATGTAGAGCACAGTAATGTTACTAAAAAGTGTTTAATGGTGGCATGTTTAGGACGTTTAAAGTGTGTGTATATTTATAGAAATACATTGCTGTCTATATTTATCTTGGGCTCAGTGGATCTGGGTTTGGCACCCCCTTAGTTTTATTTTGATGCTCTTCTTTTAAGACCATCATATACTCCTTTAATGTGCTCAACATCAACATTAAAATTAATTGAGAATTGATGTGGCAGCTTTTCACTAATTTTAATGCAGCATGCTGCATAGTACCAGCTTAGGTGCTTGTTAATGTGTAATTGAGAAAGGAAAGTCTTTCTCACAATGCCCCCTATGCTATGGCCTTGGACTGCATTGCTGCTAGGATAGCTGCATAAAAATGTCAGACAGCCCCCAACTTCTTTGCAGCATTCTGTAATGATGTAGCATGACAATGGCATGTCACCTTTTATGTACCTCCTCCACTGGCCCAAAAACTTAATTAACTATTAAAGGGCTCCAGACCACCCAGCGATTCCCCTAAGTTGTTATGCCACAGAACTACCATGGCCACACCCTTAGGGACAAAGCAGGGTGTGAAAACAGGACAGTTGGGGGTATGCACCATAACCCAAATAAGCAAAACCTTACCTCCAAACCATGGTGGTTATTTATGTCCCATCCAGCTCCACCCCTGGACACAGCCATGCCCACAATGTCACATCCCCACAATGCCCCCAGTGTTCCTGGACACTTACCCCCAATTATGTTTTGGCGGGACAAAAGTAATCTGAAGGGTCTGTCCTTACCAAAATAGAGGGGGTGTTACACTGGCAACTGGTAACCTTGATTACACTGGCACATTATAACCCCAAAAAGCAGATATTATACTGGCAGTTGAGCAAAAAACAAACTGGCACATAGTAACTCAGATAAGCAAATAATAAAGTGCAACAGGGTAACCCCGAAAAGCAAATATTACATTGACACATGGTAATCCAGGTAAGCAAATATAACACTGACATATGGTAACCCAGTTAAGCAAACACTGACACATATTGGGACACTGGGATAACCAGGTCTGGAAGTCATCCCACCACGCCACAGAACACTATTTTAAGAGAGTTCAACTTACCACTTAGTGTGGCTCTAATGTCTGATCTATGGTTACTGTCAGGAACTTACCTGCTGCTCCGCGTGCACGGCGTCGGAGTCGTTATGACATCACAACACCTGCGCGCTGAGGGTTGAAATGCCAGAGTCATACTTACCTTACCAGTTCCAGAGTCATACTTACCTTACCAGTTCTAGAGACAATACTTACCTTGCCAGTTCCAGAGTAGAGATGGCCAGTTCGTGGATCCGCAACCGGATCTCGCGAATTTTCCGGAATTCCACTTTCCAAATTTTTTCCGAACTGCGTTCGAAAATTTTTGAAAAATCGGGAAATTTCGAATATTCTTGAAAATTCGAATTTTTAAAGAATTTTCGAAAATTTGGCAAAAATGGGAAATGGTCTGGGGAACTTTCTAAAAGAATCCTATTCTGATTAGTTACAATCAGAATTTTCAGAAAGAATCTGATTGGTATACCAACCAATTACATTCTTTTCCCATCAGAATTGGTTACAATTAGATTCTAATCTTATTGTAACCAATTCTGATTGGCATACTAACTAGAGATGGACCGGATTTTGGTTCCATGGCAGATCTCCGAGATCTGCCAATCTGCAGATTTTCTGAACCCACCTTTGAACATTTTCGAAGATTTTCATGTATCAAATTCACCAATGGCAGCTGTTTTTACCCGTGCCAACCCCCTGGGTATAAAAGGCAGCTAGACAGGTGCCACTTTGTCAGTGTGTTAAAGTGAGTTTAGTGGAGACCTGACAGTGTAGGAGTTATAGAGTTTTTTACATGCTTTTGAAGCTTACTGTGTGTGAATTTTAGTGTGGTGGATTAGTACTTGTTGTTAACCACTCCTGTATTCACACAATTTGGGACCCAAAAGTTCTTTTGAGGACTAAACCCCCCCCCTCATAAGTTTTTTGGACAAATTTAGTCTTAGGCCTTTTAGAGGTCTACTGGCCCTATTTAAAAACACACAGTATTGCAGTTTAGCGATACAGTGCATTATCGATAATGTTCAACCGCGGCAGTAAATTAATGCTGAACGTTCGTTAATTAACAAACCAATTCTGGAGGTCCAAGACAGTGGTATGGATGTCAAAATGACACGCCAGCCAATGCTATGTAGCACCTCCATTATAGTGCACTTCTAGCGCTGTATGTGCCTTTTCCCCATTGGAATGCTCTAAATCCAGGGGCAAGCGCAGGATTGTTAAGGGGGGTATTTCTGAAGAAGCACAGTAGGAAGTTCATGACTAGAGATGGACTAGACCCTAACTTGAACACACAAATTTGAACGTTCGATAATTATCAAACATTCAAATTCATGTTCCCAGACTTTAGCGCTCCTATACAGAAAATAGAGGAGCGGTCACCTACCCCCTCCATTAGCGGAACTCCATGTCAGCGACCTTTCATCATGTCCTTGAAAAAAAAAAAACAATTTATACACTGCATAAACAGCTTCAAGCTTTAGGGTTTTAAAACTTCACCTTATATTGTAAGCAGTTTCTGATTGGATACATTAAAATTATTTTAGAAAGAATCTGATTGTTATACTAACCAATAAGATTTTTTTTCAATCAGATTGGTTACATCAGATTGGTCTGTTCCCAGACCATTTCTGAGTCCAGAGCCATTTACAGTATGTACTGTATAATTTTTTGCAAAATTTTCAAAAATTCCTTGGAAACTCGAAAATTCTCGAATTTTCGAAAAATATCGAACGCGGCTTGAAAATAGAATGCGGAAGCTCGACAAAAGGTGCAATCGTGAGGAAAGTTTTTTTTTTAAATTCTGGGTATATGTACGTGTTCCCCAGACCATTTCCCAGGTCCCACAGCCATGTACAGTAAGTTACCATTGCTGTTTTCCCTTATATTTAGGCGGATCTGTGCGGATTTTTTTCTCCCATTGACTTTATGTGGATTTTCGAATTTTCGAATTTTTTCGAAAATCCGCAAATTAACAGGCGGAACAGATTTTAGCAGTTTCGGCCATCTCTATTCCAGAGTAATACTTACCTTGCCAGTTCCAGAGGACCTTACCTAGTCAGCTCCATTACCTGTTTCTGCATCCCAGCTCCCAGCAGTACCTTCTCCTTGGTATCCAGTTTCCGGTGGTGTCTCAGTATCCTGCATACAATTCCCATCAGCCTCATCTGCTCCAGTATCCAAACCTACAGACGCGGGTCTCCTCCTGAAAGTGTACTTGTGAGTACCCCGTCCGTCCGTCCGTATTTATTACATTTACTCATCTTTTCACGGATAGTTGTATTAGTCTTTCTGACATAATAATAGCCACACCGACTAAGTGCAGCTAAGTCAATACCTGATATTAAACCTTTTACCAGAATATGGATGAGGAAAATCTTTTCCACTCAACATGTACCGGCATGCTTGTCAACCAGAGCAATTAAAACAACCTTCCATGGGTTTTCCAAGAACCAAGTGGTTTTAGAATGCTTGTTTGGGATTCCTGGCAAGCAATTCCTGGATTCCAGGCAATACTGTTCTTTTGTTGTGGTGGATGATAGATAACTTTGTGCATGTAAATCAGTTTTTCTGTCAGTTTGTTTTCTGAACAAACTCGTACCAAACCTTTTATTGGCAATAAAAATTCTCAAGTCCAAAAAATCAATTGTGGACTCATGAGTATGCACTGTGAACTTAATCAGAGTATTTCAACCTCAAACACTATACTTTACTGAGCGAGTTAAGCTCATGAACAGCCTGTTGGATTCCAATGTAGTCCCCCTGCCAAACCAAAAAAATATCATCAGTGTATTTTATGTAAATTATAATATTATCAAGGAAGGGGCTACATTGGAACCAATGGCTGTGCCTGGCACCTGTTGATAAAAATAATTTTCAAATCTGCAATAATTAAATTCCGAAATAAACGAGAGCAAATCAATGATTCATTCAACTGGAGGTCCTTGATGCTACTACTGATCAAATATTCTTTACATATTCGTATTCCATGTGCCTGAGGGACCACCGTGTATAAGCTATTTACATCACATCTAACCAAAGTTACATCAGTAAGATCACCATCATAAGCACAAAGAAGTTTGAGCAACTCACCACTGTGTCGGAAAAAAGATCCCATATTGCTGACAAGTGGCTGTAAAAATTGGTCTATACATTGCGCTACAGGCTTAAATAGAGAAACCATAAGAAGAAATAATCGGTCTGCCGGGGGGGGGGGGGGGGGGAGCTGAAGTGGACTTGTGAATTTTAAGAAGGGTGTAAATGATAGGACATTGTGGATCACAAATCATAAATTTAAACTCATCTTCACAAATCGATCCAGCCATCAACCCTACCCTTAACTTATCGTCAAGTATCTCTTTAAGAATTTTAGTAGGATCACCATCAAGTTTATCAAGTAGCAACATCAGTAAGTTGGTTTAAAAGTTCATCACTGTAGTATGAGGCATCTAATATTACTACCACCTAATACTACGAATGACAATGTTATTATTATTTCGAAGAGATCTAAGATCTTCAGACTCTTCTTTATTTAAGTTGCTAAACTTGCATATGGGGTCCTGAGATGTTTCTATATTTTTAACCTCTGATAAAACCATATGAAACACAGTTATAGGTGTATTCGAAGGGTCAAAAGTACTTTTCTTCTTTAACACTTTTTTACTATTTAATGGTAAATCTTGGCCTTTAAAACAATCTTTCAATGTGAGTGTTCTTTCAAATTTGTATAAATCTATTTCTGTCTGTAAAAAATTTGGTCTAGGAGTTGGAACAAACGACAGGCCTTTACTTAAAAGTCTAAATTCGCCAGGAGTAAGGGAATGCTTGCTCAAATTAAATACTACCTCCTGTTGGGGTTCTTTGTTTTGCCCACGCCCCTGGTTGGCCTTCTCTTGGCTTCAACTAAAGAAACGTAAAGTGAATATTCATTTACATGGTGTATTTCTTTCAGACTACAATCGTAAATGTAAAATCCCTAGAGGATTTAGGGTTGGAACGATCCTGAGGACAATCGATACAATGGTTGAAACGTGTTGATCGCTTGTTCACACAAGGGTGTATCTGATGCCATGCAAAGTTTGTACAGTTTCTCTGTATGGCAAGTTAGTAAAATGTATCTTTGAGGTCCCAAAGTTCCATTTCTGGGCTATATCATATACCAGGAGAGGTTCAAAATGGATCCTGCCAAAGTCTCCACTTTCCTTGATTGGCCGCTCCCTACCAATACCAAGTCTATACAAAGATTTATTGGTTTTGCCAATTGCTATAGACAATTGATTAAAGGTTTCTTTTCTGTAGACCCACCTATCCTAGCCTTGATTAGAAAGGGTGGTAAACCTGGTTACTGATCTCCTAAAGCTTTGGAAGCTTTTGAATCTTTTTCTTCTAATTCTATAATTAAACATACCAACTACTTTACTTAATTAAAGTTGATGCTTTTAATTTCTGGACTGGAGCAATTCTTTATTTTAAATCCCCTCCAAAAGGAGGCACTTTATTTGAAATAGAGAATATAAGTTTAACATTTTCACTAGTTTATATTACTTATAATGTGTTAATAAACAGATTATACCCTAACAATTGTTGTTTGCTCCTTATTTCTTAAGGCCAGACCTAAGAAATAAGCTAGAGTACACACCATAGTAATAAATGTAAAATTCCTTTATTATAGAAGTGAAACAACTATTAAAAACATCTAAAAAACACACAACCCATGATGTACCCAAGGGAATAGCCACATGGTGTATCACAATATATAGCTTAGGCAATAAAGCAGCAATTTAAGAAAAATTATAATCAGTCTATATAACCAAAGTATAATGCATACAATAGATACTTAAGCCCGACCAACATCTAAAAGTGAAGGGTACCGTATCCAATGTACTCAGGTCCAAGAATAGATGGTCAGAATGGAGGTAATAAGACACCCAGGTCATGGTGTCTTGTCATGGAAGAAGAGAAAACCCACCAAGACGCATTTCGTCTACAAGGACTTATTCATTTGGCCTTATTTTTTACATATATGTGTGGGTTCTTGTTCCAACAGTCTTTTTTTATACTAACTAGTTATTAACATTTTAAAACTTTTCCCTGGACCGTAACTACAACTCAATGCAGCATTGTAGAATGTGACCAATGTCATAACCATAGATTACTTTAAAGGGGAACTGGAGTTTAAATAAAAGGCCAGTTTCCTACCTTTAAAATAAATGAGCCATCAACCACCTTTCTACGTGCTCCAGAGCCCAAGATATAAAGAAATGACTGACGAGAAAGTTAATGGGTGGGAGGCTGACATATGACATTCCTAAGGCTTCTCCTGTACAGTGCTGCCGGCAAGCACAGCCTCAGACGCCCTCAGTGTGTGAGGGAGACAGGAAGTCCCTCCCCCTCTCTGCTGTGTGAAGGACCTGCAGCTGCAGAGAAGGTAAGGGAATCTACAGCCCTTCTCTCTTCTCTCTTACTATGTGAAAACAGCCTTTTCAGGCAGAGTTCTTCCACAGGCTGTTTTGGGGGGTAGGGGGGGTGTCAGAGTGGCCCACAGCACCTGAGTAGGCGGGGCCAAGGCACCTGCAGATGGGCAGGGCCACGGCACCCGCAAGTGGGTGGGGCCATAGCACCCTGTGGGTGGGCGGGGCCACATGGGGCTGTAAGGGAATGGGCCATGGGGGGCCTGCAACTGGAGGGACCATGGGGTCCATGAGTGGAAGGGACCAGGGGGCTGCAAAGGGGAGGAGACAGGGCAGATTGATTGACTGACAGGTTTCAGAGCAGGAAGCAGGGGACCTGGTGATGCTGCTGCCATATCACACACAAAAATCTAAATATCTTCAAAACTATGTAAAATAAACAATGGAAATAAATTGCAAAAACTCTCAGGAGAGCAATTCCTATCAATTTACCTAAAGTCATTTTTGGACCACAGTTCCGTTATCGTACTGTTTTGCCATAAACCATTTTGATTAAGAAGCATTTCATATACATGTGTCAGGGGATCTTCCCATCTTGACCAAATCTTTGTATATTTCAGGGGCAGCCTCTGTGTTTACATAGCATCCGTTTATAAGGCAGTATTTTATTAATTGCTTTTTCCAGTCCGGAGTGGAGGCAAATCCTGGATCCAAGTTTTGGCAACTTGCAGTCTTGCCTGAAACAGTTTTTCTCTAAGAAAAATTTTAAAGAATTTATCAGTTTGCATATGTTCTATAATGCCTAATAAACATACTTTGGGATCACACCCTTCGGGGGATCCCATTTTGTTGTGTAGAAAAATTAGTATTTGTTGCCAATATCCCTGGATCTTAGGGAAAGACCATATTAGATGGTAAAAGGTGATTATGGCTAGGCTTGTATTTAGACATGTGAACGGGGGTAAGATATGCTCTTTGCAGCATATATATTTGTGACAGTCTGTCTGATGCCTTGGTAGAAACCTGTCTACAAGCCCTAAGTGCCTCTTCCCACTCTTCCCTCTCCATAGGGCCCACATCTGTTTCCCAGGACCTCTTTTTGCTTCTGTGGCAGCTTATCCAGGGATATTCTAAAGGGGTTTATATATGTCGAGATTAGCTTAGCAGACACTTTTCGGCTCAGAATCTCACCAAGAGGGCAACTACGTAACTGTGGAGATGTAGTTTGGAACTGGGTTATAAAAGCATGCCTCACTTGGAGGTACCGAAATAACATTTTATCTGGTAGGTGATTGAAGTTGTTCGTATGTTTTAAGGCTATCATTATGTTGCAGGTGAGAAACTTGGAATATGCCATAACGAAACCACATAGATGATTCTGGAAGCTGGGAGCTATTCTTGAGCTAGAGCTGGAGTCTGAAGTCCCTAGGAAATTCTCCACCTCTGAACAAAATTATAATATCAGTGACTGGGAACTTCAAGCCATTAAATTAGCCTTTGAGGAGTGAAGGCATTTTCTGGAAGACTTTCCCCAATCAATTACAATATATACTAAATATACAAATTTAAAATGTATATGTGGCCTTAAAAAACAAACTCATGACAGGCCCGCTTGACAATTTCCTTCTCCTGTTTTAATGTAACTTGCCACCCTGTTTCCAAAAATAAGAATTCTGATGCCCTTTCCAGAAGCTTCCTACCCTCTGACTCGTAAGCTAATAAGCATAAACCTAATATTTCCCCTTTCAGGATTGTTGCTGCCCTTAGCTCTCCATGTGCTTCACAACTCTTGTCCGCTCATTCCTCTGCCGGGACTTATCAGACTGTGTGTCGGAGGAGCGAGTGATCGGGTGAGTACCTTACATTCTCTCCTGGCTCCTGCAGGTTTTATTGAAGAATGGGAGGTAAGACACATCTCCTTTACCTCCCGTTCTTCAATAGACCTGAATACCAATTTTTTTTTTCTACCAGTGAAGATGGTAGCTTGTATTACACGTCTAAGTGCTAGGCCACACAAGCGTGTTTTTCAGACGATTGCGATTTTCCAATTGTAATGAAATCGCAGCAACACACCAAAAACTTGCAATCGCATGCATTTTCAGAATTAAAATGGACAAATCGCAAGCGCAAATACATGTAAATGCGGTGCGATTGTTTGTGCCCTAAAAGTACATTGCAGCAATACACACACTAATATAAATGGCAGAGTGCAGAAATAAACACATACAAAGACACACAGGCTCATTTACCCAGAGCCGATATCGCTGTGGGTAAATGTCCTTTTCACGATTCAATATCACATTTGCGAAATATCACTATCTGCTGGCATTAAAATCCTGAGCTAAAACTAGCGCAAACATAACATTGAATCGCAAGCGTCGGATGCGTATCTAATATGGAGTTAAAGTCGCGCTAACTGGTAGCGAACCGGCTAGCAAGACTTTAACTCTATATATCTGCCTAGCGAGTCTGGGTAAATGAGCCCGATATTAACAAGGGTTAACAAGTTGCTTCCTAAATACATATAAAAAGGGTTAACACCTTCCCCCACTCTGTTTGAGCAGGAAAATCTGCTAATAATATTCACTGCTATCTCTGATGATTGGCTGGGAGACACTGGCAGGTAGGGACTCTGAGTTCAACTGTTACATGCAGCTTAGCAGATAAGGGGAGTGGGAAACTAACACACGGTAGCTAGTTAGCATGTGCAGAAGAAGTTTTGGTACCTGGACCACCAGGAAGAGGCAACACTAGAAGCCACCCGTGACATCATAGATTGCCAATACTCAGAAATGTTCTATAAATTATTTCTACACTAAGAGGCTGAATTCAGAGGTGAGAGACAAATGGTTTTACTATGTGACAGTTGTCTGTGGAGCTGCCTTTGTATTTTGGGCTTAGTTCTCCTTTAAGTGGAAAGGCTTCGGACCAGAGGAATGTTCCTGAATAAAGCACTCAAATGTACATGCTCCTTCAAGATCACAGCACCCAGGGTAACATGTTACAAAGCAGTGCTCCATATTAAAATGGCTTTCTATATAGGCAGATTTTTCATACAGAAAAGTGCTTTAGCAGACACTTCTTAGGTTTACAAACTGGACAATTCATCACTGTGGATAGTGAATCATTGCTAAACCCATGCAATTACCATTAATCTGGTCTCTAAGTTATACCTACTTATATTTAATAGGTAAGCATGACTTTAATGCCAGAGCCGCTGCAGCTCCCGGTATATTGCCCAGAAAGTCTTTTGTCAACAACTCTCAAGTCCTTTTTCTATTCAGAATGGATCCTTATGTGTTAAAACTAAAATGTGTAAAGCTAAAAAAAAAACCTCTTTAAAGGGCAGGACCCCCCATAAGGCTATTTCACAATACTTACTTTTCTCCCGACCTGAAACCAGATTCTTATAGTGAAGTCTACTTGTACCCCTCTGCTCCTCTTGGTGCAAAATGTCAGTTTTGTCAGCTTTATGGCTGTGCAAGCTCCTACACAATTACACATTCAGGGGGATGTAGCCTATTTTGGGGTTTAGCAGTCCTTTCATATATATTGTATTTGCTAAATCAATATTGTGGATAATTAATCTTCTCTTCTACCCATCAATTTATCCAGTGTTACAACAATCTATAGGCCATTTACATCTACTGTTATATCTTTCCTGATCATATTATTATTTAGGTAAGTAGTTTAAAAAAAAAATTCTCCTCGACCGACCATTCGCCGGGAGAATTGGCTACAGACACCGTCCGCTGGCAACGATTTTTCGGTTGCTCAGCCGACATACGAAAATATTGGTTGGTTTGCCTGAAAAAAAAATAGATTTAATAGAAGTGGCGCCACACTTAGAACTTTAGTCCACAGTGATGAAGGCCCATTAACAACTACTCTCTACATCCAATCCATCAGCCAATTTTCTTTTCATGTACAAATGTGCCACCCTAAGCCCAATAGACCTTAGTTTATACATTTGTCGCCTATGGGGTACTATATCAAAAGCCTTAGCAAATCCAAGTATTGCTACTCACTTCCAAGCAAATTAGTTTGACAAGATCCATTCCTCCTAAATCCATGCTGGTTACTACTTATAAGGTCAGCCCTCCATTATCCTGTATCAAACTTTCATGTATCTTCCCCACCATTGAATTAATTAAACTCATAGGTCTGTAAAAAAGTTGAAACAATGGCCTGGATAAAACTGAACTTATTTCCCTAAGGACCCAGGAATGTCTAGATCTGGGAGCTTTATTGATATTAACCCTATTTAGCTGTTTCTGAACCATATTCTCTTTTAACCAAAGTGTAATTGCATCTTTTATACCATTATTGCTACTATATGCAATTCTTTCTGTACTTGGATCTTCTATACCAGTGATGGTGAACCTTTTAGAAGGCGAGTGCACAAACTGCAACACAAAATCCTACTTTTTATTGCATAGTGCCAACACAAAATAGACACAGACCAATACAGTAGATGGAATCGATGATAGATTACCTATTAACCTTTTACATTACCACAAAGGAATTTGAGATCTAAAACAGTGACTATTAACCCCTACATTATTAGACAGGAGTTTGAGATACAAAACAGGGACTCAAGCAGAACTGAATGTTATAGCACGTGACCTCTCTCTGCTACAGACAGTCGCTACACTTTCTCTCTGGCTTTCTGGTAACAAACTCTGGTGGATTCTGCTGTGCATGAGTGCCCACAGAGAGGGCTCCAAGTGCCAACTCTGGCACGTGTGCCAAAGGTTCGCCACCACTGTTCTATAGTGTATACAGAAGAAAAAAGAAAAAAAAGTGTGTGCAAGACATTTGCTTCATCTCCATCCTCTGTAACTAAGTTATTCCCATTAATTAAAATGTTTAGGTTTAATCTTGCTTTGTTCATCTATCCTAACTTCATTATTTATTTTAGCTAGCTTAATTGCTTTCTTACAATCCTTGATACTTTTAAAGTTCTTAAAGGCCCGTTCAGTTCACTCTGACTTAAAGGTTATAAATGCCATACTCTTCCTTTCCATTTCCCGCTTTACATCAGAATTTAGCCACATAGGAATTGTTTACTGCAAAAGTGAACTATTCCTTTAATGTATTGATTGAAGTCCGGGAGGTTAAGGAGCTATTCCTCACCTTCTGCTCTTAGATCAATGCCTGTGGAGCCAGGAACAAAGATAGAAGAATCTCACCTATCACGTGATCTTCTGCTGTCACATCGAAATTCCCGACCGCTTCCTGGTTTTCATTAACTATAGCGCGCATTATTGCGCAGGCGTGCTATACTTAACAGAACCAGAAAGCGGACGGGACCTGTCAGTGTGACAGCGGAGGATCGTGTCAAAGGTAAATTTCTTCTATCTTTGTTCCTGGCTCCACAGGCATTGATTGAAGAACATAAGGAATAGATCCTTAACCTTCCTGGTCTTTAATCAATGCTCTCTTTTATATTTTTACTTTATATTACACATACCTAGGTATTCTACACTTACCAACAAAGCTGCTATAATAAAATCTGTAAAGGTAGAAAAAAATAATAGTAAACTAAAAAAATTGGAATTTTTGTACTGTTTCATAAGAAAGGAGATTTGAACTTGTGAATCACGTGCTTGTTTTTAAAACAATGGTATTTATTCTAAATTGCACTACCAGAGTGTACCAGAAAGATACAGTTACAATTAGAAACTTTCAGGGATATCTAAAAGTTCTTATTGTTAAAAATGGCGCATTTTGCCCCAACCAATCAGATCTTCTTTAACATTTCTTTAACATTTGAAAGCTAACATCTTATTGGTTGGGCCAAATTAGCACAATTTTTAACAATAATAACTTTTATTGAATAACCTGTAAATCTTTTGCTGAAAAATAAATCACAGCTTTCAAAGTTTTATCAGGGATATCCATATTGGTTTAGAGACATCTGTATAGAAAATACTCTACCTAGATTCTTGAATATTGTGATCCAGGGTGCGTGGCTCCCTGCAGACTACATGGGCTGTAAGGTCTCGTTCACACCAGATCGTGTTTTGTATGTTTTACATCGCACCAAAACACGGTGCACTAGAAATGAATGGCGTCACTTACAGTAAAGCTTTGCGTACAACACACCGATGCAGCATTTTGGTGTGTTAACGCACCGTGTTGCCATTTAAAATAATGGCATGCATAACGCAGCTCTATCCGCTGTGCTCTAGTGTGAACAAGCCCTAGGCCTTCTTAGTTACAGAGTCTATTATTTAATTGAAACTTACAATGATAAGTGTTCTGGGAGAAAAGCTTTAATATTAGCATTAAAAAGTTTAGTTCTTCTTTAACTTCCTTGTTTGCATGCCTGCTGTTATAGCCAGACCAGCCTGGTTTATAGGGTTTTCAGGAGCCAATATTTAAATTACTATTTAAAATAGTCTCTGCTCTGACTGGTAAATTCCCTTACAGCCCACAGCTGTATCAGATGCACAAAGTGTTAGAGCTAGGCCAAACTGCTGTGATTTGGATTCTGTTCTGCAATGTGCACAGGGGGGATTTAGCCAGCCCAACTGAGATTTTAACACATGTGATTACTATTTATGGTGCGAATCACATGGTTATGATAAGGGACTATTGCAGCAATTGCGCAGCGATATGATCACTTTATACAAATATATTTATGGGCCTATAATAAACTCTTTATTGCATTAGGGGGGGTTAGTGTGTGTGTAATTGCCCTTTAAAGGAATATCCATCCTTAAAAAAAAAAAAACTGGTAATTGTCGTTACCTTCCCGAAAATCTGACACCCTATATCTGGTGAAGAAATTGCCTCAGAAAAAATTGTTAATATTGAAAATGTTTTTCTCTGCATGCTCTAGACTGGTCATTCCACAGCTTCATTCTCTTCTACATTTCTACCCAGCCTCACTTCCACCACCTGCAAACTGTCTAACCAACTTTTCCAGTATTACAAAACACAACTTTTAAACCTTCTCTCTAAGGCCTGTCTCACCACCTGCCCCCCCTTGACCCCATTCCCTCCTTTCTCAATCCCAATCTCACTTCTCTTTACATCAGCACTAACTTCTCTTTTTAACTTGTCCCTATCTACTGGTACTTTCCCCTCATTCAAACATGCTATTGTATCCCTATTCTCAAAAAATATTCTCTTGATCCATCTGTTCTATCCAGTCTAACCTGTCTCCTTCTTCTGTTGTATCTAAACTGTTGAAAGTCATGTCTATGCTGAACTGTCAATCACTTTTCTGCTAACTTCCTCTTTCATCACATACAATCTGGCTTCCAACCCAACCAGTTCATGGAAACAGCTCTCACCAAAATTATAGCCACTTATCCTCCATTTACATCTTTGGGCTGGTCAACTCATTATTCATTTAGATTCCAATACCTCTGTATGCTGATGATACCCAAATATAACTTGTCATTTTTCCACCCTCTCGATCTGCCCCCCAACGTAACATTACTATCAACACAATGACACACTAATCCCCCCAATACCTTATGTGCGATGCCTGGGAGTAACCTTTGACTCATCTCTCACATTCGTCCTTCCTTTCACGAGCAATACCAAAATTCTAGTTCATGCCCTTTCATTTCTCGGTTGGACTACTATAACACCCTTCTATGTGTTTTAACAAGAACCGACTGGCACCCCTCAATCAATCCTTATCCCTCCTGCCAGGTATTCATCTCTCTTCCCACTTCTCACACTCTGCCCTATCTGTCAATCTCTCCACTGGCTTCCCATTACACAAAGGATACAATGTAAGCTGCTATCTCTGTTATATTCAATGATCAACGATTGAAGTTTAGTCCTTGAAGAATTTCGTGTATCCGACTGGCTTTCTCAATTCAGAATGACTTGTACAAGAATCTTTGGCAATTAAGTACCCTGGAAAATCCCAATTAGCATATCACAGACAAGTGTTAAGGGCGTGATTGGATAGTGGCTATAGAGGTGGTTACAGGAACGCCCAGAGTAAGGTGTCAAAACAGCATTGTACATGGCAGACAGTTGGTGTCGAACTCCCTCACCTCATTTAGGCTTGGTTTCTTTATTTTCACATAAATGGCCTCTTAACACCTCTCTTGACACAGTCACGTTCCTGTGATATGTTAACATTACAATCTTCAAAGGTTAGTTCTTTATCTTAAGATGCAGATAACGGCTGAGTCCTGACCCGAGGAATTGGCTCTTGTGCTGGGCCATACTTTGATGCAGTTGCTGTTTGGTCTCCCCACATACAAATCAGAGCATTCTTCACTGCACTGCACTGCGTAGTTATGTCGCTTTTGTGTTTGGGATTGGGTCTTTTGGAGCCCAATTGCTGCCTCAGTGTGTTGTTCGGTTTAAAGCGACAGGGATACAGTGTTTTTTGAAATTTCTCGGAGACCCCTGTCCCCTGTGCACTTTGCAATTTGTATTCTTGCACTACCCTTGTAGTAACATGTATGTTTCTAATATATATTAATGCAACTGTAAAATGCCACAGAAGAGGTGGGGCTATATAAATCCCTAATAATAATAAGAATATATTTTGCACTTTATTATTTGCATTACTAACCAGATTTAAGGATAATTATGTTTCCATTCTGGCAGAGTAAGCTGGCCCTCACTCCATGCAGTCAATCAAGGCTGTGTCAACTGACATCACGCTAATGATTGACTGCTGTTTTACCTGCCTCTTCTGCACATGCTCAGGCTTAAAAAGCTCATTGAGCAGAGGGAAAAAGAGAGAGAGCTTAGCATTAAATATCTGGTTACAAATGCATGTAATAAACTGGTAAAAATAGCAGTTGGGGTTGCGGGCACAAGTGACAATTTTTTATTTTAAGGGTGAAATAAAATATTGTTTTGGTGAATTGAAGAAAATTATACTCCCTTTTCATAATCTACCAATGAAGATTATTGCAAAAATCACATTAAAATGTTATTTAAAAGCCGTCGTATTGTTTGAAGACATAGGTTGAAAACAATGGTCAGAAATTATACACATTAAAAAATACAAAAAATCCCAAACATTTTGCTTCCATATAATAGAATCAGCAAATAATGAATACATCTGGAAATTATCACGAACTACTTTTTATATTGCTATTTATAGAAGAAAAAGGCTTAGATATGCAAAATGTATCTGGAATCAACTTCACCTTTTGGAATGTGCTTACAGACTGTAAAAGAACACATGGGAGACATTTTTAGATTTTGCAGCAACTATGATGTCATCACAGGTGGTTAATCGCACGTCATGCCAGTAACCGAGGCTTAACATTTAATAGTTAGTGTGCATTGTGAAATAATCTAAATTAGTATAAAATGTGTAAAAAAATGTTATATTAGTCCAGCCCTTCTGGACAGTGGCAATGCATGAGGAGATTGCACCCAAATCAAAATGGCTCTGATCCGCTCCCTCACCAGCAATTGGAAGTGTGCCACCATAGACTTGCATTAAAAGCAGTGCCATGGTACTTCAATACAATACCCTCCACCATTACCCCTTTAATGGGTTCACTTATAGAAACAACATAGTGCAGAGCAGAGCTGCAGGTGGAGGATATTGAAGTGATCTCTGTAACAATTTAAAGGGGAATTTTGTTGATCTGCCCCCTATTTCTTTAGATATCCAATCTAAACTTCTTATATTTCTGCTGTCAATCAAGTTCCTTGCTCCCAAAAACAATTCTTCTGTGAGTAGTTTTACTGTAGCTGGAATGGTGAATTTTGACAGTTGGAATGCTGTATCCTGTGTGCAGGCTTGACAGTTGGTTTGTGGGGAAAAAGTCAGGTCGGATGGAAGTGGAGTGGTCAAAAGAGGGAGGGGGAAACTGCTCCTAAACAAAAAGTGTCCCTAAGCTCTCTCATAATGATCAGTCATAAGTATTTATTGTACATGTACAGTACTAGCAGGTTCCATGGGTGAATGCTTAGCTGGTTAAGGTTAAAAAACAATGAAAAAAAGAGGTCAATGTTGATCTATGAGGCAGCGGCACAATCTGGATATATTCTTCCACACTTTTAAACTTTCCTTCAGGTGTTACAAAGGGTAGTCTTTTTATTTTATTTAAAAAATATATTTGGTAGATATGAGGCCATAAAATTCATAAGGGCTGTTGCAAAAAGAAATGCAAAGGTTTGCCTGTGCTGTTAATCTGCAGCATCCAATAGAATTTTAGCTTTTTACTGGGTTACTGCAGTTAGATAACATTTGATTGCAGATTAATGTCAAATTTTAATGCATCAGCCCCATAGTGAATAGCTGAATAATAATACGTTTGTCTCAATATGACATGTAAAGTAAAGGGTGGGCTAGTAGTCTAGGAAAAGACACAATAAAATTATAGGAACATAGAAAAAATAAAATATCAAAGATCACTAAGACAGTTATAAACTATACCAAAGCCAAGTGATCACCATAAACCTAACTTGAATTTAATACTATATATTTATAATAAGAATATTATCATAAATAGCTCAATAAATAAATACTATTAGGGTATATTTATGTAAATAGTCAATCAAACATCAATTCAAAATATTCTTACACAAGAAAAAAAAAACTAACCTTTGGTAGGCCCCTCTAGTAGATAGACCATCAAATGAAAATGTTTGATATTTTTTTTCAGCTCTTGTTGGTGTTTTCCCAAAACATACAGAAATATAATTATATAGAACATCTACAACTGTCGGAACTCTAATCGATAATTTGATAATCCTCGAAAATAGCCTCAAAACGGACAAGGATGTCGCACCAAAATCTTGTGCTCGTAGGAGTGAAAAGTACAATAACTGAGTGGCTGCTATAGGTAACAAGGCACTCTTAGACACCTAATGCTATCTAGAGATGGTCAAACTTACAAAAATCTGGTCCGATTTAAAATTTTCAAACTACTGAAAAAGTTTGAAAATTCGAAATTTGACCCATTACAGTCAACGGGACAGTTTAAAAATGGGGTAAACTAGCAATGGTAACTTACTGTACATGGCTCTGGGACCTGGGGAATGGTCTGGGAAACAGGTAAAAATATCCTGAATTCGAAATAAAGCGCTTCCTTCACACGCATGCTACTTTTGAGTTTCCGCATTCACAAATATCCCGGAAATACTAGAATTTTAGAAAATCGATATTTCTAGAATCTGTCTCTGAATCTCTTAAAAGGGGTGTTCATTATTATACAAGAGGGATCATGTCCTGCATGCAGTGGGAACGTTCCTTGTGCATTCCTCAAAAAAAGGGGTTTAGAATAATTTAACAAAACATTTTTTATCTGTCTTTAAAGGGCATGTCCACCCCATGGAAAAAAAATTGCCACAATAGTAGCTCTCCTTCCCCCAGCCCCAACCGCTATAAAACATTTTTCAGAAAGTCCCCCAAACTCTACTTACCTTCCCTCTTTCTCCGCCGTGCTGCCCGTCCCCTGCTGCATGAGGGGGCGGACCGGCAGCCGCGTCCCTGATTGGCTGAGGACAGAACATCAAGGACGTGGCTGATGGATGCACAGAACGCCGCAGAGAGAGGGAAGGTAAATAGGTTGGGGGACTTTCTGAAAATTATTATAGTGGTTGGGGCTGGGGGAAGGGAGCTACTATGTGCCAAAGGGGAATTACTAGGGGAGGGAGAGCAAAACGTGAGGAAGAGGGGGGGGGGGGAGAGCGGGGAGGAGGGCTGCTCTGGGCAAGCCAAAAACCTCTGAGAGGAAGCCTCAGTGGCGGAAACAATTTCCCTCCTGCACTGCTCCTGGTAGTCAGTTTTTGGGACTTTGGGGGGAGATTACAGGAGAACCATTTGGAGAGGGATGTAAGTAAGATTTTTATGCACTACAGAGTGGGGAAAGTTCACTGAAAAAGTTAAAAAAATCTGAAATTCGAAAAGTTTGAAAAGTCCTAATTTCAAACTCAAAAATCTCCGATTCAAACTCGGGTTTTAGTTTGAGTTCTAGTCCATATTAATGTAGCAATAAACTACTTAGAAATTAGAAAGATTTATGTTCTTCTAATCTATATAGTGCTTTTTCAGGAATGCGTGTTTGCGTCTGACTGTAACGGTTTCCTGGTACTGCTAGAGGAGAGTTACCTGGGAGACTGATGTTGTAGTTGAAGTTGAGGAAGTATGAGTCCAGGAGTCTGTATTAGAACAGACACAATGTTGGAGCTGGACACAGGAATATGCGTGAAGTGGTACTGTAGTGAAGCAGGAGTTGAGACTGGAACATGGAGAGCTGAACTGTAATAATGCTGGAGCTGTGACTGGAACAATGGAGAGCTGAAACTGTAATAATGCTGGAGCTGTGACTGGAACAATGGAGAGGCAACTGTAACAATGCTGGAGCTGTGACTGGAACAATGGAGAGCTGACTGTAACAATGCTGGAGCTGTGACTGAACAATGGAGAGCTGAACTGTAACAATGCTGGAGCTGTGACTGGAACAATGGAGACTAACTGTAACAATGCTGGAGCTGTGACTGGAACAATGGAGCGAGCTGAACTGTAACAATGCTGGAGCTGTGACTGGAACAATGGAGAGCTGAACTGTAAACTGCTGGAGCTGTGACTGGAACAACTGGAGAGCTGAACTGGAACAATGCTGGAGCTGTGACTGGAACAATGGAGAGCTGAACTGTACAATGCTGGAGCTGTGACGGAACACTGGAGAGCTGAACTGTAACAATGCTGGAGCTGTGACTGGAACAATGGAGAGCTGAACTGTAACAATGCTGGAGCTGTGACTGGAACAATGGAGAGCTGAACTGTAACAATGCTGGAGCTGTGACTGGAACAATGGAGAGCTAGAACAAGGACAAAGGAGACAGGACCCTCAGGAGAGCATAGGAACCTGCGAGCCCACGAACGCCAAGAACAATTGACAATCGGGCGTCCATGAGAAGGAGAGGCTTCATTTGAACTTTCGAGTACGTGTTGACTCACCGCGCCGTTCGTGTCACCGTCCGGGGGGCGCCCTAGCTGACCAACGTTGGCCAGGAGATCAGGTAAGTTCCTTACACTGACATTGTGACTTCCTTTTGCAGAACCCCTAATAGTGTCAGTTATGGTATTCAGTTGCCCTTTTGAGATTGGAGCTGTTAATGCATGCAACAGCTAATTATTAAAACTACTATTAGGAACATTTCACGAAAATAAGCATCCTGGAAAGAAGGAGCACCAGAGAACCCAAAAGTATAGCAAATTGTATGGATTCATTAATTTTTCAGAAGAAGAGAATATCTCTTCCTTTCTGAAAAAATTAATGAATCCATACAATTTGCTATACTTTTTGGGTTCTCTGGTGCTCCTTCTTTCCAGGATGCTTATTTTCGTGAAATGTTCCTAATAGTAAGTTTTAATAATTAGCTGTTGCATGCATTAAACAGGCTCCAATCTCAAAAGGGCAACTGAATAACCATAACTGACACTATTAGGGGTTCTGCAAAAAGGAAGTCACAATGTCAGTGTAAGGAACTTACCTGATCTCCTGGGCCAACGTTGGTCAGCTAGGGCGCCCCCCCGGACAGGTGACACGAACGGCGCGGTGACGTCAACACGTACTCGAAAGTTCAAATGAAGCCTCTCCTTCTCATGGACGCCCGATTGTCAATTGTTCTTGGCGTTCGTGGGCTCGCAGGTTCCTATGCTCTCCTGAGGGTCCTGTCTCCTTTGTCCTTGTTCTAGCTCTCCATTGTTCAGGTCACAGCTCCAGCATTGGTACAGTTCAGCTCTCCATTGTTCCAGTCACAGCTCCAGCATTGTTACAGTTCAGCTCTCCATTGTTCCAGTCACAGCTCCAGATTGTTACAGTTCAGCTCTCCATTGTTCCAGTCACAGCTCAGCCATTGTTACAGTTCAGCTCTCCATTGTTCCAGTCACAGCTCCAGCATTGTTACAGTTCAGCTCTCAGTTCCAGTCACAGCTCCAGCATTGTTACAGTTCAGCTCTCCATTGTTCCAGTCACAGCTCCAGCATTGTTACAGTTCAGCTCTCCATTGTTCCAAGGTCACAGCTCCAGATTGTTACAGTTCAGCTCTCCATTGTTCCAGTCACAGCTCCAGCATGTTACAGTTCAGCTCTCCAGTGTTCCAGTCACAGCTCCAGCATTGTTACAGTTCAGCTCTCCATTGTTCCAGTCACAGCTCCAGCATGTTACAGTTCAGCTCTCCATTGTTCCAGTCACAGCTCCAGCATTGTACAGTTCAGTCTCCATGTTCCAGTCACAGCTCCAGCATTGTTACAGTTCAGCTCTCCATTGTTCCAGTCACAGCTCCAGCATTGTTACAGTTCAGCTCTCATTGTCCAGTCACAGCTCCAGCATTGTTACAGTTCAGCTCTCCATTGTTCCAGTCACAGCTCCAGCATGTTACAGTTCAGCTCTCCATTGTTCCAGTCACAGCTCCAGCATTTACAGTTCAGCTCTCCATTGTTCCAGTCACAGCTCCAGCATTGTTACAGTTCAGCTCTCCATTGTTCCAGTCACAGCTCCAGCATTGTTACAGTTCAGCTCTCCATTGTTCCAGTCACAGCTCCAGCATTGTTACAGTTCAGCTCTCCATTGTTCCAGTCACAGCTCCAGCATTATTACAGTTCAGCTCTCCATTGTTCCAGTCACAGCTCCAGCATTATTACAGTTCAGCTCTCCATTGTTCCAGTCTCAACTCCTGCTTCACTACAGATACCACTTCAGCATATTCCTGTGTCCAGCTCCAACATTGTGTCTGTTCTAATACAGACTCCTGGACTCATACTTCCTCCTACTTCCAACTACAACATCAGTCTCCCAGGTAACTCTCCTCTAGCAGTACCAGGAAACCGTTACAGTCAGACGCAAAACACGCATTCCTGAAAAAGCACTATATAGATTAGAAGAACATAAATCTTTCTAATTTCTAAGTAGTTTATTGCTAGCATTAGATATGGACTAGAACTCAAACTAAAACCCGAGTTTGAATCGGAGATTTTTACGAGTTTGAACAAATTAGGACTTTTCAAACTTTTCGAATTTCAGATTTTTTTAACTTTTTCAGTGAACTATTCCCCACTCTGTAGTGCATAAAAATCCTTATCTTACATCCCTGCTCCAAATGGTTCTCCTGTAATCTCCCCCCAAAGTCCCAAAAACTGACTACCAGGAGCAGTGCAGGGAGGGAAATTGTTTCCGCCACTGAGGCTTCCTCTCAGAGGTTTTTGGCTTGCCCAGAGCAGCCCTCCTCCCCGCTCCCCCCCCCCCCCCCGTCTTCCTCAAGTTTTGCTCTCCCTCCCCCTAGTGTAATTCCCCTTTGGCACATAGTAGCTCTCCTTCCCCCAGCCCCAACCACTATAATATATTTTTCAGAAAGTCCCCCTAACCCTATTTACCTTCCCTCTCTCTGCTGTGCGTTCTGTGCATCCATCAGCCACGTCCTTGATTGTCTGTCTCTCAGCCAATCAGGGACGCGGCTGCCGGTCCGGCCCCCCTCATGCAAGCAGAGGGACGGGCAGCACGGCGGAGGAAAGAGGGAAGGTAAGTAGAGTTTGGGGGACTTTCTGAAAAATGTTTTATAGCGGTTGGGGCTGGGGGAAGGAGAGCTACTATGTGGCAATTTTTTTTCCATGGGGTGGACATGCCCTTTAAAGACAGATAAAAAATGTTTTGTTAAATTATTCTAAACCCCTTTTGTTGAGGAATGCAGCAAGGAATCGTTACCACTGCATGCAGGACATGATCCCTCTTGTATAATAATGAACACCCCTTTTAAGAGATTCAGAGACAGATTCTAGAAATATCGAATTTTCTAAAATTCTAGTATTTCCGGGATAATTGTCGAATGCGGAAACTCAAAAGTAGCATGCGTGTGAAGGAAGCGACTTTATTTCGAATTCAGGATATTTTTACCTGTTTCCCAGACCATTCCCCAGGTCCCAGAGCCATGTACAGTAAGTTACCATTGCTAGTTTATTCCCATTTTTAAACTGTCCCTGTTGACTGTAATGGGTCAAATTTCGAATTTTCAAACTTTTTCAGTAGTTTGAAAATTTTAAATCGGACCAGATTTTTGTAAGTTTGACCATCTCTAGATAGCATTAGGTGTCTAAGAGTGCCTTGTTAACCTATAGCAGCCACTCAGTTATTGTACTGTTCACTCCTACGAGCACAAGATTTTGGTGCGACATCCTTGTCCGTTTTGAGGCTATTTTCGAGGATTATCAAATTATCGATTAGAGTTCCGACAGTTGTAGATGTTCTATATAATTATATTTCTGTATGTTTTGGGAAAACACCAACAAGAGCTGAAAAAAAATTATCAAACATTTTTCATTTGATGGTCTATCTACTAGAGGTGCCTACCAAAGGTTAGGTTTTTTTTTTCTTTGTAAAGAATATTTTGAATTGATGTATTGATTGACTATTTACATAAATATACCCTAATAGTATTTATTTATTGAGCCTATTTATGATAATATATCTTTATTATAAATATATAGTATTAAATTCAAGTTAGGTTATATGGTGATCACTTGGCTTTGGTATAGTTTATAACTGTCTTAGTGATCTTTGATATTTTATTTTTTCTATGTTCCTATAATTTTATTGTGTCTTTTCCTAGACTACTAGCCCACCCTTTACTTTACATGTCATATTGAGACAAACGTATTATTATTCAGCTATTCACTATGGGGCTGATGCATTAAAAGTTGACATTAATCTGCAATCAAATGTTATCTAACTGCAGTAACCCAGTAAAAAGCTAAAATTCTATTGGATGCTGCAGATTAACAGCACAGGCAAACCTTTGCATTTCTTTTTGCAACAGCCCTTATGAATTTTTATGGCCTCATATCTACCAAATATATTTTTTTAAATAAAATAAAAAGACTACCCTTTGTAACACCTGAAGGAAAGTTTAAAAAGTGTGGAAGAATATATCCAGATTGCCGCTGCCTCATAGATCAACATTGACCTCTTTTTTTCATTGTTTTTTAACCTTAACCAGCTAAGCATTCACCCATGGAACCTGCTAGTACTGTACATGTACAATAAATACTTATGACTGATCATTATGAGAGAGCTTAAAGGGACACTTTTTGTTTAGGAGCAGTATTCCCCCTCCCTCTTTTGACCACTCCCACTTCCATCCGACCTGACTTTTTCCCCACAAACCAACTGTCAAGCCTGCACACAGGATACAGCATTCCAACTGTCAAAATTCACCATTCCAGCTACAGTAAAACTACTCACAGAAGAATTGTTTTTGGGAGCAAGGAACTTGATTGACAGCAGAAATATAAGAAGTCTTAGATTGGATATCTAAAGAAATAGGGGGCAGATCAACAAAATTCCCCTTTAAATTGGTACAGAGATCACTTCAATATCCTCCACCTGCAGCTCTGCTCTGCACTATGTTGTTTCTATAAGTGAACCCATTAAAGGGGTAATGGTGGAGGGTATTGTATTGAAGTACCATGGCACTGCTTTTAATGCAAGTCTATGGTGGCACACTTCCAATTGCTTGTGAGGGGAGCGGCATCAGAGCCATTTTGATTTGGGTGCAATCTCCTCATGCATTGCCACTGTCCAGAAGGGCTGGACTAATAAATAAGCAAGCTTTGTTTACACATTTTATACTTAATTTAGATTATTTCACAATGCACACTAACTATTAAATGTTAAGCCTCGGTTACTGGCACTGACGTGCGATTAACCACCTGTGATGACATCATAGTTGCTGCAAAATCTAAAAATGTCTCCCATGTGTTCTTTTACAGTCTGTAAGCACATTCCAAAAAGGTGAAGTTGATTCCAGATACATTTTGCATATCTAAGCCATTTTTCTTCTATAAATAGCAATATAAAAAAGTAATGCTTTGTGCGCATATCAAGAGTATGTGTCGTGATATTTCCAGATGTATTCATTATTTGCTGATTTCTATTATATGGAAGCTAAAATGTTTGGGATTTTTTTGTATTTTTTAATGTGTATAATTTCTGACCATTGTTTTCAACCTATGTCTTCAAACAATACGACGGCTTTTAAATAACATTTTAATGTGATTTTTGCAATAATCTTCATTGGTAGATTATGGAAAAGGGAGTATAATTTTTAACTTCAATTCACCAAAGAACAATATTTTATTTCACCCTTAAAATAAAAAATTGTCACTTGTGCCCGCAACCCCAACTGCTATTTTTACCAGTTTATTACATGCATTTGTAACCAGATATTTAATGCTAAGCTCTCTTCTTTTTCCCTCTGCTCAATGAGCTTTTTATAAGCCTGAGCATGTGCAGAAGAGGCAGGTAAAACAGCAGTCAATCATTAGCCGTGATGTCAGTTGACACAGCCTTGATTGACTGCATGGAGTGAGGGGCCAGCTTACTCTGCCAGAATGGAAACATAATTATCCTTAAAAATCTGGTTAGTAATGCAAATAATAAAGTGCAAAATATATTCTTATTATTATTAGGGATTTATATAGCACCAACATCTTCTGTGGCATTTTACAGTTGCATTAATATATATTAGTAAAACATACATGTTACATACAAGGGTAGTGCAAGAAATACAAATTGCAAAGTGCACAGGGGACAGGGGTCTCCGAGAAATTTCAAAAAACACTGTATCCCTGTCTGCTTTAAACCGAACAACACACTGAGGCAGCAATTGGAGCATCCAAAAGACCCAATACCCAAACACAAGAAAAGTGACATCACATACGCAGTGCAGTGCAGTGAAGAATGCTCTGATTTGTATGTGGGGGAGACCAAACAGCAACTGCATCAAAGTATGGCCCAGCACAGAAGAGCCAATTCCTCGGGTCAGGACTCAGCCGTGTATCTGCATCTTAAGGATAAAGAACATACCTTTGAAGATTGTAATGTTAACATTACCAGTCACAGGAACGTGACTGGTTCAAGAGAGGTGTTAAGGAGGCCATTTATGTGAAAATAAAGAAACCAAGCCTAAATAGAGGTGAGGGAGTTCGACACCAACTGTCTGCCATGTACAATGCTGTTTTGACACCTTACTCTGGGCGTTCCTGTAACACCTCATAGCCACTATCCAATCACGCCCTTAACACTTGTCTGTGATATGCTAATTGGGATTTTCCAGGGTACTTAATTGCCAAAGATTCTTGTACAAGTCATTCTGAATTGAGAAAGCCAGTCGGATGACAAGCGAAATGTCTTCAAGGACTAAACTTCAAGTTCAGTTGATCTAATTGAATACAACAGAGATAGCAGCTTACATTGTATCCTTTGTGTAATGGGAAGCCAGTGGAGAGATTGACAGATAGGGGCAGAGTGTGAGAAGTGGGAAGAGAGATGAATAATCCTGGCAGGAGGGATTAAGGATTGATTGAAGGGGTGCCAGTCGGTTGCTTGGTAAAACACATAGAAGGGTGTTATAGTAGTCCAACCGAGAAATGATAAGGGCATGAACTAGAATTTTGGTAATGCTCTGTGAAAGGAAGGGACGAATGTGAGAGATGAGTCAAAGGTTACTCCCAGGCATCGCACATAAGGTATTGGGGGAGATTAGTGTGTCATTGATGTTGATAGTAATGTTACGTTGGGGGGCAGATCGAGAGGGTGGAAAAATGACAAGTTATATTTGGGTATCAGCAGCATACAGGAGGTATTGGAATCTAAATGAACTAATGAGTTGACCAAGCCCAAAGATGTAAATGGAGACGATAAGTGGCTAGTAATTTTGGTGAGAGCTGTTTCCATGAACTGGTTGGGGTGGAAGCCAGATTGTAGGTGATGAAAGAGGAAGTTAGCAGAAAAGTGATTTACCAGTTCAGCATAGACATGACTTTCAAGCAGTTTAGATACAAACAGAAGAAGAGAGACAGGTTAGACTGGATAGAACAGATGGATCAAGAGAATATTTTTTGAGAATAGGGGATACAATAGCATGTTTGAATGAGGGGGAAAGTACCAGTAGATAGGGACAAGTTAAAAAGAGAAGTTAGTGCTGATGTAAAGGAAGAAGTGAGATTGGGAATGAGAAAGGAGGGAATGGGGTCAAGGGGGGGGCAGGTGGTGAGACAGGCCTTAGAGAGAAGGTTTAAAAGTCTGTGTTTTGTAATACTGGAAAAGTTGGTTAGGACAGTTGCAGGTGGTGGAAGTGAGGCTGGGTAGAAATGTAGAAGAGAATGAAAGCTGTGGAGATGACCTAGAGCATGCAGAGAAAAACATTTTCATATATTAACAATTTTTTCTGAGGCAATTTCATCACCAGATAAATAGGGTGTCAGAGTTTCGGGAAGGTAACAGACAATTTACCATTTTTTTTTTTTTTAAGGATGGATATTCTCTTTAAAGGGCAATTACACACACACTAACACCCCACTAATGCAATAAAGAGTTTATTATACGGCCCATAAATATATTTGTATAAAGTGATCATATCGCTGCGCAATTGCTGCAATAGTCCCTTATCATAACCCATGTGATTCGCACCATAAATAGTAATCACATGTGTTAAAATAACTCAGTTGGGCTGGCTAAATCCCCCCCTGTGCACATTGCAGAACAGAATCCAAATCACAGCAGTTTGGCCTAGCCTAACACTTTGTGCATCTGATACAGCTGTGGGCTGTAAATGGAATTTACCAGTCAGAGCAGAGACTATTTTAAATAGTAATTTAAAGATTGGCTCCTGAAAACCCTATAAACCAGGCTTGGTCTGGCTATGTAACAGCAGGCAATGCAAACAAGGAAGTTAAAGAAGAACTAAACTTTTTTAATGCTAATATTAAAGCTTTTCTCCCCAGAACACTTATACATTGTAAGTTTCACATTTAAATAATAGACTCTGTAACTAAGAAGGCCTAGGGCTTGTTCACACTAGAGCACAGCGGAATAGAGCTGCGTTAATGCATGCCATTATTTTAAATGGCAACACTGTGCGTTAACACACCAAAATGCTGCATGCAGTGTGTTGTACGCAAAGCTTTACTGTAAGTGACGCCATTCATTTCTATGTGCACCGTGTTTTGGTGCGATGTAAAACATACAAAAACACGATCTAGTGTGAACGAGACCTTACAGCCCATGTAGTCTGCAGGGAGCCACGCACCCTGGATCACAATATTCAAAGAATCTATGTAGAGTATTTTCTATACAGATGTCTCTAAACCAATATGGATATCCCTGATAAAACTTTGAAAGCTGTGATTTATTTTTCAGCAAAAGATTTACAGGGTTATTCAATAAAAGTTATTATTGTTAAAAATTGTGCTAATTTGGCCCCAACCAATAAGATGTTAGCTTTCAAATGTTAAAGAAATGTTAAAGAAGATCTGATTGGTTGGGGCAAAATTGGCGCCATTTTTAACAATAAGAACTTTTAGTAAATCTCCCTGAAAGTTTCTAATTGTAACTGTATTCTTTCTGGTAACTCTGGTAGTGCAAAATTTAGAATAAATACCATTGTTTTAAAAACAGAGCACGTGATATCACAAGTTCAAATCTCCTTTCTTATGAAACAGTACAAAATATCCAATTTTTTTAGTTACTATTATTTTTTTATTCTACATTTACAGATTTTATATATAGCAGCTTTGTTGGTATAGTGGTAGAAAGCTCTGCTTTTTGCAAGAAAGAGTACATGTGGTTGCAGGTTCGATTCCCCACACTTACTTATTTTTACTAATATGTTAACATTCTGTTTCTTACATACATGCTAGCTAAGAAATAAACTGAAATGATTACTTTTTGTATCTAAAGCAAAGGAATTTATCATTTTGCCCCAACCAATCAGATGTTATTTAATATTTGAAAGCTAACATTTGATTGGTTGGGGTAAAATTAGCACCATTTTTAATGATAAGAACTTTTATTGAATCTCCCTGTATATGTTTACACAGAAACTGCACTGAAATCTCTGTTCTGTGTCAGAGGAAGGGATGATCTCTGATCTCTCTGATGATTGGGTGTCAGCTTCAACATAGCTGCAGCTTCCTGTAAAGTGAACTGCGTGGGTGTGCTTAGCTAAGGTGGATTATGGGTGCTGACCTCTAGTACTCAAACGTTGAATTTCATAAATCACATAAAGAGTGCTGCCCTTTTAGATGTTCTGAATAAAGATCAATGATTTTAAGTCCAGAAGGTGCAGTATCTCCTTTTTCGTTTGCTGCTGTACAGCAGTGTACTTTAAGACTAACATTAGTTTTCAGAATTTTTCACTTCCAAGAAAAACATTTGTAAATGTTTGAAATATTGCTGGTACTTTTTTTCGGGTCAAAATAATACTTGCTGTCAAAAATATATATTAAAAAAAAAATCTCCAGAAGAGTTAAACTTTGCAATTTTGTCCAGGGCCACCATCAGACTTTTCTGGGCCCCATACTGGGAACATTTCTGGGCCTCCTATAACACGAACCAACTCAGACACGTGCGTATCTCCCAACATTTTAAAACGCAAAAGAGGGACACACGGGGAGAAGTGAATGCGGATTTTTTTCCCCACGCTCACTTTGTTAAGACCACGTCCACTTTGTTAATGGGACTGTCCACCCGTCTTTTCAAAAACTGATATAATGTAGAAAACCTTAACTTTGTTTTAGTCACAATTTACAAATCAGCTCCCACACAGAGATATTATACTTACATGCTCCTCCTCGCTCCACCACTGCGGCTCTGCACTTCCGGGTAAGGCAGTCAGTGTCGGCTGTGACTGTGACGTCACGGCCAATCACTGACTGCCATTCCCGGAGCAGTCTCCACTGCGGCTGCTCAAGAACACAAAAAGAACAGAGCAGCCACAGTGGAGACTGGGAGAAGAACCCGGAAGCAGCGGTGGAGCGAGGAGCTTGTGAGTATAAGAACTCTGTGTGGGACCTGATTTGTAAATTGTGACTAAAACGAAGTTAAGGTTTTGGGGGGTTATTTACATTATATCAGTTTTTGGAAACAGGGGTGGACAGTCCCTTTAAGGTTACACACATTTTAAAGACCATTATTCCCATTTTACATTGTTGCCTGCAATATTATATATTAACTGTTACATTAAGGGGTGCTAGACATGCTCCACCTCACAGATGCACACACACAGACTGGTAAATATAAAATGTACCTGTGTCCAGTACACACAGTTAAGATGCCCTCATGCCCAGAGGGCACAGATTGGTAAACCCACTCTATAGTGTAGTAAAATCCTTATCTTACATCCCAGCTCCAAATGGTTCTCCTATAACCCCCCCCCAATCCCCCCAGGCAGAGTCCATATAGGACTCTGCCTCCTGTCTCTCCTCAGGGAGAATTTTGCCATGCGCAGAACAGCCCTCCCCCTCTTCCTCTCCCTCCCGTTTTGGTCTCTCCCTCCCCCTAGCGTAAAACCATATGATAGTTTTTGCTCCCCCAGCCCCAATCGCATTGGTATTATTGCAAGAAAGTCCCCCGATCATTACTTACCTTCCCTCTCTCTCCCCTCTCAGCCAATCACAGATGCGGCTACCGGTCCGGCCCCCTGCTTGCAGTTCTATGCGAGCAGAGGGCTGGGACAGTGCGGCGAAGGAAAGAGGGAAGGTAAGTAAAGATCAGGCACTTTCTTGCAATAATACTAATGCGGTTGGGGCTGGGGGAGCAAGAACTATCATATGGCAAAAGTTTTTTAAAGGGTGGACATGCCCTTTAAAACGTATTTCATTTGTATTGACTATTAATATATTCACCCCATTCTCCATGCTCAAATCCTTACACCTACCCATTGGTGTCTGGAAAAAGGCTGCCACTATTGCCACACAGCATGGCAGCTCCACACTCTGTCCTGCCTATATCCATATTTCTATCTCTGCATCAGATTACAGCTCCACACCATCTCTATACTGTCTATATCCTGATAATAGAGATGGTGTGGAGCCATGCTGCAATGTGACAAACTAATAGAAAGTTGGATATAGGCAGGATAGGGATGATGTAAAGTTGCCATACTGCTATGTGACACAATCTCTATCCTGCTTATATCCATATCTCCATCTCAGTGTGGAGCTGCCATACTGCTATGTGACACAGAGTTGCAGGGGCCTAACTAGAACTCAGTGGGCCCCCCAGCAAAATTTTGGATGGGGCCCCCCACGCCGCTATCTGTCTATCTATGATCTATCTGTATATCTTTCTATATCTCCGTCTATCTATCTCGCTCTCTCTCTCTATCATCTATCTATTATTTATCTATCTATATCTATCATCTATCTATCTCTGTCTATCTATCTATCACTCCATCTATCTATTTATCTGTCTCTGTCCATCCATCCACATCCATCCATCCATCTATCTATTTATCATATTTCATATTATTATGTTATTATGGGTATCGGGTGTTGAATGTGCTATGTGCACAATTTGCACAAACTACACAGCTGCAGCAGCATCACAGGTGCAGTTACACTCTATAGGCACTGGGCAGCCCGCAGCTGCAGCCTGGAGTCTGGACTGTGTGGAGGAGTGAGGAGTCCAAGTGAGGACACTGAGGGGCGTGCCACAAACGGAAGCAGCAGCACCAGGCAGCAGTTCCAGAAGTTCCTTCCACAACAACTCGGTGGTGGGCAGGGCTGCTGTACTGGCACCTCGCGGCTCTTCACTTCCAAGTTCTGATCTCCCACTCCCTGAGGCCAGGGTCATGCAGACAGCCAATCACCCAGTAGCTTAAGAACCTGCCCCGGGCCCTTACACCCCTGGGCCCCCCCACGGTTGCGGGGGTGGCCGGGTGATAGACGCCACTGCAGAGATGGAGATATGTATACAGGCAGCATAGAGATGGTGTGGAGCTGCCATGCTGCCCCCATGGAGTAGGTAATACCCCGATATCCCTAACCCCGATATCCCTATTAGGCTATTACCTACCCCATGTGCAGTGCATGCCTTGGTAGCAGAATGCAATCAAGGCATGCTGGGAGTTGTAGTTAAACATCTGAAGTTAAAAGGTTTGCTAACCCTGCTATGTAGGGACTGGCACCAGCAGCCCCCCAAGATGAGTCCCTGCAGCACACACATGCCCTGTTTGTCTTCTCTATCTAGGAATGGAGTTCGCCTAGTGGCTGAATTCAGTATTGCAGGGGGAAAAAATTCCCCCCGTCCTCTCAATCATTGGGCCCCTGGCAAGTCGAGTAATACACAAGTAAATATCGAATATCGTATCCGCAAGTAAAATGTCTATTGTAACTATACGCGAGTAAATATCGAATTCTCGAATCCGCGAAAACACGAGAGCTCGAAAGTAGCGCGCATGAGGGTAAAATCTAGTTTTCCAAAGTCCTGGATATTCGAACATGTTCCCCAGACCATTTCCCAGGTCCCACAGCCATTTACATTAAGTTACCGTTGATATTTTAATTGTATTTCATTCAAACTTTTTGAACTATTTGACTCCCATTAACTTTAATGGGTCCGTTTTTGAACTTTCCATATAGTTTGAAAGTTCGAAAACGGACCGAACTTTGCAAAGTTCAGCCATCGCTAAGTTAAGGTTAGCTTGGAATCAGTGTAAGGAAGTCTAGTTTCACACGGACAGTTTAAGGTCTGTTTCTGAGATGATTGCCTGTTACGAAAACCTGCATGTAGCGTTTCACTAGCAGTGATATCCGGGAGACCTATCATAAAACTGAATGAAATGCTGCCATGCCTTTCATTTGAAAGGAGGCAAAGATTTTGCCATTGGGAAGACTGGACTGTGAGAATATGGTGCAGTCCTGAGTTTAAATCCACCCTTGGACATATCTGCAAGGAGTTTGTTGTATGTTCTTTCTGTGCCTGTGCAGCGATACTGATAGGTTGCATGTGTCAGGTACAATGTAGGTATTCGGGGCAGGGCCTGATTAGAATGTATACATGCAATTGTAAAGTGCTACTGAAGATTAGAGATGGCCGAACTTTGGAAAGTTCGGTCCATTTTCAAACTATGGAAAGTTCGAAAACGGACCCATTAAAGTCAATGGGAGTCAAATAGTTCAAAAAGTTTGAATAAAATACACTTAAAATATCAATGCTAACTTAATGTAAATGGCTATGGGACCTGGGAAATGGTCAGGGGAACATGTTCAAATATCCAGGACATTCGAAAACTCGATTTTACTCTTACGCATGCTACTTTCGAGCTCTCGTGTTCGAACATTCAATAATTATCCCATGAACGACTCGCGGATTCGATATTTACTTGCTTATAGGTATAATAGACATTTTACTTGTGGATTTGATATTCGATATTTACTTGCGTATAGGTTTAATAGACATTTTACTCACAGATTCGATATTAGATATTTACTCGCGTATAGTTATAATAGACATTTTACTCGCGGATTCGAGAATTCGATATTTACTTGCGGATTGGTATAATAGACATTTTACTCGCATATTCACACGCCTCGAACCTTTGAACATTTGATAATTATCGAAAGTCTGGAAAATATCGAAAATCCGGGTCCGGGATAGTTCGAGAAGTACGAGTCCGTTCGAACTCGAATAGTTTGGCTCAAACTCGGGTTTGAGTTCTAGTCCATCTCTACTAGATGTTGGCGCTATATAAATCCACAATAATAATAATCCTTTCCTTCAACTGGCACTGGATTTTGCAGAACTGTAAGTCTACTGGCAAACAGGATATGTGGAAATAAACACTCCTGGGTACATTTTAAATGAAAAATCTGGAATATATTCATTGGGCATTGAACTATAAAGCTAGATTATATGCATTTTTAAAAATTCTGTTGAGTGATTTTAAAAGCATATACATGAAGCTGTTTACACACCTCAGGGATAATACTGAGATACTGACTTTTTGATTTAGGGACTGGATGAAAGCCATACAGTATGTTTGAAGATTCCTTAAAGTTACGGCAAAGGTTGGTAAAAAATAATTTAGTGGCTGAGATTAAATTCATGCAGTCTGGAAAATAGTAAATGAAAGAACCAAGATCCCCTCCTACTGACTGATTGATGCACTCCATTTCTTTGTAGTTAGACAACTGACGGGTGACTTTGGCTCATTCAGAGTTCCCAGACACTCTGCCAAAATGGCAAGGTGAAATGAGGTCCTTAATCCATAATCTTGTCAGCAAGGGCCCGAGCGGGAGATACACAAGAATCATGTGTGTATATGCGTTCGTTTGTGCGTCGCTCCTTTTTTATGCTTAAAGGAATAGTTCACTGAAAAACTGAAGTATTCCTTTAATGCATTGAAGGAAGACAGGGAGGTTAAGGAGCTATGCCTTCCGTTCTTCTATCAATGCCTGCGGAGCCAGGAATGAAGATAGAAAAAACGGACCTTTCGTGCGATCCTCCGCAGCAGCACTGAAATTCCAGACTTCCTAGTTCTGTTTAACTATAGCGTGCATTATCTGATAGTTAATCAGAACTAGAGATGCCGAACTTCGAAAAATCAGGTCCGCTCGAGGATCCGCGGATTTTCGGATAAATCCGAAAATTCGAAAATTCGCGAGCGGACCCGTTAAAACGTATTAAAATGAAAGTTCGGCAAAATACGCATTAAAAGTGGTCTAAATAGCCTTGATAATGTACACTAAATCACTCAGGGACCTGGGTAATGACCTTGGAAACACGTATCAATGCCTACAATACCTAAAAATTACAGTCTGCTAGCGTGAATTTAAAAATCAGTATTTTTCGAAAATACGAGGATTTCCGTAAAAATTAAGATTTCCGTAAAAACGAGGATTCCCGTAAAAACGAGAATTTCCATAAATACGCAGATTCTTCGGAAATACGGACCCGAACCAGAACTTTGATGATTCATTGCTTTTTACTACATCCTGATCCTGCCTGCAAAATGTCTAGCTCTGTTAGGCAGCTCTATGCCACCAAATACCTCCTGGCTAGGGGGTATGATAATTTTCCCCCAGGGACCCGGCATGTGCGGCGCAGGAAGCGCACTATAATGGAGGGCCTGCATCCAGATCACTGTCTCTACCCACCAGAGACAGTGGTCTGATCTTAAGAGGCAAAGGCCTCATTATGTGGAAGCCATATGGCAACTTATGGAAGGCAAGTATACTTTTTATTATATTACTGTATTGTAATAAGTAGTAAAATATTTTAATTCACTTCTGACAAAAACATATTTATATATATATTTTTAAAAACATCAATAATCCATAAATTTGGCTTGAGAGAGAGAGAGATCCAAGTTCTTTGTATATCTCATTCACTGGTTATTTTTACATTATTACATTATTATTATTCTTATCAGTCCTATTTAAAGGGTAAGTAAAGTCAAAAAATAAATCACTGAAAAGTGACTTTATTTAACATAACACCTATAAATTCAAAATGATACCCACACATAGACACAGGTAAACATACTTGGTGGCCCACCCTTCCATTTCCATGGCAGCCTTATTTAAAGGCTAAGTAAAGTTAAAAATGAAATCGATCATTAAAAATTGATTTCTTTTTACCTTATAAATGCACACTGATACCCACACATAGACACAGTTAAACACACTTTATTGACCCACCCTTTTAGTTACATGGCAGCCTATTTAAAGGGAAAATAAAGTCAAAAATGAAATTTTGATCAATTATTAAAAATTGATTTTTACACTCCAAAATTAAAAATGTTGTGTTACCCACAAAATCTATACAGATACAAGTACACACAGCTACTGATGCTCCCCTACACCCAACCAACTTTTCCCTTTCCGTGGCTACAATACACACAATAAAAATATAAGTACTTAGCCAGAATAAGGTATGAAATCATTGCCATAGAAATATGATTGACTTTTAAAGCAACTATAACATATTGCCTTATTTAATCTGTATTTTCAAGCAGAATTCAAAGTATATAATTAAATATATCCTTTAGATATATCATTCATTATGTATTTTTTTATTTTAATTTGCAGCTGAATCATCCTCGGACACCCCACCCCCACCACCGTCCCCGCCAGAGGAAGAATGTAAGTGCAGCCTATTGAGAAACATTTTTTTCTAAATTTTTCATTTGTCAAAGGCCACATTACAGCGCACACGAGCGCTCCAGAAACAAGCATACAAGCACGTGTTTCCGGTGCGCTCATGTGTATTGCCGTGCGAGTGCAGTACGATTGCACAATTGTGCAAAAATTGAGGATCACATTAATTGTGCCACACTATTGTGTACTTTTTAACACATGATGTGTCCAAGCCCTTTATCCAAATGTTTGCATATTTTTTGACAACTTCTCCGAGAATTGTTTTAGTAAATGTATTTGAACATTTAATGACAGTGAGAGTTAAAATAAATTTCCTTTTTTTTTAGCACTACCACCAACTAGCCCTCCGGGCAGTCCATTGCCCCCACCGGGCAGTCCACCGCCCCAAGTGGAGGCACCTGGCATCAGCCAGACACGTAAGTGAATCCTAAGCAATTTTTTTATCTTTTTATTAACCTTGATTGTTAGCAAATAATTAGTGAAATTATCAGTGATAATTAAGTGAATTTTATTGTTTCACTGATAAAAATTCTTGTAAAAAAAAATGCAACAAATCTTTTAATTTGGCTTGAGAGACAGATCACAGTTCTTCTCATTTCTCATTCCCATTTATTGACCCCGACTCCCCATTGTTTGGGCTGTATCTTAAGTCACGAAATTCGGTCCAAACGTGCAGTACATGTGTGCGATTATCTTAAAGGAAAATTATACTCACCTTCCCTCCGGCGGAGCCTACAAGAGCAGCGTTGCTGCAACACGCTGCTGAAGGTTTTGTGAATCCCGGGGTGAGGACCTAGCGGTTCAGGTCCTCACCCTGGGTAAAAGTTACTACATGAAGATCTGGAGCGGAGGGAAGGTGAGTATAATTGTCCTTTAAGTATCCTTTCCAACATTGTCCGACAAACACATACCCATGAACCCCACACAGCTATTCACACCTACTGGGGCAACTAAAGTGAAAATGAAATGTTGATTTTTTATAAATGGTAAATTATACCCACTAAACCTAAACAGATACAGGTAAACACAACACAACTACTGATATCCTCCTACACCCAACCCTCCCAACATTCCCTTTCATTTTTTTGGTCTGAAGAAATACCTTCAGATATATCATTGTCTTTTTTTTATTTAAACCTTCAGATGATGATGACTCTTCAACCCCCACCCCCCTACCCCTGCATGAGACGCCAGCGTGGGAGGATGAGGGTCCCTCCAGCCAACAACGTAAGTGCATCCTAGTGAAGTTAATGTTTTTTAAAATCTTTCATTAAACCAGTTTTTCATTGCATTTTTGTGGTTCAAAAATTATCCAAGAAATGTTCACTACGTAGCCTTTTAGGAAATGTTCTTATACATGTAATATTACTAATGGCTTGGACAGTGATTGTTGAAATAAAACTTTTTTTTTTTCTAGAAGCAGGACCAGCCTCTCCAGGCCTTCCACCCTCTCCAGGCCCTCCACCCCCTCCAGGCCCTCCACCCTCTCCAGCCCCTCCAGCCACTCCAGCCCGTCCAGCCTCTCCAGTCTCTCTAGAGGTCATGATTCAAAATCATAAGTAAATCATATGCAACGTTAATGAAATGTTATATACAAGACTATTAATATCTGTATTTTCCCAGTGTAAAATCCATGTTACATGATGCAACAATGGGTACTGTGGGTTTGACAATGCTTTTATGGGGGCTGCACCACTTCCAAAAATGTTTGTATGTAGCACAGTCCTAGTGATACAAAACCAAGAATTTTCTGATAGAATTTCGCAATAAATGTAGTGTTTTATGCCAGCATTACCTACTGCTGTTTATCAGTGATCCCCCATGATGCAATAATATCGCTTTAAGTGGAAGTTCAGTGAAAATACATAAACTTTTAAGAAAAAAGAGCAGTATTTTTCCATCCGAATGACCTTAAACCTGCAATCAGCATTGTGTCGTGTATAAAGAAATACTGACTTCCTGTTTGCAGGACCCCTAATAGAGATCGTTATGGTCTTGCCCTTGACCCAGTCCCTGTTTTGATTCAGTTGCTCAGTAGAGATTGAGCATGTGTGACCCATCCAACAGCCAATAAGTAGAAATACTGTTACCATAACTAGGTATGCATAATATAAACTAAGATTTTAGAAATAATGATATTTTATACTGAGCTTTCCTTTTATGACATATGAAACATTATAGCATGCAGTACCATGTATGTGTAAGTAGTATTCAGGTGCAAAAATTGATACCATGGTGCTTTAGGAAATGTGTTGAACATCTCAACACAATTCTCTCAATATCTTCCTCCACAGAATTCGGGAGCATGCGATGAGAGATGCGCCGCAAGGGCCGCCGCTTGACAGACTGGAGAGGAGGGTTGTTGTAAATAGTTAAAAAAAAACAAAGAAAAACAGTTATCTATTCTCATAAAACTTGATAACAAAAAGAATGTTATTCAGAAGATTCATAATCAATTTTTATTTGAAAAATTACATACACATATCTATTTAGCTAGCTCTATGTCTGGTAATTATAATTGTATATACCTTACCATTAATGCCATTAAACACACCACATTGGCCACATTCCCCATATATAGTAGTTTGCACAACAACAAGTGAAAGAAGGTGAGTGGGGGTACTGGGTTACATAATGTCCACTGCAGTTTGCCACATTGTTGAAGAGCCAGGCAGGCTTGGTCCCACTGGACATACCCACACCCCATTGGCTTCTCTCCCTAGAGTATGCTTCGTGCAAGGAAAGCGGGTGAAAGGGTAAGGCTTCATGGGAACCGCACCATTGAGTTACAGCAGGCCCACTGCAGTTTGCCACATTGTTGAAGAGCCAGGCAGGCTTGGCCCCACTGGAATACCCCTCACCCCATTGGCTTCTCTCTCAGGTATGCTTCGTGCAAGGAAAGCGGTGTGAAAGGGTAAGGCTTCGTAGGAACCACACCATTGAGTTACAGCGGCTCACACTTTGTAATATGGAGTACTGCTCTCGGGCCAGGCAGGATTGACCCAGAGCTGAAAACAACCCACAGAGTAGCTGTTGCGGCGGTATGAGATGGTCAGAGTAGGTGCACACCACAAGGTGCCTGCGTGGAGAGAGAAGGAAAGAACAAATATGGAGTACTGCTCTCGGGCCAGGCAGGATTGACCCAGAGCTGAAAACATTAGCCATAGAGTAGCTGTTGCGGCTGTATGAGATGGTCAGAGTAGGTTACACCACAAAGGTGCCTCCTGGAGAGAGAAGGAAGAACAAATATGGAGTACTGCTCTCAGGCCAAGTAGGATCGACCCAATCTTAGAAAAATTAGCCACAGAGTAGCTGTTGTCGCAGAGCATTTGTTATTTCACAACTTAAATGCAGTAGAGCAAGGTAGGAACATATATGGCCCTGCCAATAAGAAAAATTTGCCATTTGCCAGCTAGCTAAGCTGGCATCAGCTAAGCTTCTAGGTGGAAAATGAGGCGGAAGGAGCAGTACGGGTGGCTAGGGGCAGGAGGCCTTGAGTCACGGGCATCAGCAATAGGGGTGCTGTACTGAGATGTGATCCACGACTCATTCATCTTGATGAATGTAAGGCGGTCCACATTCTCAGTGGAGAGATGGGTCCTCCTCTCCGTTACAACACCCCCTGCCGCACTAAAGGTCCTCTCCGTAAGAACACTGGATGACGGGCATGAAAGGACCTCGATGGCATACTGTACCAACTCGGGCCAGATATCAAGCCTCGCCACCCAGTAGTCCAGTGGATCCTCAGTCTCTGAGGTGGCTACACCAGCCCTGGATCCGATGTGGTCGTTGACCTGGCGACTGAGGTGTTGCCTGGTGGAGTTGCCAGTAGATGGGCCTGGCAACTGTGGCTGGAAGAACAGCCTGAAGTTGGCCGCGAGGCCGCCTCCAGTACTGCTGCTCCTCCTGTCAGACACAGGGGGATGTGAGCCCTGTTGATCCCCAACATCAGGTGCTGTAGGCCTGCCAGCACCTGGGAAGGCAGAACAGAGGCAACGTAGCAGTGTTGCCTCATAGTGCAGCATTCTACCTTCCCTCTGAGATGCGGGGATAAACTCCGACACTTTACCCTTATAGCGGGGATCTAAAAGGGTGGCCACCCAGTACTGCTCCTTCTCTTTGATGGCCTTAATCCTGGGGTCCTTGCGCAGGCATTGCAGCATGAACGAACCCATGCACCGCAAACTGCCTGCCACAGAGGACCCCCCGTCCTCGATGTCACTGAGGACAATAGGGTCGGGCTCAACCTCTCCCCAACCACGAATGACATGTGGTACTTGGGAGGGTTGAGATGTCCCCCTAGAGGAATGCCCCATTTCCCCTTGGTCCAGGTCACCTAAATCCCCCTCCTCATCATCGGACGGCTGCTCTGCACCGTGATGTTCGGGCTCGGAAAGCATCACGGTGTCGGCGTCCTCCTTTTCAAGTAGCTGCCGACAGCGAGTGCTCTGTCAAGTATGCCGCACAGAGTGTGCTCAAGGAGGAACACCAGTGGGATGGTATCCATGATGGTGGCATCATTGCGGCTTACCATCCTGGTGGCCTCCTCAAATGGCGCGAGCACACGGCAGGCATCGCTAATCAGCAGCCACTGCCTGGGTAACAGCAAACCCAGGTCCCCAGAGCCTGATCTTGCCTCGTACTCGTACAAGTAGTCTATGATGGCTCGCCTCTGCTGGAGCAGCCTCAGCAGCATCATAAGACTAGAGTTCCAGAGGGTGGGGTGTCACAAATAGCGGTTTGCGGCAGACCATTCTGCTGCTAAACACGGCCAGACGAGCTGTGGCCAGTATGACACATGAAGTGACTGGAAACCCTCAGCCATCCTCAGTACCTCCTGGGGACCAGGGTACTTGGTGAGGAACCGCTGGACCACCAGGTTGAGAACGTGTGCCAGGCAAGGAACATGTGTGACTCTGCACATGCGTAGGGCAGACAGGATGTTGGTGGCATTGTCACACACGACCTTGCCTATTGAGAGGTGGTGTGGGGTCAACCACCTCTCAACCTGCCCTTGCAGTGCTGCCAGCAACTCTGCCCGGTGGCGTCCTATCACAGAGGCACACAAGCTGCAACACTGCATGGCACCGTCTCACCTGGCAAGAAGCATGGCTCTGGGGGGGCACGGAGCTGTCCGGGAAGAGGGCTCACCGGATGAGGAGGGAGGTGGAGACTGGCGTATCACCAATGCGTGGTGGTACCACCATCTCCCACGTAGCTCGTGCAGGCCTCTGCCGGCTAGTAGAGTGACCCATTGGGCCGTGCTTGCTGGACCATGCGTCCATAGTAATGTGGACACACTTGCCCACACTGTGGTCCAGTGAAGCAGATATATTGCCCTGCAGATGGTCGTGCAGGGCTGGTACTGCCTTCTAGGCAAAGTACCTACGGCCAGGGACCTGCCACTGTGGTGTGCCAATGGCCACAAACTGCACCTCTCCTCCCTAACTTCCACCGAGGAAGCAGGTGATGGGGCCAGAGGGGGAGGAGGAACGGTGGCACTGGGCACGAGGTAGGGAAAGGTGGGTGCCTGCACGTTCCCTGTCCGCTGCCCCCCACGGGCAAAGTGGTGCAGTATCATAGGTCTCCTCATAGAGGAGGTGCCCAAATGTGATGTGGTCTTCCCACGGTAACACGTTGCAGGCACAACTTGCACACTGCAACCGTGCTGTCACTGGAGCCAGTGAGAAGAACTCCCACACCGCTGAGCCAACGGCACGACTCGGAGCAGAGGTCACCTGCTGCTGTGGGGCACTGGCAAAGATCTTATTGGTGCCGTACCTCATGTGCACCACTAGGTGCACTGCCTCTGCCCCAGCCCCTGCCCCCAGTTCGCCTCTGGGGTCAGGATCATGTCATCTCTGAGGGACATCCTCAGAGACACTATCCTCCTCCTCTCACAAGAGGGCAACCATGGAAGATCGGTGACCTCATCGTCCATTCCACCTCCTCAATACTGGAGGCTGCGTCACTAACAACAGCAGCATCTGGAACCTCACCCCCTGCATTAGTTCCCTGGCTGCTACAGACTGTGCGTGACATCATCAGCCTCCTGTCCCCCTGTGCACTGAGCACTTTCCTCCGCCTCGGGCGACAGGAAAGATTGTGCATCAGTGCACGGCTCCTCCTCAAGCACACTAGCCCCACACATAGTGTGCGAAAACAGATTCCTGAGACTCCTCCTGGATCCCGAAGGTATGGGCCATGTGGGCAATGAAATCCGAAGAGAAGATCAGGGTCCATGCCCACAGTAGGAGCTCAGGTGAGGAAGGAGCAGGCACAGTATCTACAGTGGCAGCTCAGTGTCGTGCCTGTGAGGAGGTGGATGAGTAAGGCTGGGTAATCCAGTATACTACCCGCCTTCCTTGATCAGAAGGGATAGCCCTAGCACAGCTACCCCTAAACATATGGGTACGGTTACCGGCTGCCCTGTGAAGGGCCGGGTAGCTCCTGGCCAGAGCCTTCAGTAGGCTTTTCTCTGCCTCTCCCTCTCCCTCCACGTGCAGAAGCACCCCTGCTCCTGGCTCTCCTCTTGCCCTGCCAGGATTTCCCTCTCCCAAATTTTAATAACAAAAAAAAAAAAACATATATATATTATAATGCCTTAAAGGGGGGAGAATACATTTACACGGGAGCAAAGCATATAATAGGGCTTGGCCGCACTGCCCTTAATTAAATACAAGTATAAACATATGCTGCTCAAAACTTTATTCAAAAATACTTTCAGGTGCGGTGCAATGGAGGACGGCAATTTTACATTACACAAAAGACGCCCAGCACTCAACTACACATACAATTATAAATGAATGGAGTAAAAGAAATAGACATGTATGCAAGCAATGAAGGGTAATCACCTGCACTGTGTTCAAATGGATACCTTTAGTTACATTGTTTG